>PVHT021183666.1:8925364-8997279 GCA_004024745.2 Catagonus wagneri
GGGGTCTAATCGGAGCTGTGGCCACCGGCCTTCGCCGCAGCCACAGCAACGCAGGATCCGAGCCGCGTCTGCAACCTACACCACAGCTCACGGCAACGCCGGATCGTTAACCCACTGAGCAAGGGCAGGGATCGAACCCGCAACCTCATGGTTCCTAGTCGGATTCGTTAACCACTGCGCCACGACGGGAACTCCAACCTCTTTGTTTTTTGAGTTAAGTAATGGTAAAATGAGTTTTTATCCTATAAGATACTGTGTTGAAACTAAAATGTGAGTGTGTATGTGTGTGTGTGTGTGTGCACATTCACATGAATGGTTGTATAGTGTATATTTTATGCTGGTATAATCTTTTATCACTGAGAATATAAAGTTTAGGGATATGTATCAGCAAAGGATATTTATTAATTTTAGAAGCCATTCTAGAAACCAAGACTTTAACTATAAATTTTGCTGTATTTTCTCTCCTTAACAAATTAAAAAAATTTTTTTTGAAATCTGGACTCTCCTAAAAGAATACACACACACACACACACACACACACACACACACACACACACACATACACACACACACACAAATATATAGATGATAGATTTCTTGAAAAAATACATATAATTTCTTGAGAATAAACTCAGTCTTTTTATTTGGGATGAAATCTTTTCATTAAGTACTTAATTATAAATATAGTGTTGCTTCCCTCAACAAACACTAACGAACTAATCATGTAGATCCACTGTGTCTTTTTACTGTTATTGTGAAAACCATTTTATTAGGGTAATGTGATGAACCTCTTAGTCCTGATTTCTCAACATTTTCTCAACTCTGTTCTCATTCTTAATCATCTCCTGATACCTTTTTGGCATTCCTTCCCAGTCCCCAGTGGAATAGCCACTTGCTTATATCAATATTAATATATTAATTTCATGTTATTCTTCCTCTTCCTCTGTAATCTTTCTAGGTGAGACATTTTGGTACAGGACTCATTAAGTATATTATTATATTAGTTTACTATCTCTACCTTTATTTGCTATTGCAAAGATTCATACAACTCTTAACATATCCTCCAGTTGTTAAAGCGTTTTGGAGGAAACAGACATTTCAGCAAATCACTACAGCAGAGTTTCCTCATCTGTAATGTGTTTTTATTACTCTATTGTTTATCTTTCTGCATAACAGATTACTCTTAAACTCTCTCCCAGTGTCTGTGGGTCAAGAATTAAGGTGAAGCACAGCAGGGATGCTTGTCTTTGCTACATGGCCTCAGTTTGAAGGCTCAAAGATAGAGAACCTAATATCTTCTGAAAGCTTGTGTGTACACATGCTGGTGGCTTGCTATGGGCTTAACTGGTGTTGTTGGCTAGAATATTCCCGTATAACATTGTATGTGACCTGAGCTTCCTCACATCATGGTGGCTGGGTTCCAAGAGCCAAGGAAAAAGAGAACTGCATCATAAGTGCTGCTGCAAGGATTAAATCAATTAATTATTGTAAAACTCTGAGATCATTATCTAGCACCTAGTGCTTCGTATTAACAGTAACTATGCACATGAAGTATGTTAGTCATAATATTTTACATAAACCCAGGGTATTTTAATTCTAATGCATCAAGGTGGGGGCGTACTTCTATCACCTTTTTGACTACCATCCAAACAAATCTATTGTCTCTTTGGAGGCTGTGCCCTTGTTCTTTACTAGTACTCTCTATGAGCTTCAGCAAGAGATTTTAGCTGACACTGAAAGAGCTAAACAATGCATTCCAAGAGGATTGTGACAAGTTTTGAGTTCTATTGAAGGAAAGCTGCCAGGAAGGATGATCAAGAATACTACCATATTCGGAGAAATAAGTTAATTTGGGAATTCATGGAACTGTGTCACCAAATCTCAAAGTGGTGATTGAATATGAGCCATACACTAATGCCTTCATTTGTCAGCAATTTTATTTTCATGTGTGATAATCATTTCATTCAGCTTTGAAATGAAATTTGTTCCAGTGTGTAAGAACATATAAACAACAATTTCCTACAGTTGGAAGTTAGTATATATATAGTAGTAAAGAACAGTATAGAAGCAGAGAATGGAAATTAGAAAGGACACTGCTTGACACATAACATAGATTGCTTTCATCTAATTAATATCAAGTACATACTACGACTGAACTTAAGTGGCTGATCCCTTCCCAAAGAATTCTTACAGTGACTGCCTTTATATATCTCCATTATTACTTGTGAAGAAAGACAGTGTAACTTGTAGTGATGGTAGTTGAATAAATACTTTTCCTATTCTGCAAAAATCTGAAGGCATCAGGATTATCTTCTTAATCCTTCATCAATGAATTATGCTTTTATTCATGTTAATGACTGTCTTCTTTCAGCCTGCATGTTAGTCCAGGCTCCTTTTAAAATGACATTCACCTTAGGGTTGACAAGTACAGTGTCAAAGAGTCCATTAGCCAGGTTTTACAGAAGCCAGTAGTTCTGAATTTGTGATCTCACCTAAAGGTATCATGGCCTAGGGATTTTTGTTTTGTTTTGTTTTGTTTGTTTTTTGGCTGTGCCATGGCATGTGGAAATTCCCAGGACAAGGATTGATTGAACCCAGGCTAAAGTAGTGATCTGAGCCACTGCAGTGGCAATGATGGATTTGTAACCTGCTGTACCACAAGGGAACTCCAGCATGGTCTAGGTTTTAATACTTGAATCCTAGGCCTTGTTGTGAAAGGACTTTGATTCCTGCTTTATTGTCAGGAGTGTGTGCTGGTCTGTTAGTTTGCCATTGGTCAAAATTGGGTACAGTGTCCAGGTTACTGGCAGCAAGATTGAGGGATCTTGGGAGTAGTATTGTGTGTTGAATGCAGATGTCCCTTTTCCCTCCTGAGACAATCATACCCCATTTTGCCTTACCTGAAAGTCCAAAATTGATTTTCCTAAGGTACACAGGCCTTTCACGCTGGGGATAGAAAGTGTAACGTCAGTATTTAGGTAGTCAGTGAAAAAGCATGTGTACTGATTTGGGAATGAGAGTCCTATAAAAGCATATACTATACATGGAAGCTTGAGCTGTATAAAAATAAAGGAATGTTCCTCAAGTTGACATTCAAGGTCTTACCCAAATTGGCTCCCCTTCTCCCAGTCTTACTTCCTTGTCTCTAAGAATCAAACACCGTGCTTGTCAGTCTTTTGGTGAGTACTGAGCATCAAAGGAGACTGTGCATGAAGGCAGGCTGGTGCTGCAGTCAAGTTAGGCTGGGTCACATGCTCCCTCTGCCATTAATCAATCATTCGTATGTTTTTGTGTGTGTAAACATTACCTAAGATGAGATTAAAATCTTCATTGTTTAAATCATAAGGACTGCTCAAATGGGGTGGATGAAAATTTCTTAAAGCTCATATAGCAGAATAAATGTCTGAGACTAGATAGGAAGAAAAGATTGAGGGAAAAACGAAAAATCAGTGAGATGTGCTTGTCCTATAGATATACTACCAAGGCTTTGTGCCTTAATAGAAGGACAGACTAACAGATCACTGGAACCTGACAGATGATTCAGACCATAGCTCCGGGTATATAGAAAGGGAGTATACGTAAAATTGAGAGTTTAATCAAATATGCAGGAATGAAGGCAATATTTAATGAATGGTGATGATGCAATTGGATAAAAAAGAAAAGCAAATTCTATCTTACTGTATGCAAAAATTTCAAATGGAAAAAAATTTAAGAGGAGAAAAAAAAATCTGCAAGAAAATATGATAGTATTTAACCAAGATGAATACCCTGGAGTCATAAGGTAAACACAAAGATAAAAAAAAAAAAATTAAACTTACTGTGGGGAAAAATTATCACATATGAAGTCAACAGACAAAGATTTGGAAACAATGTGTCCTTCATGACAAAAAGTTTATATCTATTGTATACAGAAAACTTTTAAAGACAGAAAAAAGATGACCAAACAGAAAAATAGCCAAAATATATGAATAGGGAAGTTTTAAAGAAATCCTAATAATGTATAAATATTTGGAAAAGTTTTAAAAATCATCGGCATTTTGGTAAATGTTAAGTAACAGCAATTTATCTCTTAAGATATAGCTCACTTCAATAAAGGGCAATTACATATTTCTGGCAGGATTGCAGGAAAAAGAGTGTTCTTGTACATTGCTAGTATAAAGATTTGTTCCATCCTATTAGTAAAATAAACTGGCAATATCTATAAAAATATATATTGGATACAGGTATTGACCTAACAATTCCAATTCCAGAAATCTATCCCTAATAGTTAAATCTACAGTATGTAAAAACACATTTATAAGGATACTTATTACAGCATAGTTTATAGTGGAAAAAAAGCAATAATTAAATGAGTACGTATCAAGGGAGAAATAAATAAATTAATTCACTGCATAGTATTATTTAGCCAATAGAGTGAATGGATTTTAAACGTGCTACTTGGATTTTGAGAAATTTCCATAAGATATCACTGATACAGACAAACAAAATGAAAGTAAACTGTACAAAATATGATTCTATTTGCATAAAAAGATGAAAAACTTCAGGTTATGTATATGAAACTAGACTACTATTGATTGTAAAACACACCAGCATTTCATGTAACATAAAGAAAAAATATTGAGATTAAACTCTGACAGAAGGCTTTTTTATCATATAGAAATTTAACTTTCATTGAAAGAGCTCTTTTAGAGTTAACGAAACATCAGTGCTTCTCTTATATAACTTTTGTTTTTCCGTAAAAAGGAACATGTAAGCAAAATAAATTGATCAAAATTTTATTAAACTTCATATCCACAGTAGCTTTCTTGAGTCCCTTCCAAAATGAGATCACAGATATTGGTTTCCACCAATGTCTTCCTCTGCAATTGACGTAATTAGCGTTTTAAAAATTAGAACTCCAGCAGTGACTACAGGCTTTTTTTTTTTTTCCAGGACCTAAACTCATTATTTAGATACTGATATACCATTAAAAGAGAGTAGCCACTGTGTCTCCACTTGGATGGTCTGCAGCAATTATAAGATGCATTTTAATTTCAGACGTTAAAATATGACAAAGATGCATCTTAGAATTGATGAAGTATGTATATGCCTGTGTAAGTAATTATATGGTGATAGAGAAAGGTACGGAAGAAAATATGTTAACATATGAGGTATGTGTAGTAGACCTGGCAAGTGATGTGGACAGAAGAGATTAGGAGTGAAAAGAAGTCTGTCAGAAAGGGAAAAAAAAACATATTGCACTAAAAACACAGTAGCTCAACACAATATTAAAGGAGAACAAAGCAGACTGCCACTACTAAAATTCAGGACTCACTTTACAACTATAGTAATCAAGACAGTGTACTGGGAGTTCCTGTTGTGGCTCAGTAGGTGAAAGACCGGACATAGTCTCCATGAGGATGAGGGTTTAATCCCTGTCCTCATTCAGTGGGTTAAAGATTGGGCATTGATGCAAACAGTGGCATGGGTCACAGATGTGGCTCCGAAACGATGTTGCCCTGGCTGTAACGTAAGCCTCAGTTGCAGCTCTAATTTGACCCCAAGCCCTGGCACTTCCCCATACTGCAGGTGTGGCTGTGAAATAAAAGAAAAAAAAAAAAAGATAGCACATTGGCTAAACAATAACCAAATATATTAATAGAACAGAAGAGAAAGCCCCAAAGTAGATTTATATAAATGGAAACAATTGATCTTTGATAAAGGAACACAGGCAATACAGTGGACCCATACAGTCTTTTTAACACAAGGTACTAGAATAACAGGACATCCACATGTAAAAGAAAAAAAAAGAATAATCTATACATCAACTTTTTTCACAAAAATTAACTCAGAATAACTCATAAACTTAAAATGTAAAACGCAAAGTTATAAAAATCCTGAAAGGCGACATGGGAGAAAACCTAGATCAACTTGAGTATAATGATACCTTTTTAGATAAAACACTAAAGGCACAATCCGTGAAATAAATAATTGATAAGTGGGACTTTATTAAAATTAAAAACATAAGCTCTGTGAAAGACAAAATCAATAGAATGATAAGGCAATCCATAGACTGGGAGAAAATACTTGCAAAAGACACATCTGATAAACCACTATTAACCAAAATATACAAAGAACAGCTGAAACTCAGCAATAAGAAAACAACCAATCACATAAAAAATGGACCAAAATCCTTAACAGACACTTCAACAAGGAATATATTCAGGTAGCAAATAAACATGATTAAAAGACACTCATAGATTTTTATAGCAAAATTTCCCACAATAGGTGAACAGGTAAATAAACTGTGGTACATCCAGACAATGGAATGTTATTTGTTGTTAAAAATAACTGAACTATTTTTCAAGCTATGGAAAGACATGGAGAACTTCATATACATATTACTGAGCGAAAGAAGCCAATCTGAAAAGGCTACATGCTGTATGATTCCAACCATACGGCATTCTGGAAAAGGCAAAACGATGGAGACAATCAAAAGATCATTGGTTGCCAGGGCTGGCACGAGGCAAAGGGAGAGATGAATCTACAGAGCACAGAGGAATATGAGGGCAGTGAAACTACTCTGTCTACTATTAATGGTGGATACATGTCATTAGGCATTTTATAGACACACAGAATGTGCAACACTGAGAGTGAACACTAACGTAAACTTGGACTCTGGGTGATTAAGGTGTGTCAATGTAGGTTTATCACTTGCAACAAATGTACCCCTCTGGTGGGAAACGTGGGTAATTGGGGAGGCAGTGCACACAGGGGGGTCAGGGGTTTATGGAAAGCCTCCATATCTTGCTCTCAATTTTGCTGCAAAACTAAAACTTCCAGGAAAAAAAAACAGTCTGAAAAATGTTTGTTAATTAATTCATTAATTCATTCATTTAATAGTCACAATATATGTGATTACACTTTTGCATTACTATAACATTATATTTGTATGTTCATTTATAAAGATTTTTAGACTTTTTAAATTCAAGTGAAATGAGCTATTGAAGGACTTTACAATATGCTGTGTACACTGCACAGTTGCATGAGTTCAGGGCACATTTGAAAGTATTGAGAAAGCATATAAGGTAGTTATAGCAGTTATTAAAGTTATTTTCTCATTGTGTGTGACAGGAAAGTGTTATTTGCTTTTTTTCCCTTTAATTACTAGACATTCCTCCATTCTTACCCTGTTTCCCTGAGGGGTGCTGAGAACATTACTGTTTTTCAACACTATTTGTTGATAGAATGATCAATAACAGAAGTTGGCTGGAATCAACATTTCCTATGGTGAATTTTGTAAAATGTCAGCCATTTAAGATATTCTGTGGAAAAAAATGTTTCCATGATTTCGGTTTTAGAAAAACTCTAATACTACATCTTCTGCAGATTCACAGAGCCTTGTGAAACAAACTTGTAGTAAAATGATTTTATTGTGCTGGTAATTTTCCAAAACCCTCAATGAAAGAGACTACATTTATTATGTGTAAAACTTATCATTGTCCAGAATTTGTGTGTTCTATGACGTCGAAAGATACTGGTTCATAGAAACTGGTTTAGATTACTAAGATGAACTGGAAAGGTGTGGACACATCACATATTTGTAGTGCAAGACCTATAATTTCCCTTGGTATTTTAAGGGCAATGATTTAGGAAGGAATTGGTGTGTACATTCTTAAACCAAAAGCGAAAGCAGCTTTTTTCAACTATATCTTTTGTTGACATAGGGAACACAGCAAATGACAGAAATAATGGCAATATGTGGATAATAAGGGGATGTGTATATTTATAACAGGGTTATAAAGTTGTAGTTTTAATGTCCATCTTAGTTGTGCTGTTTTTAACATGACTCAGGGACTAATTTAGTGGCGGTAGTAAAGGTGAATAGCGTTTGAGATCCCGAGTGTGACTGACTCCCTGTGGATGCGGTATCATTTGTGTTTTCGAAGTCTTGGCTTTCTTAAAAAAAAAAAAAAAAAAGCCTACTGCAAAGAGGGAGGGTATAACTGTCCTTTTGTGATGAAGATAAAAAATGAAAAGTATCCAGAGAGAGGGTAAAGTAGGGAAAGCTGGAAACTTCACAAACAGATCTTTTTTACTCCAGAGTTTTCTTCCCCATTGGAAGTTAGTCAAGCTCTCTTCTCTGCGAAAAGGAGTAGAAGGCACTTTTTTTACTTTGGAATTGAGGGGAAATGTAGAAGCCATATCTGATATAGCTCCTGGAGGATTAACCTGAGGGGCAGGCTAAGGATAAAATGAGACTCAGAGCACAGAGACGTCCCCGAGCTCAGCATCAACTGATTGAAGCCACCTATCCTCACTGGTCCAGTGGGGCTTAACTTTAAAAGACCTACTTTCAGGAGCAACAGTGTGTCAGGGAGAGCAAAGGAAGCAAAAGCATTGGTGGGCCAGTTAGTCTGGGACTCTCCCTGATTGGTCCTGCAGGAGCATCCATTGCTTGCATCAGCCTTTGTTTGTTCTCTGGTTTGTTTCAACAGTATTGGGGAGTCCAATCCCCTCTTAGAGAAAAGCACTGGGCTTGTTACTATTCTAGATGTGGTTTTAATAATTACGATTTTAGCAATAAAAGAGATGACACTCCATTTCTACTCCATCTGGAGTGAAACAGTTCCCATACTTATTACAGACTGAAATGACCTGGGCATTACAGATTTCCCGGAGTTTTTTTTTTTTTTTTTTTTTTTCCCCTAGAGAGGCTGATTCAATAGAGTATGGAATATATTTATTAACAAGCTTCCAGGTAATGATGAGGTAGTTGACCAGAGTACTGAAATTTGGAAACGATAGTTCTGGGCCATTTGTTACTGGAAATGGGGATGTAAATGAAACATATTCTATCCTCATAATTACTGTAGTTGGCCTAATAGTGATATGGCTAAGTATTGTTCTGAAAATTTAGATGGAGTCCTGTGGTTTGTGAAAACTCTGTTCACTCTTATGCTTAAATGAGTGATCATCCTTACCCTATGTATGTTACAACATAATCAAAATTAAAATCATCATTACTCAGCCATAGAGAATAAAACTGTGTGTGAAACCAGTCTATGCTGAAAAAATTGAGGGGCATGTTAATTAATGAATTAATTCTGTATCATCAGTGTACTTGGGGTGGGAGGCAGCCAGGTATAGGGAAAAAGACTGGATTTTAGAGTCAGAAAGACTTGCGTTTAGATTCTGACTCCAACACTTCCTACCTATAGGCAAGTCACTTCACTTCTCTGAAACTTGGTTTGTGCCTTTACAAAATAGAGGTGATAGGACCTACCTAAAGAGGTGGCAGTGAGGACTGAATGGAACTAACGATGCTGTAAATTCCAAGAGACTGAATGAATCTTACTTATTTACCATTGACTACCCCAGACCTCCACCCTAAAGACCGTGCCAGACACATAATTCGCGCTCAAAGCACTAGTTTTTATTAACATGATCATTATATTCATAGAGAATATTGTACTTACCTGTCAAAACAGCACCAGTAATTAAGTGTTTTCCTCTTCTCCAGTTTTAATGTGCCATAGGATTATGTTTTTGATCCCATATGTGATCTGTTAACTACTCACCTATCCATCCATGGAGATATAAACACAGCCAAGTAAATGTTAAAGCATGAACCCCAGGAACACTAATGAGAATCATGTCACTCATTTTCTCAATTCAACGTGGGCCTTTCCCTTTCAAAAGTCAAAAGGGAATTGAAATGAAAATCACCAAAACACAATCATTGCCCTTCTTCTTTCCAGCTCCTTGTAAACCACCCTCAATTAAAAATATGCATATGCATATGAATGAGTAAATATTTCATGGTAATATCAAGCTTCAGTAATTGAGATCAGGAAACTAAAGGAAAAAATGAAAAAAGTATTGTTTTCCTTGCCTTAGACATTGACACATTAGTATGATTAAAACACTGGGAAATTTTTATACACCTATAAATGAATAAAATTCTTTAAGTAATTAAACAAAAAAATACTGGGAAAACCCTAGCGTGTGAAGAGAAGACCAGGTAGCTTATAAGTGGATACCTGGATCTGTGTGTATATCTATGACTATATCTGTATTTATATCTGTACCTATAACATCTCTATGTCAAGTTAGAGATTATAATAATCTTTAATCATAATAATACCTACTACACATAACTAATATTGAATAATATTAAGGACAATTGTAAGTTCTGAAAATCTATGCAAATTAGTTTGTGTGTGTGTGTTCAGGCAGAATAATAATATTTAAAAGTAAGGTTTTCTTAGATTCCCTAACCTTTACTTAAGTTAAAGCTTTATGGGTATTCAATTTTCAGCTTTCCTTCAGCCACTGACATATAATTAATTCCCTTAAACCAAAATATTAAAAGTATGAAGGAATGGAAAGTTAATTGCTATATTTTGTTTTTAATGGGTCTCAAGAAAATTGTTCCACCTGGACCAGTAGAAGCACAGAAGGTATGAAGAAGGACATTAATTTTAGTGTAAGTTCCAAAATAGAAAGAGAAGAAAGATCCCTTCTTTTGGTCCTGGTCCAGTGAAACTGTGTCTCAATCTGTCTGCTATCTCTCTCTCTCTTTCTCTGTGTCTCTGTTTTTTCTCTCACACACGCTCACATACAAACGCACACAGTTGTAAGAATCCGCTGTGTAGAGTATTTCTTATCCATAGTATTTATTTCCCATAGTTTAGTGCTTGACTCATATTTAAGAATCAATTAAAATCTGTTGATTTTAAGTGAACTGGATTAATGTTACAACATAGCATTATTTCATATAGATAAGAGAACCGTGATCCACAGAAATTAGGAGATTAAATGATTTCCCCAAATGACACAGCGGGTCGGAGGGGGAGGGGGATCTAGATGTCAGAGTGGAGTTACCTTTATCTGGAATGAAGTGGAAGGAAGCGGACAGGTATAAACTCTCTCTATTGCCACCTTTCCTTTGGTTAATTGCACAGGCACAATAAGAAGGACATATTCTGGCCCTAATGTAGTAGGCTGATGTGGGAATCTCCATAAGATAGCTTTAATTATTTGTATTTGCTTTTTAAATAATAATGTAATGGCTGCTAAAAATCTCCAAAAGTCTAGAGGAGTACTAAGGGGTGAAAAAATAAATACACCCAAAGCTTACAGTGCTGTTATGTGAGAGATCTTATTGCCCAAAGCATTGTCACCTTTCTGAAGGATTGGGTATTTTACTTAGTGTAAAATACACACAGTCTATATTTTAATATAACCACTTTTTCTAATTTCTTAATATGAAGGGAATAATACCTGTTCATAGTACCATTATATGTAGCTATAAGAATAACTCTCACCGATAGAATGTATCTTATGTTCCAGAAACTGCAGAAAAGGCTTTGTGTTAGTTTAGTCTGCATAACTATGGGAGTAGTTACTGTTATTAACCCTCTTTGGATGATGTGGCTATTGGGGTTAAGTTACAGACCCAAGGTTATAGGAGTACAGAATTGTGAATAAAGACTAAACTGAGCATCTCAAACTGAACCTGTAGACCTAGGTGGCGGCTCCTGAGGTGCTCAGTCTCAGAAATGCAGCCTGGCCTATAGATCAAAGATCTTGAGTTTTAGAGCCAGTCCAAACTGGGTTCCAAGCCTGACTGTAACACATACCACCTGCAGAATACTGGGTCAGTATCTTGGTCACTGTGATTCCCAGCTTCCCCAACTGGAAAAATAGATATAACAGTATCGTACAGGTTTCTTGGGCAGATTCAGTGAACTAATGTATTCATTTTACTGACTATTTTCCTGAAACATAGTAGTAGATTTGCAAAAAAAAAAGAAAGAAAAGAAAAAAGGCATTTCTAAATTTAAAGTTGTTTAGGCTTAAATAAACGATACCATTTACTAACAAACTGTCCCGATTAGGCTTATTGAGAGGTTTAAAGCTGGATTGCTAGAGTCCATCTACCCATCCCCAAAGGATGGGCAATTCCTTATTCCCAAGCATCTGTCTAATTGCCCATCCTCTGCCAATGAAGAGGCTCTGGGAGTCTCAGTCCGTTTGATCTTGTACTGTTGCCTATGTCCAGGATTCCCAAAGTGTGTGACAAGGCACGTTAGGGTGCCACACCAGACTCACAGGGAAACACTGAGACATCTTAAATTGTTAGGAAAGCACAGTGATATTCGACTCTTGTCAGACACTAGGTGTTCCTAGCTCAAAGTAGATAACATTTAAAAAATGAAACAAAACGGAGTTCCTGTTGTGGTGCAGAGGAAATGAATCCAACTAGTAACCATGAGGTTGCGGGTTCGATCCCTGGGTCGGGGTTTGGTGTTGCTGTGAACTATGGTGTAGGTCGCAGCTGTGGCTCAGATCCTGTGTTGTAGGCTGGCTGTGGTGTAGGCCGGCAGCTGTAGCTCTGAATTGACCCCTAGCCTGGGAACCTCCAAATGCCATGAGTGTGGCCCTAAAAAAGCACAAAAAAAAAAAAAGGTGGATCGCATTTTGCACAATCACTGTGTTCCTTTCAATAGTGTCATATCTTTGGGAGGCTGGGTTTTCAGCAGTTACTGAAAAAAAAAAAAGGCAGGCCCCATATGAAAGTCAGTGTGAACAGGAAATGAGCATGGCAGGGTCTGATCTGATTCCAAGCTTTGAAAAGTTGAGTAAAGCCCAACAGGTGTGCACTTCCCAGTGGCCACCACCGCTTCTGGCAATTTAAGTAGAGAGAAAATTAATTTTTCTTTCAACTGATTTGCATTACTTTTTCGAAGAGCTAAGAAGCTGTCAGGATGCAAATGCTTAAGTTGTGTGGATCTAACTGCCTAATAAATGGAACTGTTAGGTATTTAACAGCAATTCTTCAGATATTATTTGTGACCCACCTGTACCAGCATGATCTAGAGAAACCTGTAGTGAATACTCCTGAAACAGAATTTCTGGACTCTGCATTTCTCAAGTTCTCTAGTCAATTCTTATACATGCTAGGATTAAGGATCCAGCATTATCACTGCTATATCCCTGGTCACTGCTGTGACTCAGATTCGATCCCTGGCCTGGGAATCTCCCCATGCCGAAAGTGCAATCCAAAAAGGTTAAGGAAAAATTTAAAATGAAAATAAAAAATTAAACTCATTTACTCGAATTCATATTTTTTGCCAGCATCTCAGATTATAATTTTTTTCCAACCCTCCTTTTTTGGAAAGATTTGTTTGCATCTTCAGGCCTCCCTACCACATAATAGTTTATATTTTCTTTAAAATCATCCCACCCTCTTTTACCTTTCTATCTTTAAAGCAACAGGAGTGGAGCCACCAAACAATAACCAGGAGTAATACCCATGTAAAGGACCCAGCCTAGGTTTTGCCTGTTATCGTTGTTTATGGGAACAGCCAGGTAGTATTGATTTGTCACCTGGTGATGTTAATTACCAGCCAAGCATTCAGATTGTTTCTTTTTCTCAGCTCTCAGCTTGATCACTGAAGTTTCAGCATGGAGTTGGGAAGCATTTAATGGAAAGTTAATCAGCCAAATCCTCCCAGTTCAGAAGTTATTCCCTGGTCCAGGCCCATGCCTGGAACACCAGGGTATCTGTGGAATACGGGGAAACGATTATTTACGGAATGCTTCCCAGAGGGCCTGAAAGAGGTAATGACCCTCAACAGGGACCTTCTGGAGTGCCTAGGAGCCATTTATATACCACAGAGAGAATGGCCTTACTCATTATATTTTAAAGATTTGTTTATTCTTGTCAAAGAAGGAAGCAAATAAGCAGAGGGTTGCTTGCTTCTGAGATGCCAACAAAGAGGATTTCTCTTTTTCTTCTTTCTCTCTCTTTTTTTTTCTCCAAGCAACAGCATCCTGTCTATGTCAGTGGAGTGTGATATTTTGTGTGTTAGAGACACAGGTAATCTGGATTTGATTTGCAAGTTAACTTTTCTGCTTTCAATCAATAACTGCTTGACAGAGTCTCTGGCTAAGCATTCTGAAATTGATTTCCAAAGAGAATTTGCATTTGATCATTTAAAATATTTTGCACAACTCCTGGCATTTGAGGGAAGAATCAGAAAGTGGTGTGAATGTCATACAAGGAGGAGTCGAGCTCCCGTGATAATAATGGTAGTCTCTGTTAGAGACCACAGCTTCAAATGCCTAGGACATCAAGCCTTTGGGGGGTGATATCAGGCAGTGGAAAGGGTACAGCCAGGCATCTGTCTGGTTTTGAGTTCTTACACTGCTCTTGGACAACTCACTTTCCTCTGTTAACCTAAGAATCTTTGACCCATTAATCAGATATAATGATGTCCGATCTCTCCTGACTATCCCAGGATGTAGCCACATCAGCATCCTGACCATCTCTTACCCTCTTTAGTACAGGTCACTATCATCCCCTCCTGAAGGATGCATTCCTCCTCGTCCCCTCACCCACTTCTTCTCCAGTTGTGCTTTGCCCCAATCCATCTTCTGGACTATAACTGAATTCTGTGAAAGTTAAAAAAATCTCTATAACTTGAGTGACTTGAAAACATACAGTGGTTCCTCTAAGCCTTAGATTCAAGGGGATGTTGCTGGTCCAGCCCCTGTGGTTCCCCAGTCTCCTTTCCCACAGCTCCTTGCCGAAGCCTGTCTTCCGGCCACACCAATGTTCTGTGGTTTCCTCAAGTGCACTGAAAACACTTTTACAACAAACCTTCACCTCACCTCTTTTTCTTAGAAATCTCACTCACTGCTCCTTGCCTGGGCATCTTCTTTTCATTCTTTCAGTCTTAGAGAAAGCTACTCATTTTCTAAAATTTCTCTTCATCCTTGGAGATTTTAAGTGCTATTCCATGTGCTCCTATGTCACCTCACGTATAGAATTTCTAGATAAAACCTGTACATTAGAATTTACAGTTCTGTAATTGCCTTCCCTATACTTTGGAGTCAGTTTCACAAAGTACAGGACCCACTTTGTGCTGTGTTTAAATAAAAGGTTGATTTGATCAGTATTCTTCTCTATAAATAGAGAGTACTTCTTACTAAGATTTTTATATGAATTAAATAAGGTATTAAATGAAAAATGTCTGCAACGGATGCTCAACAAATCTCTTTCCCATATATACTTACAATGTGGGTTACTGGCTTATGTTTGAGTCATTTATTCATTCATTCATTCATTCAAAACATGTATAAAATGCTACCATATCCAGGGTACTTTTTCAGGCACTAAAAACACAGAAACAATAAAACACAGCCGTTCTTTCATGGGTTCATATAATCGTAGAAAGTTCATGCAGTGGTTGACATTGTGGTTGATTTTGTCAAGTACTACAGAATACTTTTTTTTTTTTTGGCATTGGATAAGCTAAGTTTTAGTGGTAGGCATGGCTTGACCTTCAAAGATCTTCTCTAGAACTTACATACATTATCAAACATTTGAATCTTCCCTGGGGTCCTTTTGACAATGTTCTTAGCAACTCAATGAGCCCAATCAAAATTGAGCTAAGAAAGCTTGTGATGTCCTGTCAGGGGAACTGGCTCATCCCTAAATTGCCCGTGGAGCTTCGCTCCATCCCTGTAGGCTCTCCCATGTTTTGTGTATATTTCAGGAACTCAGGAAAAAGGAAAAGGACAGTGAAGAAACCGATGCCTTTTTAGGGGGATTATGAGCAATTGTGTGGACCCAGAAAATCTTTCCTCTTAGCTCTCAGACATTGTGCTTCCAGATGGGTAACGCTCACTGACTTTCTTTCTGTGGACCACTGACCATACAGGGAGTGAATCTAATGGTGTCTAATTTAATTGACAAGGTTTATTGAGTAACTGCTGGGTACATTTACTATGGCTGAGGCTGGAGGTTATTGGCAAACAAGACAATGTTATTCCTTTATAAAGCTTTCAGTTGAAAAGATAACTTGTAAAATATATATTTAGCCACAGCTTAAAACAGTACACAGTGGCAGATAACTGCAAGGTGCTAAGGAAAACAAAACAAAACACACACACAAAATCTCACCTGTTCTGTGGAATAAAGAAAGACTAATGTGCTTGTTTGAGGAATCTCTTTTAAAAGGTGAAACCCAAAAGTTGGAAAAAATTACTCAGGCAAAGGAATAGTTGGAGACTGAGAGAGCCTTCCAGATAGTGTAAACATTACAGCTAAATGCCCAGGGATTAGAAGAAGCCTGCAGGGTTTGAGAAACTAAAATAAGACCAGTATTGAAAAGGTGGAGATGAAACTAACAGCACTAATGGGCTGAACCTAGCCAAAACAAAGATTGGGATTTTAATCCACATGCCGGGACTCAAATCCAGCCTAAACCCAGATTGGGACTTAAACGCACAGTTTTAAATTAGAATCACTCATCCTGTGTCTGAACTCACTGAGGTTCAAGTTCTTCATGTCTCCATGCAGAAGGAATTCAACGAGAGACAAAGTGATAGGCAAGAAATAGATTTATTAAGATAGGACGCTTGTGAGAGGTGCAAGTGGGCAGGCAAGGAAGCTCTGGCCCGAGGATCCCATGGGCTACAGTTTTATCCTCCAAGGAGAGTGGAGGTTGGAAAAGCCCGCCTTTTCCTTTCTGGGAGTAGCAGCTCCTCCTTGGTATTTGGTAAGTTGTGTATTCATATCAGCAGACCGGTGGTCCTTAAATTCCTGCCCTAGGTCTGAATCCCAGTGCAGGCCTCATCTCATCCCCCACCCAACGAGCTGAGGCAATTCTTGCACTTCCTCTAGTCAAGCAAGCCTGCCTTGTTCTGATGGCTTTTTTGAGCAGTTTATTTACTTACAGTGATCTCCCAATGTCCCCTAAGTTTTCCTCGTTGTCTGTGGTCCTTTATTGGGACTTCTAGAACTACCTATGCCTACTCCATCCCTATCAGAGACAGACTAGGAAACTGGTCTGAATGAGGCTGGCAGGAAAGACAGGAGTCAACCTATGCCAGGCCAGGTCATGTTTATTTTAAGACACTGTGCTAAGTGCTTTATAAATACTACCTGCTTTAATCATCATAAGACTTGTGCACATTAATAGAATTTTTTGAAGGAACCAAATTCAGGCAACTTATGTGACTAGTCCGAGGTCTTTTAACTAGGAGGTGAGGGACTGGGATTCTAATCAGTCTGTCTGATGGCAAATTTCTTCTTTGCCCTCTTCCTGCCCCCCTGCCCCTCCTCCCCCTTTTTCTCTCCCTCCATCTTCTTTTTCACTGTATTATACTGCCTCTATGCATATAAAACATAAATGGTTTTTACTTGTCCTCAGCTTTAACTGTCCAGGAACTAAGGAAGGAAAATTCTTTCTCTGTTCACCTATCTCACAGGGCATCTGGTTTCTCTTCCTTTATCTTTATGTGTTTTATAAGAATGGGGATTCTTTAGAAACATACAGAGAAAGAGATATGAGTTCTCTGCTAGCAGCAAAACACCTGGTGCCCTTGGACCAGGTGTCCAGGGACGGAATAGGTGCTCTGCAAGGACAGCGGCCCCTCCCACCACCAGCGACTTGGTCACCATCTTAGATTGTGAATTCTTAAGTTATCTCTCCCTGAAACAGAATCACTTTGTGTTTTAACACCTCACTCAGGACATTTCGCCTGCATCCCTTTTATGTATTCAAAAATTGTTTTCTTTTTCACAGTCCAAGACTCCAGCAGAAAAAAAAAATCATCTCATTAAGAAAAATTGTGCCTTATCCCCATTACTCTGTGACACAACCATCTCTCTAGTCACAGCCACTTTTTCTTTTCTTCTGTAAGTACAGTATCCAACATTTACACAAATTATAAAAGCTGTGCCTAGAATAATCATTTCCATAAGCTCAGCAAGGCTATTCTTCACCGCATTTGTGTTTGAAACTGCAGTCAAACTGAGTGAACTTCCTCCTTCCCTCTGATATAGCCGCTGCAGGTTGTGAATTATGGCTAAATACCAAAGTGTTATTTAATGCAGCCAGGAAGGAATGGCGTGAATGATAGCCCATTACCACTTTACACCCAGAGATCAGTCTCCAAGTGCAAGGCTATTCTCTTAGCCATGCTGGAAAAATTACACAGGCTGCTACTTGTTTTTATACCCCCCTTAGGCAATGCTAGAGTGATAAACATGATGGGAATGAAATCTGGCCATGTGTGTCTAACAGCACCAAAGAGAGTGGCTAGCTCAGTGCTGACACAGCATCCAGCTTATGTTAAAGGTTTAACACATTACCTAGCTCTCTTTTTAGGTATCACATTCTGGGCAGGAGCACACTCTGTGTGTCTGGTCACCAGTCTCTGCAGGTATCCTGTTAAACAACTCAGCTCTGACTCTGTCACTCTCATTGGAAAGGAAAGCTTTGTACTGCACTCAGACTGCAACGATGTGGGCTGATTTTCATGGTCTCAGAGCAAGTACGGGCCTTGCACAGGCCAAGACTTGTCTGCTATCCCAAATTCATGTTTTTGAAGTTCCCACCTCCAGCTCCTTACTCATGGTTATCAACTATATCTGATGTCCAGCCAGTTCTGTGTGACCCTACCATCCACAGCTGAGTGGATTTTTTTTTCCCCAAAAGAAGTCAGCTTTCATGTCTTATGGAGGGAACTGCAGTAAAAACTCTGCTAACCAGTGCGGTGGAGACACACAGGATCTATCAGATCCTCTTCCTGGAGGAATTATGAAGGTAATTAGAAGATTAGTAGAACGGCCAAAAGCAGATATGACAAGCTATGCAGAGGATAGCTTACTTAGGATAATGACAGCACCAGATGGGGATTAACAGTCTCTAGTTGTGAAGATGTGGAAGAGTCAGTGAGGTCAGAAGATATTTATTGAATATGGACCAACATTTCAGTTGCTAAAATAGTATAAAGTATGTGAGTATATGACCTTTCCTGTATTTTTAGATTTCTGATTATGCATTTTTTTTTAATCATCTTGTAAGCTTGTAGCTGTATGGATGTCCTTGGTTTTTATGAGGCTTGGCACAAGGCTAAGTTCTATAGTAATTGTTTCTGCTGGATGCTTGCAACAATTTTGCTATAAAATATTTGTTACTATTCAATAAATCGCTTGAGTGTCTTGAGTAAGTCTCAGGTTTTTGAAACCAAAACTATTTGATTAACCTCATAAAAATTATGTGAGAAGATATAGGTGTGCACACAACATACCTAGCACAGTGGTTCCTCCAGAGGGTCTTTAGTATGGAGTTTCAAGATAATGTCGTCGCCCAGAACCCATATTTCTTTGTAATATCACTCCATTTGGGGGGGGTGGATAAGGGAGATAATCTAACTGTACCATGAAGTGATAAATAACCCTATTGACAAATGGGCTTTCTCTACTTTCATATAGTTGTGGTGAATTGGAACACTGAACAAAGCCTTGATATTGAGAAGGACAAATAGGCATATATTAGGGTTCTCCAGAGAAATAGAACCAGTAGGATATAGATATACAGTTGTTCCTTGGTGTCTGTGGGGGATTGGTTCCAAGGCCCTCAAGGATCTCCAAGTCCCTTAATATAAAATGGAATAATATTTAAAAAACTTAGGCACATGCTCCTATATACTTTAAATCATCTCTAGGTTTTATCATAATACCTAGAACAATGTAAATGCTCTATAAAAATAGTTCCCTGCATGTGGCAAATTCCAGGTTTGCTTTTTGGAACTTTTTGGAATTATTTTTCCAAATATTTGTCATTTGGCAGTTGGCTGAGTCTGCGAATGCAGTACCATAGATACAAAGGGCCAAGTGCATATGAAGAGATTTATAATGAGAATTGGCTCAAGAGGCTGCGGAGGCTGAGGAGCCCCACAATCTGCCCTTTGCAAGTTGGTGAACCAGGAAAGTCAGTGGGAGTCTGAAGCCCTAAGAGCAGGGTGGCTGCTAGTGTAAGACCCTGAGTCTGAAGTCCAGGAGCTTCAGTGTCCAAGAGGAGGAAAATGTGGGCGTCCAACTCAAGAAGAGAGAGGGGGAACTTGCCCTCCATTTGCCTTTTTCATCTGTTTGGACTTCCAACACATTGGCTGAAGGCAGCACACATTGATGAGGGCAGATCTCTTTAATCAGCCTTCTTACTCAGATGCTATTTTTTCTAGAAACTCCCTTCTATAACAGAGATAATCCAGAAAAAATGTTTTACCAGCTATCTGAGCACTCCTTAGCCCAGTGCAGTTGACACATAAAATTAACCATCACAACACACCATCACAAAATAATTATGTATAACTAAAGATCAGAGAGGAATGGCCATGACTTAGAACCTGACTGGTGGACAGGTTAGTGATTCTAGAACAGCTTGAATGCAACCCTAACTCTGTAATTCATCTTATAGAGTATGCGGACAGGACTGTGGTATAAAGAAAGAAGCTCTCTAATTAGGGGTTCAGTAGCTCTTCAGTGGGGACCCTTTGTAAAAAAAAAAAAAAAAGATGGAAGTGATAAGCAAAAGCATTTCCCTACTGATGACGAAGGAGAAGAGCTCTAGAGGCCCAGTAGAGATATGGGGTGGCCTGGGAAGGTCAGAAACCTGGAGATTGTTGCACTATAGAGTCATGAATTTGTACCTCTGGGCAGCTGAGCAGTGACTCAATGTGGGAGAAGAGTGTGGTAGCAGAAAATTGCTACCCGAGGATATCAAGTCCTAACTGTGGGGAATGGTAAACGTTACCTAATATATACAAAGGGTCTCTGCAGATATGATTAAATAAGGGTTTTGAGATGGGAATACTGGCCTGGATTATCTGATTGGCCTTAAGAGGAGTCAGCGTATTTTTAAGTGAGAGACAGGAGATGTTTGAACAGAAGAGGAGAAGGCAAGGCAGAGGCTGGAGTGATGCAGCCGCAGTGGAGCAATGGCAGCAACCGCTAGGAGCTGTTGGCGCAAAGAACTAACTGTCTCCTAGAGACTGAGGGTTCCCTGCGCCGTCGACCCCTTATTTGCCCATTAAAGCTGAGTTTGGACTTCTGCCCTCCAGAACTGCGTGGGAATGAATTTCTGCTGTTTTAAGCTGCACAGTTTGTGGTGCTGTGTTGCAACAGCCCTAGGAAACCAAAACAGAGGGGACCCGCCAGAGAGATGGATCAAATGTGGAACAGACCCTGAAGCGGAGGGGTGGTGCCATGTGTCACCCAGAGGCTCTAAGGGCAAAGGGGACCTCACCTCTAATGGTCAGACTGGTACACAGCTCCTAATTCTTAGCAATACTTGGGCAGGAAAATCTAATGAAAGCCTGGACTTTCTGCTAACAAATACAGCTCCAAGTATCAATATTTGGGGAATTTCTGTATGAGCAGGTGCATTTTGGGCAATAGTGGAATATTGGGCTAATATTACTATTATTATCCTTTGTCTATTTGCTATTTTTTAATTTATAGCTATAGATGGCTATTTTTATTTTTATTTTCTTTATTTTTTTAAATAATGAGGTCATGGATATACACAAGGTTTGTAAATTAGGAAGTAGTTGAGAAAAACAGGCGATTTTATTCAGGCTTCTTTAGTGGTACCTGGCATTTCCCAAGTCAGGTGAATGGGGTTCTGAAGGTGGAGCCTCCTCAAATGTGACAAGTCCTTTCATGCCCTGGCATCCTCTTCCCATGCTGCTTTTTTTTTTTTTCCTTTTTAGGGCTCCTGGCTTCTTCCTAACTTTAGGCTGAAACCTCACCCTTCTGGACCTATCTTAAAACTTGCTTCTTCAGACCGGCCACCCAGTTTAAACTCTGCCTTCTTTATTCACCATGTTCTATCCCTTCCAAACGTGTGGAATGGCTGGGCCTTATGCATTTGCAGACAGGGTGTTTGCCTGCGTCCATCCTCCCTCTGCTCTGTGTGTTTTAGAACACCAGCCCTTTCCAGTGCACAGAAGCGCCATTGATGATGGGAGCACTCTGGTGCTTTGAAATGTGTACAGAAGGACAAAGGTTTTCAATATACTCAGAAGTAGTCCTTCACATTTTTATTTATTCACTTTCAAAATAACACATTTATAACCTGGATTATTATGGAAATGAAATAGGATATTTTGGAAGGTGGGGACTATATTTTGTTCACCTTACAGGACCTCAGTCTTCACTTAGCCTTCTGCTGGTTATAAGAATCAGTGTATGGTTCCTAAGACAGCCCCCTGTAGTTGGTCCTTTCAACCCTCAACCCATGTCAAAACACCCAAAAATCTCTGCTTTGGCACTGACACCTAGTGAGAAGTTCTGTTCAGCATATTATCCACAGAAATATTTCCTGTCTATAATAAAGGCTACCACCTATATTTCTGAGCAAAGCATTCTAGCATTCTTGGTGCCTAAAATAATACCTGGAACCTACTAGGAAATCTGTAAATGTCTGTTAAAGAAATCAAAGCTCACATTTATGCAGGATTTCTCAGTTTGCATAGGACTTCTGAACCTCTTCTCACCGAAACTTTAGAGGAGGCAGCATTTGGACTTTATTCCCTCCTTTCGTTAACGAAACATTTGTTATCTGCATCGTGTCTTCTTGATACTCAGGTGGGCTATTTGGTTACCCTGTTTCTCTCTTCCTGGATATAACCTAATACACTAGCTTTTGGGGGGGTGTGTCTTAGATTCACAGTCTGTTAGAGTTGGAACTAACCTTAGAAATTAGTGCAACTGGGAGTTCCCATTGTGGCACAGTGAAAATGAATCCAACTGGTATCCATGAGGATGCGGGTTCAATCCCTGTCTTTGCTCAGTGGGTTGGGGATCTGGTATGCTGTGAAGTGTGGTGTAGGTCCTGCATTGCTTATGGCCTATGATGTAGGCCAGCAGCTACAGTGCCAATTTGACCCCTAGCCTGGGAACTTGTATATGCCATGGGTACAGCCCTAAAAATCAAAAAAGAAATTAGTGCAGCTGCCTCTTTTGACACAAAAGAGGATAAGTGACTCAAAGAGCAAAAAGTTAGCATTTAAGAGTAGAAACAAAACTGGGGCCACCTTCCCTTCCTCTAGTGCTGCCTCTTTAAGATCATTCTTTTTTCCCCATAATAATACCTATGGGTATTTGTCAGTAAATACTGTTGAAAACAATGATGCCTTTTACCCACCTGGGTCCTATACCTGTCAAGTAATTCTAAAATTCAGAACCTTTCTACCTGAATTTTTTCAGCTCCCCAGTCTATTATCTTAGAGGTCAATATTTGCCTTCCTGTACACTCCTCTTCTCTCCTTCATAACTTTTGAAGTCTTTGAGGTTTAAATCTTAATTAAACAATAGTTTTCCTCATTGTGTCCAGAGAATGAGTCCAAAGGGACATAGAAAAGCCTGCTGAGGGAAGTACAGGACACAGCCTAGACACGATGACCAGAGGAATAAATTGTGACAGTCACTGACATGACCAATGTCACAATCATGTCACTTACATTCTGCTTGTGGTGAAGGCACTTAATTAAAATATATGAGTCTATGTTGAGAAATACCTTTCAATTTACCAAATAGATGACTTTCCCTTGTCCTTTTAAAAGTGTGACCCATTATGATGTGTCCGCCTGAACCACAGTGTTCTGAGCTGGAAACTCTTGAGAAAATTTAGCAGAGGTTGCATAAGCCTAGAGAGGCATAAATAGGGTGGTTATTAGGTCTCAGGGAGTCACCCTGAGTATAGCTGAAGTAAACCATATTACTGCTTCATAAGGCAGAATACTGGGCTCAAAATAAAAAGTAAAATCAAATATTCGCTTTTGATGTCCCTTTGAATTTATCAACTTATTTGACCTATATATATCATTTCCTTCGTCTATAAAATGGACTTAGTTATCTTAGAGATCTGATGTGAGGGTTAATTCGATGAATATAAAGATTGTACCATAAAGTACAGAATATAATGAATAATTAAGAAAAGTTAGTCACCTTCTTTGCCCTACAATGTTTCCTCTGCTTCTCCTCACCCCTTTCTGTGAGTTTATTCAGACTCATCTGCCTGGGGCAGACTCCCAGGAGGACTGCTGGGATGTGGAGAGTCAGAATTACCAAACCTCATGCACAACAGAGGGAGAAAAAGACCAGAGGGTAGCTGATGCAGGCTTTTGGCTTCCGGTTAAAGTTGCAGATACCTCTACCTCTCAGAAGCCCTGGAGCTAGGAAATATGGGGATCTTCCTAGAATCGAGTTTCTCCTGTGCCCACACTAATTTACTCAGCTTCATAAACCTAGATTATGCATTTTCAATAGATCAATGAAGATTTTCCTTCCTTTCAACAACAGAACAATGTCCAAAACTCAGTTAAGTGTGAGGATGATTATCAAAGAAGAAAAGAAATACAACAGCTATAAAAAGTAATACCCAGTGAAACAATTGATAGAGTAAATAGTGAAAAATCCTTAGATTTAATTAAATCATTTATCCTTAGAGAGATTCGAGGACATGTAAGGTAAGAGCAGACGTCTATGAATAAAAAATAATAGAAATACAGTAAATTAAGAATAAAATTGTCATATCTAATTAAGTACTGTTATACAAACTGTACAAAGAACTCTTAAAATTCAGTGATAAGAACATAAACAACCCATGGGGCCAAAGACTTTAACAGACTCCTCACCAAAAAAAAGATATACAGGTAGAAAATAAACATGTGAAAAAATGTTCCAAATCATATGTCATCAGAAAAATGCAAATTAAAACAACAGTGAAGTACAGCTACACACTTAACTAAAATAGCCAGAATTCGGTATGACAATACCAAAGCTGACAATGATGTGAAGGAAAAGGAACTCTCATTTATTGTCGGTGGGGATGGAAAATGGTACAGCCACTTTAGAAGACAGTTTGGCAGTTTCTTATAAACTTAGCATACACTCACCATACGCTTTAGCCAGAGTGCTCCTTGGTATTTATCCAAAGGAGTTGAAAACCTATGTCCACAGAAAACCTACACATAAATGTGTATAGGTGCTTTACTTATAATTGCCCAAACTTGGAAACAAGCTGTCCTTTGGAAGTGAAAAAAGTAAATAAACTATTGTACTTCCAGACAATGGTATATTATTCAGTATTAAAAAGCAATGTGCTATCAAGTCATGAAAAGACATAGAGAAATCATACATACATATTACTAACTGCAAGGAGCTGATGTGGAAAGGCATGATTTCAATTATATGACATTCTGGAAAAGGCAAAACCATAGAGACAGTAATTTATAGTCCATTAAGATTTATTTTTATTATTCACAAGGCCATTTCTATATCACTGGAGCAGTGGTTCTCAACTGCGTGAGATTATTATGCCTTCATGGTGGCATTTGTCAATATCTGGAGAAATTTTTTGTTGTCTTAACAGGTGCTACTGGAATCTAGTGGACAGAGACCGGAGATGCTGCTAAATATCTCACAATGCACAGGACAAATCCCTACAACAAAGAATTGTCTGGCCCCAAATGTCCCTAGTGTTACACAATAGTACTCCAATCCTGCTCCAGAGTTAATTACATCTATAACGTTTGCTCTCTAGGTCTATACAAGACATAAACACCTCTAGTCCTGGTGGACACACAGGCTTAACCCACAAAGAAGCTGCTTGTGTGGTAGAGTTCTTGACAGAAAATTTAATTGGGATAGATAACTTTAATTGGATTAGATGAAATAAAGCCCATCAGGCAATTTGAGAGTACTTCAATTTAATGTGACTTCAAGCCTCCAGACCTGCATTTGGCCTGACTGAATGCAATTTGCACGTCCATATCCAGATTATACTCTTCTTTATAGTGCTTGGCATACTTGTTGAAATGATGTAGGATTGATACAACCAAGGGCTGTAGCTTCTGACGAGTTCCTTCCTTCCCAACCTTTCTTCCTGGAAGATCTCAATTTTACTCGGGCAATACAGCACAGAAAGTCCTAATACTGTTCTGGATATTGATTCCATTGTATTTATTTGCTGTGGTTGTTTATTCTATGACTAGACTCTGTAAACTCTGTAAGAATATTAACTAATTAGTTACTGCAAAATGCCGATGCAGAGGTACTAATGATTTCAGAGATAGCAGTGAGAGATGGCTTGAAGCGAGATCTTAATTTTCTGCTCTGGAATTGAACCTGGGCAGCATGGTTGAAAGCCAGGAATCTAGCCACTAGACTAGCTAGAGGCCGAAAGCAGAATCACCCTGATTCTTGCAAACTGTTGAAAGGAAGAATGTTTCAAGGAGGCAAAGACTGTAAAAACGGGTATAAAATTTATTGTTAGAAAGACAATAGAACATGTGGGGGAGCACACAGAGAATAGTCTATCTAAGGCAGAAGTAAAGCAGTGATACATTCCCCAAGGAGTGAGGATTCAGGCATCCCCGTGAACGAGGAGCACACCAGAGAGGTGATTTAAACCACTTATATGGGGCAGTTCTTCCAGGTCGTTGTCTTCCTTTGGCCAGCTATCTTGTTTTATCTTTCACACCTGACCGGACCCAGGGCCTTCCCCTGATCTGCGTATGCATCTTTTGGTCAAGATGGATTCCCAAACACAGCATGTTGGGAGGTTGTCTAGAAGTGTTATGGTCTGGCACCCCCTCCCTTTCTGACCCAAGGGGTCTCTCTGTACATATGTAGTTAGGGTTTCTCTGACCTTGCAGATGGGGAGTATATGACCTCTTGCTCTTTTGTCAAAGCAGGGGCTCAGGCCCTCTTTTGATCCTGTCATTATATTGTTTAACAAGTTCTCAGAAGACAAGTGCCAGTTATTTGCCTTGGGCCTATTGTTATTTCTGTCTTGAAGTGTAGATAGATGGCTGGTTTTAAATATTTGTCCCAGAGCTCACCTATCTCCTGCCTCACTACCAGAGTCTCTCATTTAACTATGAAGGACCTGAGATTAAGAGAGGTTAGGTGACTTGCTTGCTTGGGATCACAAAGCTGAAAGACCACCAAGACAGTCTGGCTCAAGATTTTATACTTCTCAACACTCTACATCCTTGCTTTATTTCTTTAGCAAAGGCAATTAAATTAATAAGATTAAAAATTAAATCCATTAATGTTAGTGTCTAGGAAGAGAAATTGGGTTTTTTCTTCTGGGGGTTATGATTCCTTTTTCATCTATGTATTTTTAATGTCTAACACTCACTTGAAGAAAAAGTAGCAGGCCCTTAGTGTTCAGGATCATAAACAAAATCTTCAGGGGTAAGAAAGCTTAATTTAAAAAAAATTATACATTTACTACATTTTTAAGTGTGAAACATGATAAATATTGTCTTTTTTCTTTAGCCACAAAACAGTTCTGTTGCATAACCAACAATAAAAGTTATAACAATGACCATAATAGCTACTATATTACCATTTTATTTTATTTATTGTCTTTTTGTCTATTTAGAGCTGCACCAGCGGCATATGGAGGTTCTCAGGCTAGGGGTCCAATGGGACCTGTAGCTGCTGGCCTACATTAGAGCTACAGCAATGCGGGATCCGAGCTGCATCTGCAACCTGTACCACAGCTCACGGCAATGCCGGATCCTTAGCCCACTGAGCGAGGCCAGGGATCGAACCCCCATCCTCATGGATGCTAGTCAGGTTCATTAACCACCAAGCCACAACAGGAACTCCTATATTACCATTTTAAAGGTGTGACTATGTGTCGGCTTCATTTAAGTTGCACATTTAATCCTAGTACATGAAATATAAACCACTGTTTTCTCCACTTGAGAAATGAGGAATCTAGGATTACAAGAGGTAAATCAGTCTAACATTGGCCAGTTTATAAGTGGTAAGAAAGGATTTAGTCTAAATGTCCCCACTCCCCCTACAAAGCCCCTCATGTTTTTCACAGCAGCAGCCTTCAAAATTTTTGTATTCTGAACATAGTTTGTGATAGCTAAAATTAACTTTTCTAAGGCAAAATTCCCTCCCTCCCTCCACCAGAATCCTTAATTAACCAGAAGAGATACTTAGAATGAAGCTTGTTCTAAGTGAGGGTATTCCCCAAAGACAATTTAAGGGGATTTGGAGGAGGTGATGGATTTTGTTAGAGGAAGACCGTATTCTGAAAGCATCTTCCTTTGGAGTAATTGCAAGACCTTTATTGATTTCTCTATGCATTCATGGGATCGAGTAGAACCTGTATAAAATCTTGATTTTATATAATTACTATTAGTATTTATTAAGCATCTTAGCAAGTGAAAACCAAATTCATTGTTGAATACGCACACATCTGTTAAAAAAGGCAAACGAGGGCCAGCATCAGCCCCTAAACTTTGGTGTCACTCTCACAAGGCTTGTTTCGATTTCAGGTGTTCCAATTTCTGTGAATGATCATTGTTAAATAATTAAAAATATTTAAGCATTCACAGATTGGAATGCTGAAATTCTGGGACTTTGGGATTTTCTTCAAGATTCTGTGAGATAAAACAACTTCTTCCATTGAAGTTTGTTTAGTTTTGCTATTTTATCTCTGGTCTCCATCTGTTGAAGCTTCAAGAAAGTCCTAGAAGAGTTGCTGGAGATTCAGATTTATGCCTGAAGTGATGCCCAGGGTGTCAGTGACTGACTGGCTTGAAGGCCAAGTTAATCTGAGTCAGAGTAGTGAAAGAGATGGTGAGGTAGAAAGGTGACCTCAAAATATTAGGACCCAGGATATTTGGTAAGAACAGAAGATTTGCACTCTTTGAAAGTTGGGAGCAGGTTAGCTGCTTTGGCTGAACTGCTGTAAAGAACTGAGGCAAACTTTTTTTTTTTTTTTTTTAGGGCTGCACCCATGGCATATGGAAGTTCCCAGGCTAGGGGTCAAATCAAATCAGAACTATAGTTGCCAGCCTCCAAGCCACGTCTGTGACCTATACCACAGCTCACAGCAATGCTGGATCACTGATCCACTGAGCAAGGCCAGGGATTGAAGCCGCATCCTCATGTATACTAGTCGGATTCTTTTCCAGTGCGCCATGACGGGAACTCCTGAGGCAAGCATTCTTTAAAGAGGTACATTTAAGAACAAGATTGTCAAACTCCACTTCCAGTAAAGAACAACCACCCTTAAACCCCAGCTCAAATACCACCATCCCTCACAAAAAGAAAAAGATGAAAGAAAGTAGAAGGAAGGAAGGAAGGAAGGAAGGAAGGAAGGAAGGAAGGAAGGAAGGAAGGAAGGAAAGAGAGAGAGAGAGAAAGAAAGAAAGAAAGGAAGGAAGGAAGGAAGGAAGGAAGAAGGAAAGAAAGAAAGAGAAAGAAAGAAAAATAACCTCTATAAGAAAGCATTAGCCTTGGAAGGGACTTAATCTTGCAAATGACAGCAACAAAGTTGTTAAATATAAACAGACTCTAAGCTGCTTACAACAGTATTTGTTCCCTTTTTATGCATCTAATATAAGAGGCTACTTTCTTGTTGTTTATTATATACTCCATGCTCTTGCAAGTTTAGCTTTTGGTCTTTTTCATTCTGGTTCCTTAAATGTGAGGATGTAATTTTGCATTAAAGGAGGTTTTTCATTTAATTAAAGAGCTTGACTAGTAATTAAAATCTAACATTTGCTTAACGTGGATGGGTTAATAATTATAGGGAAATATTATGTATTTTTTCACGCTTCATGATTTAGTTGCTGTTTAGTTTTGTATTCCTAATATTGTAATTAATATATGTTGCTGTATTTGTGTTTCTGTTTCATTTTTGAAAGTAAGACGGTAAAAAGTGTTCCACTGCCTATAAGAAAATTTACCTCGCATACCTCTGTTTACTCTGCGTGATCATCTAATGGCCACATCTGAGTTTTCTACCAAACTGATATTTGTACTGAAATGTCATCTGCTCTTTTTCTAAGCTAACTATTTCACACCATTGGTATTAATCAATGTTAAATTTATTTGATAGGCCTAAATTAATAGAGTTTTTTTTTTTTTTACCTTTGGGCTAAATCATATTTATAGAAATAAAAATACAAGATTATTGTCCACAAGGAGCTCACTGTCTGGAACAGACAGACAAGTGAAATAAGGCTTCAGAAAACCATGTAATGTATTACAATAAAGGCACAAGCTATATACTTGAGGAACAGAGGAATGGTAGTTTTAGAAGTTATGTGAAAAGTTATATCAAATTTGTTCAGTGTGCATCCCACCCATTCATGTGACTTATTGGCCACCTGCTTTATAACAGTGGTTTATAATACAATCTTTACTCCATTTCTTATAATTTTGTTTTCACAAACCATTCAATCGTATTGTAAAAGAAATATAGGTTAGCAATTATGTACTTGTAATTTTATCTAATAAAAGAAATAAATACAAAGGCATATGGCTTATAACTAATCAAAAATATTTAAACTCAGTTATTTTGTGCCTGTTTGGGGGTTCAGATGTAAAGCCAATATTTGAATAAAGAGCAAATAGTCATGGCAACAGATGCTGCTCAGGAAGCCTCCTTGCTGCACAATCAATCAGTTCATAAAATAAGGTGGTCTCTCAAGGATAAAGAATGGTTTATTGTATAAGGCATAAGAATGTGAGAGTAAATAAAAATAACTTTTAAAATATTTTTTGGGGAGGGTGAACTTTCTGAAATGTTAGTTGGAAGGAGTGGTGTCCCAATTTTTTTCCTTACTTGGCAAATAAGCATAGTGATGCACCGACTGGAATAATACCTGCCTTTTATCTTGTCGCTACTTGATCAAGCAGTTTTCTCTCTGGAAGTCATTCTACACATGGGAAAAGCTGTTTGTCTAAATTTCTACCTTATAGCAACATCCAGAGCATGTTAATGGCCTGTAGTCTTTTTTATGTCATAGAATGTGTATCATGTTAATAATGCAAAAACAGTTAAATATTTTCTTCCAAATGCACACACAAAAAAAGAGAAGCAAAAGAGAATCCTCATTGGGCAAAAGCTAAGCCTTCATACTTTTTTGACCAAAAGAAAACTTCTTAGATGTAGGAAAAGTTGTCTGCAGGTGAGGTTGAAGAATTTACTTGAGGGAAGAAATGTTCATAGCATTGTTGTAATTAACTATGGTATTTGTGGTTATTAATAAAAAATATTCTTAGAGTTCCCATTGTGGCTCAGCACGTTAAGGAACTGATGCTATCCCTGTGAGGATGTGGGTTCAATCCCTCACCTTGTTCAGTGAGTTAAGGGTGTGGCATTGCTGTAAGCTGTGGCATAGGTCACAGATGTAGCTTCGGTCTTGTGCTGCCATGGGTGTGGCACAGGCCTCAGTTGCAGCTCTGATTAGATCCCCTAACCTGAGCCTTCCATGTGCTGTAGATGAGGCCATAATAAAAAAATTTGTTTTGGCAATGTTATTTATGATAAGAAATAATGGAACACATCCTTGAGGCCTAAAGAGAGAATACTGTTGAGCTAAACTGATCACTCACTCACTCGACAATTATATAGCTATTTAAACTTATAGTTTGTAAGAATACGCAACCACATATTAGTTTTTTTTTTTTAAGTAAGTGGAAAAGAACTGAAGAAATAGTATATACGTGGTATAATTGCAACTTTGTAAAAAAGGAAAAAAATAAAAAGAACAATGTTATGCAGAAAACGTAGTACAGAATGAAATATTAACTCATCCATTTATAAATCATTCATCATTTTATTCACTTATCCATTTATGCCTGATGTTTATAAAGCTGTAGCAAGTATGTATTGAGAATACAATAAAGGGAATAAGACAAACTTTACAATTTTGGAACATACTCTTTAGCTGATTCTGATTGTAGACTATGTTAAAGTTTTATTTATTTATTCACTTAATTATTTATTTTTAATATTTTGGCCTCGTTCATGGCATATGGAAGTTCCCAAGCCGGGGACTGAATCTAAGCCACAGCTATAACCTATGCTGCAACAGTGGCAATACCAGATCATTTAACATACTGCTCCAGGGGTGGGGATTGAACCCTTGCCTCTATAGAAAATTCAAGTGCTGCAGTCAAATTCTTTTTTTTAACTCAGTAAATTTTATTACCTTTATAGTTATACAACGATCATCACAACCCAATTTTATAGCATTTCCATCCCAAACCCCTAGCCCATCCCCACCTCCCCCAAACCTGTCTCCTTTGAAAATCATGTTTTTCAAAGTCAGTGAGTCAGTATCTGTTCTGCAAAGAAGCTCGTTGTATCCTTTTTGTAGATTCCACATAAAAGTGATAGCATATAACGGTGTCTGGAAATTCTTAATCCACTGGGCCACAGTGGGAACCCCCATATGAAAAGTTTTAATAGTCTTTCCTTTCTACAAAACATGCAAATTTATCTCACAATGGAAAATCACTAAGGTGAAAACAAAAAGCAGAAATATTAGCACAGTATCATAGATCTTTCTAAACCTGGATTTTGAGCATGACTAAATGATACTCTGTAGATACAGCTGAGTCTCATTAGCATTGAAAGGGAGAATAAATTTTATTTTCAATTAAAATCCCAGAGGAAAGTCCCTGGCAGCATCTAATGACCTAACCTGAAAAGGGTCCAGGGTGACTGCAAATCTGTAGCTTAGCTCTTACAGAAAGCATACTAGAAACTTAAAAATCCAAAGTAGTCGTAGTTATTTAACCACACAGACAACACTGAGCCACTGACATATCATTTGTCTGAATGGTACCTCACCTAAAACAAAACAAACAAAACAAAACAAAACAGTGAGTCAGCATCAAAATACATCTTCACTCATTGCTCTGCTGAACCTACATTTTTTTCCATCATTTGGTGGATAATAGTCACCAGCTCAGTTATCATATCATAATCTCAGTCTCAGTCCTGTTCTATTTCTAGTCTAGTCATGAACAGTTCAAAGAATGCCCAGGCACTTGCTAACTAACTTTTATTGCTGCTTATCCAACTTTCCCATAAATATCTCAAGCTGGGAGTTCCTGTCGTGGCTCAGCAGAAACGAATCCGACTAGAATCCATGAAGATGCAGGTTTGATCCCTGGCCTCGCTCAGTGGGTTAAGGATCCAGTGTTGCTGTGAGCCGTGGTATAGATCACAGACATGGCTTGGATCCTGCATTGCTATGGCTGTGGTGTAGGCTGGCAGCTGTACCTCTGATTCGACCCTAGCTTGGGAACTTCCATATGACAGGGTGTGGCCGTAAAAATAAACAAACAAACAAACAAATAAAATCTCAAGCCTAAGAACACTGAATCTCCTTCTAGAGAATATCCACTGTCTTTACCCTATTTGCCAGAGAGGTTTAACAATTGTCTATCTCCATTTCCCCTAAGCCATAGTGACAGCTGGTGCAGAGCATCAGCAAACTTCCCAAATACCTCCCTGCCATCATCCTTTCTTTATGCCCAGGATTCTGATATTTCCTCTCTGTTATCCTCATGTTTCCTGAGGGTTCAACTCAGTTCTCAAGACACTAGTATTCTAAGGCTACAATCTTAAGTTCTAAATTTTAACACCCATGTCTCAAAAAAAGCTATGGGCTAGAGTGGAGTTTCTGTCTCCTATCCATCTAGGACTTCTCCATGCATTGCCTCTTTCTTTTTCTAGAACCTCTAGCCTGCTTGAATTTCCATCTTAGTAAGCTCTTCTGATGTTTACATCCTGTGTATTAAGCCAGCTGCCAACCGCCCAGGAAAGTCAAATAAATGAAAACAAAGCCATAGGTTTCTATTCCTTCCCATTGCTTTTTGCTTTACATTCTGCAATACGGCTAGAAATTTTTTCCACCGAGTGAGCTTTGAGTCAGGTCAAATAATGACAATGCCTTGTAATTGGGACTCTACTAGGAGGCGGTGAATGTATAAAATAGTAACAGTACTCTGTAGAGAAATTCTTTTGATGAGATCCAAATTCAGTCTGTCCCCTCTTGTGATTGCTAGACTCCTGGTGTTTGAGACTACCATGGAGCTGGGGATAGAGGGATGAGTTTAGGTCAAATTAAAATGTTCTAAACCAGCACTGTTTTACTGAGGTTCAGCAGTTTTACTTGGATTAATTATCTTTAGATTGTTGCAATCCTTTTATTCATTTCCAGAGTTCTGAAAAAGTTGATTTGGACAATTTTGCCAGCATTTTGTTTGCTTCTATGGAGAAATGGATTTATAGAGTTTCTTACTCTGCCATTTGCAAAATTCTTCCCTCCAGTTATAAAAGCTTCTGGTTTCTGAAAAAAAAAATCCTTTGAGTTGAAAATTTAAACCTGCTTGACACACTTATGAGTAGCCAACCAACTTCATAGATTTTATACTTTTGTATTTTTACTGAATTGTTTTAAGGTCTCTCAAAATTTTGTCTTTGATAGATATTTGATTCCAGATAACTACAGGTGAATGATTTAAATGACTGTTTCGCTTGCAGTGAACTATCAACACTCCATTTACTGCCAGCACCCATGTCATTAGTGCCTTTAAATCTAATGCATCAGAGAACCAATTTTGGATTCCCATCCTTAAGATTCTGTTCTTCTGGCTCCATTTCTAGGATCAATATGAGTATCTATTGGAGAAACAGAGGCACCATAAATGTTATGGGATAATGTGTTTTTTAAAGGAATTAGAAGCATAAATTTGAGGGGGGATGACAGTCCGGAAATACCAAAAACATTCAAGCATTGCCAGAGGAAGTGTGAGCCATGGCAGTCTGGGAAATGGTGATCTGAAGGGGAAATAGTGATGCTGTGACCTGAATCCAGAAAGGAGTTGACGTGGGACAGAAACTCCAGTCCAACTTCCCCCTTTCCTTTAATTTACAGGATTTTACAGAATCTAGAAATTGAAAGATAGACCATGCAGTTGCGCTTATGGAGCTAACAAACCAGGAGACATTTGACTTATGTGGCTATTGAGTCATTTGCTTCCATTCAGATGTGATCTCCTAAAGGTTATTAAGGGTTAATATCATATTCAGCATTGTTATCCGTATTTAACATATAGTAGCTTTCCAATAGATATCCCGGTTGATATTTACTAAACAGTAACTGCCCGTTTGTGCTGTACCACTCATTTCTCCCCAAGGCAGGGATGGGTAACCACCTGCAAGGCAGTGCCTCTTCACAGAACCTTGTGTTCTGTCTCTAAATATCAGAACTTCTTGGCCTCAACCTCACATTGCAATGCTAGGCATGAAGGCTGTTTCCCTCCGGTGTTGTGTCAATTCCACTTTATGCACACCTCCAGCGCTAACCCAGCTTGCTTGGATTTTAATTAAATAACCTTCAAGGATGAAGAACCACAGGGGGCAAGGTCGCAGGGATAGCTACAATTATTTCCTGCAGCTATTGATTTTACACTAATGATCTTAAATGATGCATAGCTCTGGATCTAGCAGTCTCACTCAGAATGGCAGGTGGGGACTTATGCTTTGGTTCCCACAAGGGACCAGAGCAATTTGGACAGATTTAAACTTGTGGATGCCATTTTATAAGGGTGAAGGAGGATGAAAGTCTGAAATCTGGAGGTTATGTGGATGTAATAGAGGGTATAATAATAAGGTGAGAGACTTTGGAGCCAGAAAGAACTGAGTTCAAATTATAGTTTTTCCATAATTGCTAGTGGTCCTTGAGCAAGTAGCAGGACTCTTTGAAGTTTTGTTTTTTGCATCTGTAAAACAGAGATGATGATGTACATTTCATTTTTTTTTAAAGAGTAGGAAATCACAGTTTTAAGTCATTAAGCACTATGCTGCAAGAATCGCTGCTTTCTTTCCCAGTTTTATTTAATGCACTAGATATAGATATGTTTTTTTCCTCTTAGGAATACTTATCTTTTAATTCTTGGTGAACCAAAAGCCCTTAAATACCAAATAAATATATCTCTAATGATGGAATTAGAGACAATACCTTAAGTCTCTCATGTAGGAAGAACGATTTTAAGACTTCAAAGAACTAGGTACAGAACTTGGTTCTATCCTACTGTGTGACTGTAATCAACTTTTTGGCCTCTCTGAGCGTCTTGTACTTTCTGAAAAATATGGACACTGATAGATCCCACACTGTGTTGTTTTAATGATAAAGGGGATTAAAAATGTGAAAGCAATTGACTGAAACATAAATGCTGTAAAATATCATTAGACGTTATTCTGCAAGTAAGCCTTAGTGGTCAGAATGCCTGAAGAACCAGGACCTCCCTCTTTCTCCCTCTCTCTCCCTCTCTCTCCCTCTCTCTCTCTCTCTGTGAAGGTAGCTGCACTCCTTCACTTATGGCAGAGCAAATCATATCAAAAAACTTATGTGAAACTGGTATTTACTCATCCCAGTTTCTCATAGTATTTTTTAATCTTCTAATTTTCCAAGACTACTTCTCCAGTCCTTTAGGTTGAAATACTCACTTTCTGACTCTAACTCATCTCTGAAATCATGTATTCACTTATTATCTTTTTTTTTCCAGCAAAAATCCATTTATTTCCTACTATTATGTATATCCTATGGGCTAGAAGGTATTGGAAGGCCCATCAAACCATTTCAAGTCATTTACAGTTGGAAGGTGTGTTATATTCTTGAGGAAAGAATGATGAATATCACAGTAGTCTACAAGTAAGGAATTTAACCCAGACCGATGATGTCATGGAAGGCATCCAGAAAGAAGTGATGTCTAAGTTGAGAACACAGGGTAGGTGTGCTTTCAGGGCCAGAGTGAGAATCTGTAATTAATGTTACTCAGAGAAGGGAGAATAGTAAGACATAAATGAACTGGACAGGGAATATGGCTAATGAGGAATTCCTTGTGGTGGATGTCATGATGTCCTCCTGGGCTTCTCTCCAAGGAATTATTTTCCTATATGTTGGGAGTGCTATTGGCTAATAGCCTTCACTGTCAGGGAAGTGACATCTTGCTATTTAGGTTTTGGGTCACCTGCAGAGCCACTTTGCTGACAGTCACAACCTTTTTGTATGGTAGCCTATACAAAGTAGTTGGTCAATGAAGGAATATAAAAATCTGGCATGTGTACCCAACTTGGGACCACTTTGAAAGGCTGTTCTAGCTCCAGAGCTTACTATGAAGTTGGCTGGTATGTCCTCTGGCCCTGCACTACAGCTCAGCTAAGTCCCGCTCCCCCATCAACTCTTGCTCCCTCCATGTTACTTCTGAAGGTTTTGATCTTGAGGACGCTGCTTAATACCTCTGTCTCAAAATGCACCTCCCAGGGATTTCACCCTGCTACAGTCATTGCCAGACCTATGGGCGTTAGCTCATCATGCAGTCCAGCAGCCCTCATTTTACAAACGGACAATTGAGACTGACGCACAAAAAAGTGATTTTTCAAATAATTATCATTAGTCATTAGTTGAATAGGTTCTAGAGTCCAGGTTTCTTGGCTCCTCATTCAGTCCTCTTTCCCTGTAATCAAACATTGCCATTTGTTTGCAACTTCTGTGAACTGGAAAGAGAAAAATTTTCAAGTTGACCAAATCTCTCTTTGCCATTGTCATCTCATCACTTTTCTCCTCACCCTCTGTGCTTTAGTCACATTAAAATAGTATTTTCCTCTCTCTAAGTGTGAGTACATTCCATTCCTCATTATCTATGTGTAATTCTTCACATAGGAGTCTTAGTGTCCCATCCGTTGGCTTCCTGGCTATGCATCTGAAGCCAGAGTTTTTCCATGGAGGCTCTTGCTTCCTCTGGGAAGACCTAGACAAATTTGTCAGCTCCTTTATACCCTCATAATGCATATAACTCTTATAGAATATACTCTGCATTTTCTTGCATTTTCCCATTCTGAGCTTAAAGTTTCTTTAAGCCTTGAAACAATTTTCCTTCATCTCTGTATCTGCAGGACTTAGAACTATGAATTGAAAAAAAAATGAAGAAAGATATTACAAATTTACAAAGGCTTCTGGGCATATAAGCACCTTCAGAATAAATAACGGCTGTGTTTACAGTAGTCATAGCAATTACAGTAATCATGAATATCTGTAAAACATAACAACATTAAAGAACTTTAACAAATATTCTATACTATTAGGAAATATTATTCAAGGAAAAGGATGACTCAGTTTATTTTCAAAATTATATTGGAGGATTCCCTAACAGGTCTGCCTAAGAATCATTTAGTTCCTCTCAGTGGATGCATTGTTGATTGACATACTATTTACTATTTATTAGAACCATGACTTTGTAAAATAATATGTTTCAAGATGAGTTTTTCTGGTAGACATGCACATTACTTCTGCCCAGCAGAAAAAATATCTGTAATGCTTATGAATTTATTGCCCTGCAGTTATCTTACTCAAACATTCTTTCAGTACTTGTATTTACTCAGTTTCTCTAATTCTGCCTTTGAACTAGTTTTAGGATTCTGCTGTTTCCTAAGTGAATCTTTGACATGTACTCACTGTATGTTTGTATATATTTTTTTTATTTTTGGAAAATTATACTTTGACAGCCCCTAAGGTGAGATGGGCAAAACAGAGTTACCTATCCTAATTTTATAGATGAGAAACAGGCTTAAGAAATTGAATTAACCCAGCACAAGGCTTTAGGAGTATGTAGTGATGGCAGGTTTCTAGTCTAAGTCTCTTGACTTCAGAACTGGTGCTGTGCATTTGGGAATCTTGAAAATGGTTGCGAATGTGTCAGATGGTAATTCCCAGCAGGGAGCTGTGAGAGCATTGAAATGCATGTTGCAAGACTGTGGTTTTGTCAATTGTTGGTCCTGATAAATAATCTAAGAAACATTTCAGGGTCATATTCTTTCCATTGCCTCTACCTTTTAAGTCCTAGGCCATGGTGTTGGTGCCAAAATTTAACAGCTTTTCTACACCATTCTAGCAATGGTTTTGTCATGTATGACTGTAGTAGGAAAGTGAAAGGAAAGAGAAAAAGAAGGAAAGAAGGAAATATATGATCTGCCTTCTATAATAATACCACATTTCTATTGCTCTATTTTCCCTGTAGGATATTTCTATGAATGACATAGAAAACAAGGGATCATACTGTAAGTGAGATTTGTGGGTGATGGGCTGGACAGAGTGATTCTGAACTAATTAAACATATTTTTTTTGAGAAATAATGCCTTTGTGAGATTAGCTCTGTCACTTGAAAAGAAAAATAAATTGAGATTTTGTGTTATATCTTTGATCTGACTAAAGAGATTTGTCTTTATTAAATCTATTCCCTGGGAAATAGTTAGAGTAGGAAGGAGGTCTAAGATGTTCATGTAATTAATAATAGATAAATGTTATGTGCTTTTAGAAATGTGGAAAGGTTTTTTCAGCCAAGTAACTCAACATCATTTCACATTCATGTAATTAATATTCACTATGGAAGAGATGCGACAGGGAATAGCAACTCCATGCTTTGTACCTTGTGAGGTACTTGAAACATGGTATTCCATTTAATCTGTAGAACAATATCAAGAGGTAGTGGGACTAATTCCATCTGAGCAGTCTTTGAATTGAGGCTCAGACTGTTATGTTCTGTACCTCATCAATAATTATAAAACCGGAAAGGAACGACACTGACATGTGTATATCTGATACCAAGCTCAGGAAACTTCACATCTTTCTTTGCTGAAAACTCAGAATTGGGAGGGAAGCCCACAGAGAAATGAAGAAAGGGGGAGATATCCTAACAAGTTATACCAGCTGAAGTGACCTGACATAATATGGTAAATGATGTGTATTCCCACATCCTCATTTGTCTCAAATCCACAATGGATTCCTTCCTGTGTTTTAACAAACACTCACACAATGATAATTTCTTTTCTTGTCATGCATGGCTCACATGAGCAATAGGTGTCAGGCAATATGAAACAATACAAGTTGTGTAGAGTAAATTCTATGAAATAATATGAGACTAATTTGGTAGAATACACTGAAAACAATAGGAGCCAGATATGTGGAAAATGAAGGCTTGGAGAAAACTATAAAATTATAATCAAAACAAATTAATGACTTTAATAACAGATAAGATAAAATTTAACGGAAATTTATTGTGCACAAAGAATATTATTTTCTACTGATAAAAAGAATGCATAATCCACAAAAAATCATGCACATGTACCCACTTAACAATATAGAATCAAAAAATATAAGGGAACAAATAATGGATATATGGCAATAGATTTACAGATACAGTGAGGGATTAAACACACATTCCTTGGCAACCTGATCAAGCAGAAAACAATATTATTAAACATATACATGATTTGAAATACATAATAGTAATTTCATATAAGACAGCGCTGACATATGCTAATTAAGTCAAGCTAGTATTAACAGAGTGACAGTCTTTTGTAGTCTTTTGAAAGAGAATAGGAAATCTGTGCATACATAGAAACCTGATATATAATAGAAGTGCTACAACAAATCAGTGGGGACAGGTATAATTAAGTGCTGGTATTGGGAAATTTGGCTCTCTATTTAAGAAAAATAAATAAATTTGTACTTATTTTCCATACAAGCCAAATATATATCCCAGATGGATTAAAAACCAAAACATAGAAAATGAAACCAAAAGAAAAAAAAAAGCCAGAACCTTAAAACTTGCTGAAAGATTTAGGACAAAACATACTTGACTTCAGTGCAGAAGTATTAATTAAATTAACGTATTTAATAATTTAAAAAAATGCAAAAAACATGACACATGAAGAAAAGGATTGACAAATTTGAATGCCTGATTTTTAAAGATGCATTTGCAACCATTTACCAGACAAATCTTTAGTATTTAGAATGTATAATGCAAATAAATAAGGACAAAGAATCCAACAGAAATGTGCAGAGTGTCTGAATAAAACATTCGCAGAAGGGCTAAGAAAATGTTCAATAAATGTATGCAAAATGTTCAAACTTACTAGGAATCAGAGAAAACATCTGAAATATTATTTTTCATCCATCGTTTTAGGGAAAATATAAATGTCTGATTATATGAGTGTTGAGGAAGTTGTTGAGAAACCGTAACTCACATTATGTGCTGGGGAGAGTGCAGACCATAGAAAGAACAAATTGAGTACAGTGTTTCCTTTGCCTCTGTCCCTATATATTTCTGTTTTAGGGACACCATAAAGATAGAGAGCACTTATTCTATATTGCATACAAGTACAAATATTTCTTGTTCCCCTGAATACAAATGCCGTCTTAATCATATTGAAAATATTCGTTTCCGGAGTTTTCATTGTGGTTCAGTGAGTTAAGGACCTGCCGTTGTCTCTGTGAGGACGGGCGTTCAATCCCTGACCTTGCTCAGTGGGTAAAGGATCCAGCATTGCCATAAGCTGCGGCATAGTGTGCAGATGAGCCTCAGATCCAGTGCTGCTGTGGCCGTGGCATAGGCTGCAGCTATAGCTCCAATTCTGTCCCTAGCTTGGGAAATTCATGTGCCACAGGTACAGCCAGAAAAAGGGAAAAAGAAAATATCCATTTCAAACAATCAAGATATCTGCTAAATATCAGAACATATTTCTTTAAATTTAATTTAATTCCCACTAAATATTAGAACATCTTACTTAAGCCCAAATTTTGTCCCATGCCTCTCCTTTCTTGTATGCATAGTTATATATGTGTATATATTATTTCATATATAAAATATACATACTATGAAAATGTTATATTCTCATAATTATACTATAATAATATATTACATTTTAAATATTATATTTAAATATTATTTGCATATAAATTGTATATGTAATACGTATGCATTGTGTGTACATGCATGTGTATGTATGTATAAATATATGTGTCTATTATCTATCTTGCTATCTCTCGGTTGCAATTTTGGTTTGTGCTTCTAGCGCTATTCTCAATGGCTCATTTATCCATCTTTCCACCCATTCCTCCATTTCTTTTTTTTTGTCTTTTTGCCTTTTCTAGGGCCACACTCGCAGCATATGGAGATTCCCAGGCTAGGGGGCTAATCGGAGCCGCCGGCCTATGCCAGAGCCACAGCAACACGGGATCCTAGCCTTATCTGCAACCTACACCACAGCTCATGGCAACACCGGATCCTTAACCCACTGAGTAAGGCTAGGGATCGAACCTGCAACCTCGTGGTTCCTAGTGGGATTTGTTAACCACTGAGCCACGATGGGAACTCCTCCATTTCTTGTATAAACTAATTTTATCTTTTTCCCTCCACTCTGGCAGTCACAACATTTTGAACACTCTTCATACATTTTTTTTCCCCCCACCGGTATCCAAGCACCAGTCTACAAACTTTCTCATTTAGAAAGATATGGCTTGTGATCACTTTAGGGAGATAGTATGTCAAAAACAACAAAGTTGAGGCAGTTACTGCTTAAGATATCTGACTGAATTTTTGACGTTTCAGAATCTGATTCATGATGTCTGGTTCCCTATCATGAGATCAGGGATTTTGTTGTCATTTTGTTGTGTTGGGTTATTTGTTTTTGACAAGGAGCATCTACTTAACATCTTCCTCTTCTGCTCTGATCAATAACATAGTAAAATCACACTTCTGATGACTTTAAGTCTGGTGGTTCTTTCCATCAGAGTCCTATCAGCTATTGATTTTTCCAGCAGTTTTACTGAATGCTTTCTATTTGCAGGATGATAGGCCCAGTGGTAATAATAGGAATGGAATAGTTCCACGTGCCCTGTGCCCTCCATGGGCTAGTAGTTCAGTGTGTTAGAGATACAGGGTAATAGAAAATAATAATTTTTAAATGTGAACCAGAGAAATAATACCTAAACCAGAATGGGCAAGGTCAGGAAAAGCTTTCTTGAGAATTTGCTATCTCCTTTTTTTGAAGGAAAGATACCTGCTACTTGGTGGACAGGAATATGAAAGGCCTTCTGCAGGTATGGTACTTGATAGCCTGCCGTTACCAGAGGATTAGAAAATCAAATCATGTAATAAGTGTTTTCCCTCACTAAATCTCTTATCCTTAGACTGAATTTACCCTGATAAGTCAGTCCCTGTGTCATGCACCTTCTCTGAAGGAGACCCCAAAGACACAGCTGTAGTCCCAAAGTCTCCCTCTTCTGTTGATTACCCTGCCAGCACCAGAATGGGGATGGGAAGTTAAATTATTCTCTGGGTTTCTGTTACTCTTCCTGGGAAGCAAGGTGGAGGGGTGAAAAAGTTTTGACTTCTACTCTCAGGTCTGTTCAGATCTTTGATCTCTAAGGGCAGCTTGTGACTGGAATTTCCTACTTAAATCTTAGATCTCGTGCCAGGCTATTTTAGGGTAGAAGATCTGTATGCCCCTACAGGACTAAACCTTAATGATATGAGCTCTAAAAAATAAAGATGATGGAAAAATTATTTTTTTTCAGGCAGAGGAGGGTCTCAAAATACCCACTGGTTTTCTCCACAGATATTATTATTATTATTATTAGATATATTATTGTTTATATTGTATATAAATATATTATTATTAGATACATTATTGTATATAAAATTGTATATTTTATACAACAATTACTAACATTTTGTACTCTAATATACAAGGTGCCCAGAGCTTTCACCATGTTATATTTACAGAAAACCTGGGAGCAGGTCTTTGCTACCCCATTTCCAAATGAAGAGAATGGAGTTTATGTACAATAATCAATTAACTCAATGCCAGCCATATAACAACTTTGTGGTTAGTATCTTGAATCTTTAACCCTAATTGCTTTAAGTCTGCATCCCTGGGCAGTCACATATTTCTTTGGAGTCATCCCTAAAATGCTAAACAATAATGAGATTTCATTAGACAATTTTAATTTATCCTTGAGAGAAACTCAAATAAATTTCAGAAAATGTATGATTTTTTCCCCTCATTATTTCCGTTGTGTAAACATGGCCACTGATAGCACATCTTCTTCTGTATTTCCAAACAGCTCTCTGGAAGGCGTAATCTGTTTTCCTTTATAATTTTAGCATATCTTGTCCCAGCACAAAAGCTCCCGTACAGTTTATATATAAACATATAGACAGTGATATTGTGCAGCAAAAGGATTCTCAATGAGAGAGGAAATTAAAAAGCAACAGGTGATGAAAACAGAATGATTACATCTCTCTGGGCGTAAACACTGGCAGCACCTGATAATCTTGAAAGACATTTATTTCTTTTCAGTACATATTTGTATCTGTCCAATGAAACCATTTCTTGTTATTTCTAAAGCAGTCGTGACCACCTTTTACATGTAACTAAATTTAATGCTTGTTAAGAAAATATGAATTCTAAAGCTCTGGGTTCACAAAACTCTTGCTAATTGGCTTTCTTTAGGCTCCTGTTAAAGCTGTAGGACCATATTTGTCAGCTTCTCTTTGAAAATGTGACAGCTGCAACTCTTAACACTCCCTCCTTGTGCCCAAAAAGAATCAATAACCTGGCTTCATGTAAAGGAGTCTTTAGACACTGAATTCTTTAAGTCTCACTTTCCTTATCTATAAGACAAGGGTAAAAAATATGCTTTTCGGGGTTTATATAAGCTTGGCTATGATAGGTGTATAGGCTCTAACATTTTGCCCAAAGAACACTTCCTAAATACAGTATGATCCCGTAGTCACCAATGGGAAAATGCAGTGAAATGGAAGACAATGCAGTGGTGCAGAGGGGAGGAAATCATACCATGTTCAGAAAACATTCTGTGTTACTCATGTTTTATTTCTAAGTATAGAATGCTAAGAAAATATATATAAGTTGCTTTTGCATATGTTTTAATTACCTAATTAAATAGTAAGTTCCTTAAGGGAGAGAGATGTTTTGTGCTTCTGCTTAGCATATGGAAGTTTTATCTGATTTTCATAGTGAAAAAAGCAAATGCTTTGAAGCAAGAATGAACTATATGTGAACAAAGTATCCATGATTTCTAATCTGTGGAACCTCACATAAGATGCTTAACCTTCTGAACTTCAGATTTCTTACTTGTGCACTGGAAATAGGAACACATACCTCAGAGGGTTATTTTAGGGAGTTAGAAAGTTGCTACATATACTTGGCACACAGTATGTGTTTACTACATGACATAGTAGTAACACAGGAATAGTAATGGTAGTAGCAGAACAGTAGTAACAGTAGTAGCAGGAGCAGCAGCAATAAGAGCAATAGTAATAGTAGAAGTACAGTAGCAGCAGCAGCAGTAATAAGAGCAACAGTAGTAGTAGCAGTAACAGTAGCAGCAGCAGCAGCAGTAGTAGCAGTAGTAGCAGCAACAGTAACAGTAGTAACATTAGTATTAGCAGTAGTGTAGCACAGCAGTAGTAGGAATAACAGTTGCTGCATTACATTAAAATATTTAATATCATTATCTGTACAGCAGGAGATCTGTACAAATTCATCATGATAAAGGCTTCCAGTGCTTACTCAAATCTTGTTCCTTTTCTCCCTGTGCTCCTGGAGTAGTATTACACATCCCCAAAACCTTGCAATTAGGCAGGGCAAAGTGCTAATTTGGGCCAATACACTATGCACAGAATCTATGTGTTTCATATTTAGGCAAAAATACAAAAGAGCCAGCAGGTGACCCTTCAGTTCTCTCTTCCCTTTACTGATCACTAAGGCCCTATTCTACATGGAGCAACTACAAGGTAATGAAATCTCCACCAGCTTAGATCCTGAGTGGAACAGAGTTCTGGAAGATGTGTGTGGGTAATATGTTAGAAATAAATATACTTGTAATATGATAAGCTAGTGAAAATTGGGAATATTTGTCACTACAGCATTAGCTAATTTACACTGACTAATACATTTAAGTAATAGTTAATGCTGATTTTGAGAACAAGAACAATTCTAATAATCCCTTCATTTAGAAGGTATTTATAGATAATAAACATAACATTAAGGCAATAATACTTCAGCAGCAAAAAAGAAAGGTGTTTCTTTTTCTATGAACTCTAGAAACTTAAGACAGTATATTTGTAAGGCCTGATAAAAAGTTTAGGTATTTTGAATAGATTATTAAAAATAAAATTGAGTTCAGATGTCCGCTTATTTTAAAAGGTTGAGTACTTCAGATTTAAAGGAATTACTCTGTTTGTGTGTTTGTGTGTGTGTGGTGCTTGGTTATTAATATAGAGACTTAGTTGGCTTTATTGAATGGTTATCTCAAAAGCAAAAACAAAACAAACAAAAAACCCAACCACAACGTAGTGGAAATGGAAATTGGAAGTTATTTTCTTTAACAGACACTTAAATACATAGTGGGGTGGGTGTGATGTGGTGACTCCCTGAGAGCCTCTGCATCTGAGAGCCCCTAATTTGACACTATCCTCCTGATGAGTGTCTTTAAGCAAGTGATTTCGTAAGACAGTATTGTCTCAGGCTTGAAGACGTGAATCTAGGAGTCAGACTGCTTAAATCAAATGATACCTCTCTGGCCTTAGGCAATTGACTTAAAACCTTTATTTCTTAGTTTTCTTACTGGTAAAACATAGATACTAGTAGTAAATATTCTGTAAAGCAGTTGTGCAAATTAAATGTGATAAAACATCTGAAGCACTTATAAAAGTACCAAGCATGCACGTAGTAACACGTTTTTCATATTATCTATCTCTCTCTGGGACTTTGTTTTATCTATCTGTCTATCTATCTGTCTATCTATCTATCTATCTATTTGTCTTTTTGTCTTTTCTGGGCACATGGAGGTTCCCAGGCTAGGGGTCTAAATGGAGCTGTTGCTGCTGGCCTACGCCACAGCCATAGCAACGCCAGATCTGAGCCGCGTCTGCGCCCTACACCACAGCTTACGGCAACACCAGATCATTAACCCACTGAGTGATGCAAGGGATCAAACCTGCAACCTCATGGTTCCTAGTTGGATTCGTTTCCGCTGCACCATAATGAGAACTCCTGGGACTTTGTTTTTATTATTGATAAAAGAAAATGACTGGACTAACCAGATCCACTAAAGTCCTCTTTTTTTTTTTTTGAAGAATTAACATTCCACAGGTGTAGGATCTAAGACTATATTTGTCCCATTATATTCCCATAACCAAAGGAATTCCAATACAATAGACATTTAGTATTTATTTATATATGTATCAATGACTTTGTAATGATAGCTACTGTTGGTTGAGGGTTTAAACATGCCACCCACTGTTCTAGATTCTATTACCTAAAATTCTCACAAGATCCAATAAAATAAGTATGATTATTACCTCATATTACAGATGAAGAAGTGATGTAAAAAGATGCTAGATAACTATTTCAAAGTCATACAATATAATGAATGAAGAGCAGTGGGAGAATAAGAATTGGATTTAGATGTCTGATTTATAAGTTCCTAAATGAAACTTTTTTCCTTAGGTATTTCTAGGAAGACAATTTACAATAAAACTGTAGAGTTGGTAAAGAAAACTGAAGTCAACCATTGAAATAATTCTTTCCATTACCCATAGCTCCACAACATGAAGGTCATCTTTGAATTTGTTTGTGCCAATCATTAAGGGATGCCTTTTTTTTTTTTTTTGAGAACTAGGGTTCCTTTTATCTTGTCTTAGCACAACACTTCACACATAATAGGTACTAAGAATATGTTGATGGATGAAGAAATGAATAGTAATTAGAAACCTGGTGGTTGCTGAGGGAGACTTTGATGGGTTGTATTTCACATGTTGCTTTATGTAAAATTGCCAATGTCATGATATGATTTGACTCTGTCCACATGTCATATATTTTATTTGCTCAATCATCACAAAAATATATAAGGTGGAAAAACTGTTAACTAATTTTATAGAGGAGGGTATTAGCTCAACCAAGATGATAAATTTTTTGAATCCTAACTTCTAGTTGTTTCTACCACATCAAATTAGCATGCAGAGGGTTTTTTGTTTTCATTTAAGGAATTCAATATAGTTTTCCCCATTATAATAACTCTCTTGAAGTTTGTACACTTCTCAGGAAGCTGAGGGCATAGAGAGTTGTACTGAGAGTAAGCATGACCAACATGTAGTTTCATATTATTTTTATTTCCTCCATTCTGTTTTTAAGCAAGACGTAAATTAATCATTTTGAATTAGTTGATTTGAAATAGACCCTTAATTCATTGCCTCAATTTACCAGACTCTTTGAGCCATTAACATTTTATGTTAGTATGTTTTAAGGTCTTTCATCGAGTAATTGGCCCAGAATATCTGTGGTGAGAGACTGTATAAGCTGTGTGAAGGGGCTTGTGTGCTTTACAAAAGCTGTTCAAGGTTACCTATTAGGTAGCTGAGGTGATACTCATGAACCAAGTCTGTGGTACCATCCACATTTTCATGCCAGCAGTTCGGCTCAGCATAGTGACAACTGACAGAAGATCAATATCTTGCAGTTACAGACAGGCTGCTCTACACTGAACGGATCGATGCTTTGATTAAAAGCTGAAGATGCAAGCTAGTCAGAGTGGTCAAAATGTTTAGTCCTGTTGACATTCTCCTGTAAACCACTGAACTATTTGGTCAAAAGATTCTGGATTAGAGAATAATAATTATGGCTGGCCAATTGGTAACGGATTCTCTCAACCATCTCCCAGGGAACTTGTTGCACCATTTTAAAGCAGCACAATTGGAAAGCTCCACTCCAGTGCTTCAGAAAATCATTCTTGGAGTGTGACACAATTTGGCTTAACTTTGAACAGAAATGGCACATTAATTTGGAATCATTTTCTTGGGAATAAATGTACTTTGTAGGAAAAAGAATGGCAAACTGATTTTCAGAAAAGATTTAAAAACTATGGATGAGTGGTGAGAGCTTACTTTTCTTTTCCTTGTTCTTTTCAAACAACATAGTGAGTAATTAAGGAAGAGTACAAATACTGACCTACATTTTACAATATGTTTGTTAGACTGTCCCTTTCCTTACAATCTGTTGCAAAGCAGTAGCATTTCTTTTTCCTTTCCTTTTCTTTTCTTTTCTCTTTTCTTTTTGCCACACCCTCCATGGTATATAGAAGTTCCCAGGCCAAGGATCAAATCTAAGCCACAGCTCTGACATGCCACCGCTGTGGCAACTCCAGGTCCTTATCCCACTGTGCCAGGCCCAGTATCAAACCTACACTGCCTCAGAGACAACACTGTATCCTTAAGCCACTGTAACAGAGTGAGAACTCCCAGGAATAGCAATTCTAATCTTTTAGATATTATGTTTCTAAACAAATCATAGTCAAGACTTGGTTTATATATAAAGCTGACAAATTTCAGCACCAAGTCTCACTGACTAGAAATCAGTATAATATATGTTTCTGCAGGAGTTTTTATTTTCTTTAATCTTACCCTCCTCCTTGTATAGGCAGAAAACATTTTCTGAAAGCTGGATACCAGTTCCTTAATATGGTTTGAGACTATCTCAAAGCACAAAAGACTCAAGTATAAAGGGCCTGTCTTCTTTCCCTCTGGCCATTCAGGAACAGAAAGCCGTTACTCAGATTCTGCAAGTATGTGTTTCTTTGTATCAATCTCCTTTCAGGAAGATCTTGAGGCAGAATGAAAAGATACGGGATAAATCATCATCAAATAAAAGGAGTATTATTTGGGTACAGAAGTAGTAAAATGAGGTGAAAGAGGGATTGGGGATTTTAGTACTGTGCTAGAAGCTTTTGAAAAATCATTAGAACTCAGTTGAAATTTTGCTGCTAATAACCAAAGCAAAGTTAGCAGATCCCCAATACGGATAAGATTAAAACAACCTGAGCTCAGCTGAAGAAAGAAATATTAAAATTATAAAATCACCATTTTCCAACAGCCAATGTAATAATTGATTTAAACAAACATTATCAAAGACTGTTAAACCTATTCACTAAAATATTTTTAGGGAGCAGACTGTTTATTCACATGGTATCAAAATGTCTCTGCACATTTAACCTAATACTGCCAAAGAATGAATGTCCCTTTATATGAAATGATTCACTAGGCATACTAACGAGTTTATCAATTTTGGCAGCATTAATAGTGGAGACACCTTGCCTTATAGGTCTCCTTGTGTGATGCAAAAAGAAGTAAGGAACTTCTCTATGTAGTATTCCTACCATAACTATTTAATTTGACTCTAGCGATGAGAGAACACACAAATTTAGAATGTGAAAAGATCTGATTTCCTAGCTTTAAGTATCCCTCGTGTCAAAGAGGACACTTTCTATTTTGTTTGCATCCCACCCACAACACATGCTTGTGAGTCAATAATCTTTAACCAAGCTTCAAGGGTACCTATTACTTTGAACATTAGCTTTTTTCTTAGATGCTGTTTCCTTCCTTAGGCTATACAAGTCACTTATCTGTCTATGCAGCTGATGAAGCACACAGATGGCCATAAAGTGGTAAATTAAGTTGCTTTATTTTTTTCTTAAATAATTATTTTAACTGATTCCAATAGGACTTGTAGAATTGACATGGGATTCACCAATGTGCAGATATATTAAGAAAGATTGGAGTTCCCATCATGGCTCAGTGGAAATGAATCTGACTAGCATCCATGAGGATGCAGTTTGATCCCTGGCCTTGCTCAATGGGTTAAGGATCCGGCGTTGCCATGAGCTGTGGTATAGGTCACAGATGCATCTTGGATCTGGCATTGCTGTGGCTGTGGCTGTGGCTGTAGGCCATCAGCTATAGCTCTGATTTGATTCCTAGCCTGGTGACTTCCATATGTTGTGGGTGTGGCCCTAAAAAGACAAAGAGAGAGAGAGAGAGAGAGAGAGAGAGAGAGAGAGAGAGAGAGAGAGAGAGAGACGAGAGAGAGAGAGAGAGAGAAAGGTTGATATCTCAAGGCTTAATGGAAGTGTGCTCTTAGGATGTATTCCAGGAACGTATCTGCTATAGAAAATAATCGTTACGAGAATGGAGGATATCAATTCTAAATGTTTCTAGAGGTAAATGGTGCCTCCTGGCAGTTATTTTTGTGACCTGACCTTATTTTTCCCAAATGGGCAATTACTTGCAGTCAGAAATTTTCTAACTTTTTTTGGTGCTTCCATTGCCATAAAAAGGGAGCTAAATAGTCTTGTTGAAATAATGAATCAAGAGGGGATGAGACAATAAATGTGGCTGGGGCATGCGCTGCAATTTTTCTGTCACTGTGTGTTGAAAAGTTTCCATGACTTTATAATCAGATCTCTTCATTTGATAGGGATTATTTACGGGAGACACCAAATTTAAAAAACATGCCCATTACATTTCCCCTGGGGAGACAATTTTGGAAGTTGTAATTTTCCACTCTAAGTATGAACAGCTTCACCATGATAAGAAAGCTTCACATGGATAATGACAATAATGGAGTATAATTTTTAAGACACTCGGCCTGAAGGCCTCCTAAATGGAAAACAGATGTGCTGTGCATCTTCATTTTTTCTTTAACAGTACAGTCAATTTTTAGAGATTAAAGGTATCATATGGGGCTGAAAGAAGAGCCTGTCTATTGACCTGAGCTACAATATCCAGGAGAGGAAAACTCATGGCAGTAATGTTTATTGAGCATTTAGGATGCTCCATGAATTTAGCTGTTGTCATCTTCATTCTATAGTTGAGAATCTAGAACTTAGAAAGATTAAGATAATTGTCCAGTGTCACAAATGTGAAATAGGTATCAGGCAGTCTCATCTAGACAACATGCTCTTAAGTGAAGGAAACACTAAGCTATATTAGTGTTTATTCAGTTTCTACAGGTTTATCTTCATACATTAGTGTAAGTTTTTACGGCACCCTTGATGCATGTATTGGTAATCAAGTGTGCAGATATGAAAACTGAGAGAGATGTGAAATACCTTGCCCATAGTCATTCTTCTGGTAAGTGGCTAATGCTTACACATTCAGTGTCATTTCTGAAACAGTGTCCTGTAAAGTGGATCATGCTATCTCTATCTTTTGCTTATTGATGTTTTTTCTTTTTTTGTCTGGCTTTCTCTTATGGATTTAGTTTATATAAAATATAATTAAGTATTTGGGCTTAAATTTATATCATAGATAATTCTAGGATGGTCAGAAAATATGACCAAAATAAATTGAATTTATGTCAAGCTTGGGAAGAAAATAACCCCTGGTTCCAATGATAATCACAACAGATTGAGCTAATTTTAAACTTTTAAATGGGAGTGTTAAACAAATGACAAGGATCATATCTTGCAAGCCACTATGCAAAGATTAATTTTCCCTCAATATACAATCTCTTCTTCTTCCTTTTAGTAATAGAACTCCTTAACCACCACAGGTGGCTTTGTTTACCTGACAGTTCACATGGTCACTCAGAGACCATATTACCATTTTTCCAAGCTCTTCTTACAAATAATATGATTATGTGAATAATTTAATTATGTGGAACATGAGAAGAAGTGAAGTTCTTAATCCAGCGCCATTTCCTTAAACGAAAACTACCTGTTCTCCATTTCTTTACTATCCCTTTCTCTGCATTGAAAAGAGAAAGTTGTGCTAGGAGGATAGATTCAACCACGAAGACATGAGACAACCACTTTCGTGAATAGCGGAATGACAAGATGGAAGGAAACTAGATTCCTGGACAACCTCATGGAGCAGAACTGCCCACTTACTGTAGATTTTTGTCTCCTTATGGACTGAGAGAGAAACATTTACTCTGCTTAAATTACTACATTTTGATGTATCTTTGTTACATGAGCTTAGAATATATTTCATTAGGTCAGTGTTTGCTGAAATAAAAATCAAGATCCATAGTCTTAATCAAGAAAGTTTTAAGAATTATGCATGATTTTGTATAGTAGCTTCTATATTTTCTAGCAGATTCATGGTTCTATATTACATAGTATAAGTTAAATTGTCACCTAAAAATTCATGTATTTGAATTCCTCATCTCATAATATGACTGTGCTTACAGATAGGATCTTTAAAGTGGTAACTAAGGTTAAATAGAGTTATTTGGGAATGCTCTAACGTGACTGGTGCCATTATAAGAAGAGGTCATTAGGACACAGACATATAGAAGGACCATGTGAAGATACAGGGAGAATACCATCTTCTACAAGCCAAAAACAAGAGGCCTCAGAAGAAACCAAGCCTACCAACTTCTTGGTTGCAGACTTCTATCCTTTAGAATTATGGCAAAGTGAATATTTGCTGTTTAAGGTACCCAGTCTATAGTACTTTCTTAGGAGAGCCATAGCAAACCAATAAACATAGGAAAAAAGATTAAGAGTATCCTAAGAATACCAAAATCTGGGCAGTAAAGTATTCTAGTGAGAATTTTGTTAGATAAATCAACCAGTAAAAGATGAGAGATGAGAAATCAATCGTGTAAGGAGGTTTAAAGAGCGTCTGCTATGTGCCAGGGATTATTATATAAGTTGAGGATAAAGAAATGCCCGAGAGAGACATTGAATCCATTCATCCTTATTTCCTGGTGCTTGAAATTTTATTTAAAAGAAAAGACAATCAAGATAAACAATGATATACTGAAGCAGTGTGGTCTGCTTTATTTTGGGATTTATGGAAGTTCTCTTAACAGCAATCTTTGTGCTGAAACCTAAATGACAAAAAAAAATCAACCAATTTATGTCTGTGGCTGTTAGAGATATGAATCGTTATATGTAATCTTCATGGTAACCACAAAGCAAAAACATATAGTAAATACACAAAAAATAAAGAAAAAAGAATATAACCATACCACTAAAGAAAGTCATCAATCCAAAAAGGAAGAAAGAAATAGGGAAAAAGATATGAACAGAGAAAAACAACAGAAATAGCCAAGAAACAATGAACAAAATGACAGTGAGTACATATCTATAAGTAATTACTTTAAACAAAAACAGACTAAATTCTCCAATCAAAGCATGTAGCATGATCGAATGGATTTAAAAAAAAAAATCATGCAAATAAGAGCCATTATGTGCTATCTACAAGAGACTAATTTTAGATGTAAGGACACATACTGAAAGTGAATAGATGGAAAAAGATATTCCATACAAATGGAAACTGAAAGAGAGCTGAAGTAACTATACTTATATCAGACAAAGTAGGTTGTAAACAAAGACTGTCATAGGAGACAAAGAAGGCCATCACCTAATTATTAAAGGATTAATCCCCCCAAAGTTACCACATTTATAAGTATTTATGCACACAATGCACGGAGCACTTAAATGTATAAAGCAATTGTTAACAGTCCTAAAGGAAGAGATAGAATCTCCAGATTTAATGCAATCCCTATAAAAATTCCAATGGCATTCTTCATAGGAATAGAACAAGACAATACTGAAGTTTGTATGGAACCATAAAAGACCCTTACTAGCCAAGGCAGTCTTGAGAAAGGAAAACAAAGCTGGAGGCATCAAGCTCCCTAATTTCAAAATAAACTGCAAAGCTACAACAAATAAAATAGTATGGTAATGGCTTAGAAACAGACAGGTAAATCAATAGAACAGAATGTATAGCCCTGAAATAAGCCCATGCATACATGGTCAAATAATTTAGGACAAAGGAGCCAAGAATATACAATGGGTAAAAATGGTCTCTTCAGTAAATGGTGTTGGGAAAACTGGACAGCTACATGCAAAGGAATGAAACTGGATCATTAGCTTACACCATGCACAAAAATTAACCCAAAATGTATTAAATACTTGAACCTGAGACCTAAAACAATAAAATTCCTAGAAAAAAAACATAGGCAGTAAGCTCCTTGACATCTTTGAATTTGACACCAAAAGCAAAAACAACTGTTATATCTTCATATAGAGGAGAGATTATTTCTCTTATGTCTCTTTTTATAGGACACAGATCCTATCATGTGGACTCCACCTTAGTGACCTTATATAAATCTACCTCCCAAAGGCCTCACGTCTTACTAGGTAGGGCCTTAACATAGGAAGTTTTGATGGGGAAGACACAGATGTTCTGTCCATAATAATACTACCCTTCTCATCTTTCAAATCTCAGCTAAATGTAACCACCTCTGGATGTTTTCTTGCATTCAAAGGCAAAACTTAATTGCTTCCTTATCAGGGATGCCTCAGCATGTGGTTATACCTTTAGTATGGCATCTGTTGCATTGACATTATATTTTTCTGCTCTGGAGTCTGCCTCCCTCAAAGAACAAGAGAATATTAGCAAATTTGTGACTACTTCTGAATTATCCTTCTGACCTCTATGCCTATCATAGACTCTGAAATCCAGTAAGTTCCCAGTAAATGTTGGTTGAGTGAATAAATATGAGGACTATTTGTATTTGTTACATAGGTTATACAATATGTATGTTCAAAGATATGTTCACAGTAAGAGAAAGAACGGACAGGGTTAGAAGAATTCACGTAGGACCATAAATGAAGAGGCCCTGGGGGAATTCTGAAGGCAGTCATGCACATTTTGGTGTACAGAATGATTGGCCAATGGGAAACTGCTGTATAGTATAGTAAACTCTACCTAATATTCTCTGAAAATCTATACAGAGAAGGAATGGATAATCTATAATCTGAAAAGCGATGGATGTGTTTATATGTATAACTGAATAACTTTTTGTACAGCAAAAGTTATCACAACATTATAAATCAATTATACTACAATAAAACTTTTTTAAAAAGAAAAATATAAAAGAATATGAAAAAGAATGGATATATATATATATAACTGAATCACTTTGCTGTAGAGCATAAATTAATACAACATTGTAAATCAACTATACGTCATTAAAATACATTTTTTTTAAAAAGGGAACTTTAAAATTTCCATATACATTTCTAGTTGCCTTTTGCAAAAGGAAAGCTTGTGCCAAAACACTTTCTGAAACAGGGCCTTTATCCTTTCTTCTTTTACAATAAAAACCAAGCTACCCTTATCTGTAATGTTCCTCGTATGTCCTTCCAGCGATCATGCAACTAAATATTGTCTACAATGATCCCAGCACCTCTGGCATCTCATTAAGCAAAGCTTGGTTCAGTACTTGAGGGAATAACTCATCAAAGCCAACAAATTGTGCTGAAGGGCAGCTTCTGTTGCCTCTAATGTAAGAAACCAGTCCTTTGGGACTCCGCAGAGAAAAAGCTAAAATCACATCTTAGAATGAATTGTCTGACTCTGAAGCTCAAATTCTTATGATAACAAAGAATACAACTCGTTAAACATTGTGATTCAGCAAATATTTGATCAGTAACTAGTATTTGTCAGGCATTGTGCTGGGCACTGTAGGTTTGATGATAAATAAAACACATTCTTTGCTTTCATGGGACCCAATAAGTTAACTTGAGACCAATAGTTAAACAAATATACTATTTTGGTAAAGCCATTAGGGCAGGTAATGTGTTTGATTTGTTCACTCTAGGTACTTGGGATAGATCCTGAGACAGTATGATTCTATAAATTTTGTTAAGCAAATTAAAAATCAAGTTAGATGGTGTATATAAAAGCAGGAGTATGTGCAAAGCACCATACTCTGATACACTCTGTTGTGAAAAGGAGAATAGGCCTGGGAGAAGACTTCATAAAAGCAAGAAAAATCTGTATTTTGAAGGTTGAATAGATACAATGTTGGAGGGTGTGGACTGGATTATAGGGACTGGGACTGGGAGAATACCACTTTCCAAGCACAGGATACAGTGTGAAAACACATGGCATTGTAAAACAGGTTGGTAGGCACTGAAAAGAAAATGGCTTACAGAAAAGGCAGGAAAAGTTTGTAAAAGCAACTGACACTGTAAAAGGGTAAGAGTCTCACAGACAGAGTTTAGGAGACTGACTCTTATTGCAAAGAACTAGTGAAAATGTCAGCTCCTCCAGGTTAAAAAGATCAGCTCTTGCTGATACAAAAGATGACCTTATGTCAAGTGCTTCAGAACTGGTTGCCACTCTTTGAATTAGAAATTCCAAGACCTGGCATATCCATGTAATAGAGAGGTTGTGTTTTGCCTCTCTCAAGACCTGGAACTCTTGCATTCAGAAGTGGGAAGTGGACCAAAGACTACTGCTTAGAAGTTTCCTTTGCTCTTGGCCTTTACAGAATTTCTTTCTCTGCTGAATAAATTTAGATTTATCAAGTTTGCAGATCAGGCAACATGTCTGAGTTATATTAGTGTTGCTTGTAGAGGTCCATGTTTGCTTTTATCCTGTAGTGAAGCCTTAGACAGCTAATAGATGCAACTTCTTTACTATACCAGAGACTTTAAATAAAACCCACAAATCAGAAGTGACATGATGTGATGGAAAGAGTAAGGCTATCGACATCAGAAAACCTGAGGTCCAGATCTTATTTTCCAGCTTCTATCTCAGTGACTCTTAATTTCTCTGATTCTCAGTTTCTTCATACATAAAGCAGGGCTAATAAAAATTTTCAGAACTACTAAAAAGTTGTCAATATAAAAAATAAAGTTTAGTAAAAGTTAATATATAATATCAGAATAAAATAATGACAATTTTCTGAGTATTTGCTACATTTCCGCCCTTTCATGTTTATTATTCCACTTAAACATATTAATTAAATAATATGAAAATAAATTAATTTTTATAATTTAGTGTTTTTTATTTTTCTAATTTGAAAATAATGAAACTAAGTTTCAAATGGAAAAATTCAATAACCCATAGATATAAATGCTAGTGGTATTTGTACTTATTACTAAATCTTCATTTTTTGGATCATATTTCTTTTGGGTAGGAATACTGCATTTAGAAATAAATCCTTAAATTAGAGGAATTTTACAGCTTAACAGAAAAAAAAATAACAACCCAACTGAAAAATGGTCAAAAGACCTGAATAGACATTTCTCCACAGAAGATATAAAGATGGCCAACAGGCACATGAAAAAATGCTCAACATCACTAATTATTAGAGAAATGTAAATCAAAACTACTATGAGGTACCTGTTCACATGTGTCAGAATGGCCATCATTAGCAAGTCAACAAATAACAAAGACTGGAGAGGGTGTAGAGGAAAGGGTACCCTCCTACATTGTTGGTGGGAATGTAAATTGGTACAACCACTATGGAAAACAGTATGGAGGTAACTTAGAAAACTAAATATAGAACTACCAAATGATCTAGCAATCCCACTCGTGGGCATAGATCCGGACAAAACTTTCCTTGAACAAAAAACTTGCACCCATGTATTCATTGCAGCACTATTCACAATAGCCAAGACATGGAAACAGCATAAATGTCCATTGACAGATGAATGGATTACGATGTGGTATATATACACAATAAAACACTACTCAACCATAAAAAAGAACAAAATAATGCCATTTGCAGCAACATGGATGGAACTAGAGACTCTCATACTAAGTGAAGTAAGTCAGAAAGAGAAAGACAAATACCATATGATTTCACTTATATCTTGAATCTATCACATAACACAAATGAACCTTTCCTTAGAAAAGAAACACATGGACTTGGTGGGTTGCCAAGGGGGAGGGGGAGGGAGTGGGATAGACTGGGACCCTGGGATTAATATATGCAAACTACTGCAGTTGGAGTGGATAAGCAATGAGATCCTGCTGAATATCACAGGAAACTGTATCTAGTCACTTATGATGGAACATGATGGAGGATAATGTGAGCAAAAGAATGTGTGACTGGGTCGCTTTGTTGCACAGTAGAAATTGACAGAACACTGTAAACCAACTATAATGGAAAAACTCGAAATCATTAAAAAATGTTTCACTAAACTCTGAAAATAGATATTAATAATTTCTGTGAATTCCTAGAGTAATGCATGCAGTAATTATAATAGTATAAGTAGAAACCATCATTTACTGAGAGCTTACAATCTGTATCAGTGTGCCACCTTTACATGGGTAATAACTTACTTCCTCATAATCATACTAAAATCTATATTTTATGCACAATATCGTTCTACTGTATGAATAATATCACCATTTTCATCATGAGAAAGCTGAGGCTCAGAAGGGCAAAGAAAGTTTCCCAATGTCAAACAGAAAATAGAGGAACCAGTGTTCCACACAGCTTTATCTCAGCCTAAAAATTGTAGTGTCAAACTTACCAAAGATTTTCAATTATGCATTACCACATATTGTTGATAGAGAAATATAGAACTTAACAAAATACTGTATTCTTTCCAGGCTTCTGTTCTCATGTATACCACCAATTGATGCCATAATGATTATCAACCTCTAGCCTATCTTTGATTGTACTTTCTCTCAGTACTGCACATGGGGATGGGATGCAGTGAAAGAGTAGTTTGCACTAGAAATATTGGAATCTGGAGATGGGCAGTCTGCAATAATCATTTTGTAGCCCTTTCTTGAGCCATTTCCCAATTCACCTAATACTATCTCTACTAAGAACAATTGTAGTTTTAGATATTGGCATCAACAGTTATCATACCCTGTTCATATGGTTTTTACTTCTGCTGTCCACTTTCTTTACCTAATAAGAAAAAAAAGAATTGAGCAATGTTTTATATCCTGCTGTTATACATTTATATCTGTTTCCACTTCTAAGATTTTTATTTACTTGCATATTTTACAATTTATATGTGCACATGTACATTTATAAGGCATCAAGAGACCTTCCCCTAATGTCCTTCCTTCTGGAACTGAAATTCTATCATTCCTTTTTTAGTAAAAAGGGGGAATTACTTTGGTTCATTTTAATACCATGATTGTTTATTCAGTTGGTATTTACTGAGTTTCTACCATGTGTTACACAGAAGTAGTAGACAATCTGGTGGGAGAGAGAAAAATAACAAATCAATGTGATAACTTTCAATTAGGATAAATTCTATGAGAGAACCATAAAATAATGAATTAAAAAAAGGATGAGGGGTCATAAAATGGTCTCTGTTAAGAGTGACATTTGAGCAGAGACTTAAATAGTAAGAAGAACTCAGCTTCTGAAAATGTGGGAAAGAGTATTCCAAGTAGAAATGGAAGCAAATGCAAAACTCCCTGAGGAGGGGACAAGCTGACTATGTTCCAGAAATGTAATTAAATCAGTGAAACTTTGATATAGAGAAATAAGAACATCATGATATGAAATGAGATCACAGAGGGAGGAGGAAACCAGATTTAGTAGGGTTTTCTGGACCATGTGAAGATCTTGAGACTTTATCTTAAGGGTGTGTTAATTTTCATAAACATTAAATACAAAAACAAGGGAAAACTGACAGAATTTTCCAAACTTCGTAAAAGAATGGGGTTATGAAAATACTTTATTAGAGGAAGTAGTGATCCACTTATGGCATTCTGGTTTTTAGAGACCCCAGAAACTAGAAGGAAGATAAAGGTGGGTCAGGGATCTGGGTAAAGAGGAGTAGAGTGAGCTACAATTTTGGGCAATATAACATTTTTATAAGGCTCAGCGTTTGTGTCAATGAAGTAAATTCAGTTTTCTGTGAGCAATTCTGATTTGTGGCTATCAGTATTCACCTTCCCCTTCTTTTGCAAACAGTGCGTAGAAATCACCCTTGGGAATCTTCTTCCTCCCACTCTCAGTGCAAGGACTTCAAATAGTATTGACTCCTTGCTCTGTTACTGGGGATGTGGAGAGGATGGCATTTGTGATCTCTGTCTGACTACTTATGACATTGCATCGCTCTGGCCACAAAGTTTGGTTCGGATTTGCTCTTGTGCTCCAACTTGGGCTAATAAGTGCTTCTTCAAGATTTCTCCTCAAATTTTTAAGAAAGGAAAAAACAGTCTTTTTCTGGATTCCAAGCATGGAAGTCTATAAATCTAGAAATACTAGTAAACCGTCTTGCTACCATGTGGAGCCTAAAATGAACTAAGATGGAAGAGCATGAAACTAACAAATAGAGAAAGAGTAGCTCTTGAAAACATGATTTGAGCTCCAGATCAAGCAGCCCGTATCTGGGATATGAGTAGTGAAGAAATGGAAACTCAGCCCAGAGGATAGAGTGAGTAAAAAAGAAATGTTCTGATGTTTTTCTCAGTCAGTCTTCTATTCTCTGGCTAGTAACTACCCTGTCATCACCCAATTAGAAGAGAGCTAGCAAGAAAGTCAGTGCAGCAATTAACAGAAATCAGCCTCCAGTGTTACTGAGAAGGCTGAAGAAAAAGTGGATAACACATGGGAAGTAGGGCAAAAAGGGAATAATTTGCACAACGTTAAATATTATGAACCTTATATATGAGCTAAAACATCCATGCAACCTCACCCTTTTTTGAGATAATCAGAAATTGGTATGCCACCTCTTATAATTAAAAGCATTCTAACTAATAAATCCTTTGGATCTTGGAAAATTACAGTAGCCTCTCCCATACAGCAATCTTTTATTGTAGTGAATCTTGCTCTGCTGAGGGCCAGAGTGATCTTGAAACAACCAGTTATGCAATTACTAAGTGAAATGTATATACACACTGTTCCAGTTCTCTCTGCAGAGACCAGCTGGGAAAGAGATCACAAGTCAGTGATTCTTCCATATCCATTGAACTGAAATATTAATAGAATGAGTAGACTAGTTGGAATATTTTCATGTCTAGTTTAATGTGGATGGGTAAATATTCACATGAAGGCAGTTTCTTTTCACACAGAACTCAGTGGGAACACTCTTTCAAATTAAATGAGTCCAATGGGGCATTTAAAGTTGGAAAAAAAAGAGATAGGAATGTTTCCACAAGACGTAGATGAATGATTGTATAAGCCCTAGGTCTCTAGACTCAGGAAAATATCTCCTCTGATTATTCAAAATGCAATTCTATACCATAGTATAGAAGTAATGAAAAGGTAGAAAATTAATCCTAAACTTTATCATCTGGAATAGATATCAGAAAGTCCATCTCGTTCATTTTATGCATGAGATAAATGTGATCTAGAGAGGTGAAGTGACTTGCTGAATGTTACTGAGCTAGTTAATGGCAGACTTAGAATTAGACCTTAAATTGTAAATCTTGGCTTCATTAATTTCACTCTACCAAGTAAAATTATATAGTTTAGACTGTAAAAATAAGAGAAGGGTTTGAATTCTAGCTCCAAAGCTTTGTTGTTGAATTTATAAACAAGGTGCTTACCTTTTCCACAATGAAATATTCTAGCATAGTGTATGATACCTATTGGTTTTCAATCATTGTCATTGAAGTTTAGCTATGACTACTGACACATACATACTTTCCTTTTCAAAAACTGTGTATGATGTTACTTAACCTGGTCAGTCCTTTTTATAATTACAGAATGGTGTTCATTAGGGTATTGTTGACATGTGAAAGTGTTAGAACTCAGAATTTCCCCTGCTATTCACATTATCATCACAGTTAATATGTCAGGTCTCTCTGCTGTCTCAAACTGTCAGCATATAAAGAGTTAACAAGCATGACAGTGACCATATTTGCTTATTATTGAAGTTTTGTGGTTAGGGTAACTAGGTTGTTGAATTTTATGACAAACTCTTAAGAACCCTACATCCAGAGCTAATAAGCAGGTACTGATTTTTCTCTTTGATAATTAACTATGGTGTATCTTGGGTAATCCAGCTGAAAAGCTGGCAATATCTAGGGCCTCTCACTTTTAAGAAGAGATTGCAGAATGGCTTGGTTTGGCCTTTTTTCTCTGTTTTGTCCCAAAGAAGCAATAAGGGCTTGACTGCGTTGCCATTTTTAGTGATTTGGTCTCTCCCAATATGACAGCAACATTGGGCCAGTAGGTCAGGTTTGATTTACTCTCTAATGAGGCTTTAGGGACAGTTTTCTCTGCTAATCTCTTACTCCACTTGAGTAGCAGCAACTATGGCTTATAAGTGTTGCCATTCTGTAACTCCCTGAAAGACTTGCTGATAATGTGAAATGTCAATGTCACTGTTATTTCTTTGAACTTGAATTATTTTAGTCTTGTACCTCAAGCCCTAAATGAAGTTCCCAAGCCATAAATAAATGTAGTAATTGGCCCAAACCACAGTGACACTGGCAAGTCTTTGATATATTGCCTAATAATCATATGCTCCTCTTAGAATCAAAGCATTTCAGAGTTGGAGGAGGCCTAAGAGGTCATTTTTCTCCTACTTCTTATTCTACCCTCTAGTTATATTGCAACTAGGGTATCAAAGGTCACACAGGACTTTGTTATTTAAATAAAAAATGGTTTGACCTTCCTTAACCTTCATTCCATGAAAGTAGACACTCTCCAAGAGTTCTGCAAATTTTCCACATGCTTGTATTTGTTTATCACATCTCTTTTCAGTGATCAACTGTTTTTTTTTTTTTTTTTTTTTTTTTTTTTGGTTTTTGGTTTTTTTCCTGTCCATGCCTGCAGCCTGCAGAAATTCTTGGGCCAGGGATCACACCTGTGCTACAGCAGTGAGTTTAGCCACAGCATTAACGATGCTGGATCCTCAACCCACCGAGCAACTGGAGAACTCCAAAGAGTCACCTATCTTAATTCCAGTGCTTTTTTCTCTTCTCTTTGGCTTACACTGAAATGAAGATACATTCTGCTCTTTTCTCTTGATTTTCCCAACTACTGCAGCAGGACCCTGCAGGGCTTTCCTGGGAAGAGAGGTCCCACAATCCTCACCTCATGTTTGTAGAAAGCTTTAGCCCTCTAGGGCTTCCCTGAGTTCCAAAGAGCAAGTTAATGAAATAAGTGAGAAAATACAGAAACAAGGGGAAACAACCAAGAAAGATGAAATAGTAGTAGTTTAGGCATAAAACAAAGTCAGTGACCTTTCATTCCTCCTCAAAGACTGTTGACAATCTCTGGAGCCATACTCTTGAGTTGTTTTGCAGATGATAAAAGGCCCACCAGATAGAAGAACCATGTGCTGACTACCAGCACACAGACCCCAGACCGCTTGTAATCTGAAGGTTGATGATGTTGACTTCCAAAAATACCACCTGATTACATAGTCACCAACCACTCAGACGAATGTCCACGAGCTGATCAGGCACGCTGTGACATTTTCCCTCATACTGTCTTTAAAAACCCTTCCCTGAGAGCCTTAGGCAAGTTTGGGTCTTTTGAGCATGACTTTCCATTCTCCTTCTTGGCCCTGCAGTAAATGCTCTACTTTCCTTCACCACAGCCCGCTCTTGGTAGGCTTTGCTGCACGTTGGATGAGCAATTCCAAGTTTGGATCAGTAACATTATTACTTGAAAATGACATTTGTGGGTATATAAAATTTTACCAAAGACCCTATGCAACTTGTGTAACAATGCAGCAAACAATTAAAAACTGAAAGTAAGTTTGCCCAATTTTAAAATTCCTTTTGGCAGAGATGCCACTAGGATTTTTTCCTTAGGGTTTTTCTCAGCCCTTCATCCTCTTCATAATATGTTAGCTATGTTTTTATTTGATTCTACTCCATAATAAAAGCATTTAGCTTCTTTCAGTGTAACTAAATCTTTTCTAGTACTGTTTTACAAAGGATATCCACAAGGGGCTTCATCTGAATGATTAAATATACCCATTAAAGTGGGTTTCTAAATATGTACCACTTTTCTCCTGAGAAGAACTCTGATACTAACCACTTTTATCCCTTCCAACCTTCTCCCTTCTTCCTCTCTCTCCCTCTTTGTAACTCCCTCGTACCCCTCCCTCTCCTTGTCTCTTTCCCTTCTTTTTTAAGACTATGTTGGAGAGGAAAGATAATTTTTCCTTGGTCTCTTCTAGGTTCTTGACTGCAAGTCCCCTGTAATGAAACACCAGTTAATAAGAAAAAAAGAAACAGAAGTTTAATAACATGTAGACCAACAGTATACATGGAAACCACCCAGGAAAACTAAGTAACTCCCTGAAATGGCCCAAGCCATCACCTTAAATATCATCTGCTGATGACAGAAGAAAGATGTTGGAGGGGGCCAGGGAGAGTGAGTAGGCCTTTTAATAGGAGGTTTCCAGAAAAAGCAAAGTAACAAGAGTATGGTTGTGAAACAGATCTAAGTCAATGCCTTCTCCATTGATGAGAGTAATTAGAGATTCAGTCCTCTCTTACTAATATTGGGAAGGAGACACCCTTACAAACGGAGATTTCCCTTATAAATGTAAATTTCCCTTACAAAAGTGTAACTTCTACTGGATTTTCAGTTTCTTTTGTGTCAGTCGTTTCTTAAAAATACCCAGCTCAAGATAATCCTTATGCCAAAGAGATATGTTTTGGGATAGCAAATTCTGCTCCCCCTCAGCTACAAAACTATTAAAACCAGGAGGCATAATACAAAAACCTTATATGGTGTTCTTCTTAAGTTTTAATCAGATAAGAATACTAAACTTTATAACCATTTAAAGATGTTGCTCAAGGACATACATTTTATTTTGTTGTAAAAATCACAGAAATGTTAATGATGGAATTAAATATCTTTTTTTAAGAGAAGTTTATGTTCATAGGAAAATTTAGAGAAAGATAGATTTTCCATATGACTTCTGTCCCTGCGCATCTAGACCCTCCCCCATTATCCTTATTGCCCAGCAGAGTGGACCGTTTTTTATAATTGATAAACTTACACTGACACATCATAATCACCCCCAAGGTGCCTAGTTTATAATAAATTTCACTCTTGGTATTGTACATTCTTGTAGTTGGAAAATGTTTGATGACATATATCCACCATTATATTATCATACAGAGTATTTCGCTGTCCTAAAATCTTCTGTGTTCTGCCTATTCATCTCTCCCCTCATCCCATCCCAACCCAGTAATCAATGATCTTTTTAATTCTCACCATAGCTTTGGCTTTTCCAGAATGTCATATAGTTGGAATCAAATAGTATGTAGCCTTTTCATATTGACTTTTTTTTCTGCTTGGTAATATGCATATAAAGTGATCTGTATCTTTTCATGGCTTGACAGCTCTTTTTTTTTTTAATATTGATTTTCTATTTTCTGGGTGTACCACAGTTTATTCATTCTTCTCCTGAAGAGCATCATAATTGCTTCCAGATTTTGGCAGTTATATATAAAACTGCCATAAACATCCATGTTCAGGCTTTTGTGTGAAGATATGTTTCAAATGCTGGGTAAACACCAAGAATCATGATTGCTAGATTGTATGGTAAGAGTATGTTCAGTTTTGTAAGAAACTGCCCACCGGTGTTTCGATGTGGCTGTTATCATTTTATGTTCCCACTAGCAATGAATGAGAGTTCCTGTTGCTCCATATTCTCACCTGCATTAGATGTCAGTGTTTACAGATTTTGGACATTTTGATAGGTGTGTCTAAGGCCATACTACCTTGAATGTACCCAAACTTGTTGATAGGTGTATAGTGGCATCTCATTGTTGTTTTAATTTGTATTGTCAACTAAAAAAAAAAAAAAAAATCCCCACACAATGTAAGAGTTGTAAGTTTCAGTTTTGTCCAGGGACTTTGCTGGGTATTCTAGCCCTGGAAACAGCCTGTCAGTACCTCTGAGGAGACTTCTCTGTGGATGTAGGGGAGAAGCCAGTACATGCATGATTTGTGGCTAGGGCATATGTTAAGTCAAGCACACATCCATTTGTCTATTCTTACATGGATATCGCACTGTGTAAATCTTTAGTTCTGTAGTAATTCCTCATATTTATTACTACTATTCCTCTACTTTTTCTCCTTTTTTACCAAGATGATTACCTTGGCTGATATAAGTAATTTTTATTGCTATGTAATTTTCAGAATAAGCTGCAAATTTATACTCAAAATCCTTGTAGGACTTGATTGGTATTGAATTACAATTATAAATAAAATTGGGAAAAATTGATTCTTCACAATATTGTCTTCCAGTACATAGACATGGTATATTCCTTCATTTCTTTAGGTCTTTATTAATGTTTCTCAAAATTCTTTTAGTTTTCTGTATATGTCTTAAGCATCTTTCATTAGTTTTACCTTGACGTTTTTGATGCTTTTGACACTATTTACTAAAGTAAACAATGCCCATGAAATTTCTTTGCAATGGTCTTGTACTAATCTCTAGAAATATAATTGGTTTTTGTATATTTCAATGTTCTCTTCCACATCCTTGATAAAATTTCATGTATTTCTAACAGATTGTTTTCAGAATCATTTTCATTTTAAGTGTATAATTATATTATCTGTAAGTAATAAAAGTTTTAAATCTTTTACTTTCTGATCCTATGGTAATTATTTAATTTTCTTGCCTCATTACAATAGCCCTATTGTACTGATCTTTACTGCATTACCACCAGTATTGTGTTTATTGGAATGGAGCTGCTGGACATTCTTTCCTCCTTTCTAGCACCAAAAGAAAATGTTCAGGAGTTCTCATCTTGGCTCAGCAGTAATGAACCTGACTATTATTCAAGACGATGTAGGTTTGATCCCTGGCCTTGTTAAGTGGGTTAAAGTTCCAGTGTTGCCATGAGCTGTGGTATAGATCACAGACGTGGTTCAGATCTCGTGTGGCTGTGGCTGTGGCTGTGGCCAGCAACTACAGCTCTGATTAGACCCCTAAAAAACAAAAAAAAAAAAAAAAAAAGGGAAAGAAAGAAAATGTTCAGTATTTTACTGACTGACAGCCTTTGTTTTTGTTTTCTTTGTCTATTTTTAGTACGCTAAGACTGTCTCTTTTATTCCTGGCTGATGGAGAGTAATTTTGTTATTATTTAATAAATAGATATTGCAATGTATCAAATTATTTTTCTACATTTATTCAGATATTCATATGTTTTTATTTTATTAATGTGATGCATTGAACTAATAGATTTGCAGATATAACTACAATTTTGAGCACTTGGAATAAACTCTGTCAAAATGAAATACCATTTTTATATAACACTGGATTGTAATACCTTAAATTATGTTTAGTTTTGTGTGTGTGTGTGTGTTGTTGCCCACAGGACATATTGACCTATACTTTTTGCTTGTGCGCTATTCTTAAGTTTTAAATACTAAGTTTTGCTAGCTCATAAAATGAGTAGAGAAGTAGCTTCACTTTTTCTTTTCTCTGAAAAAGTATCTATTAGAGTATATGAATTCTTACCTAAATATTTGAAAAATTTTACTGATAAAATCATCTGCTTCTGAAACCTTCTCAATGGGAAGGTTTTAACATAATATTATATATATTAGGTATATGTGTGTATACAATTTATTAGTGAGTATAAAAGCATTGAAATTTTCTTCTCTCATATCAGTTTTGATAAGTTGTTTTTCATATCGTCAAATTTATTGGCATAGATACATTAATAATATATTCTTGCTACCTTTTTAGGTTATGTAGAATTTGAAATAATGTCAGTATTTTCATTCCTGTTATTATCTATTTGTCTTTCTCTAATTTATTCATAATTAGTTTAGCTAGGTATTTATCAATTTAATTAATGTTTAAGAGTATTAGGCTCTAAGACTTGGTTAATTTTCCACTATTAAATGTCTGTATCTGTTCTTAATTACATTCTTCTTTTACTCTCTTTGAATTTAATTGGATTTGGGGGGACTAATTTCTTGGAAATAAAACTTAGATCATAGATTTTCAAGCTTTCTTGTTTTATAGTATATACAATGTTTTCTGAACACTGAAATAGCTGAATCTGACACATTTTTATGACATAACGTAACATTATTGTAATGAAGTGGAAAGTATTTCCAAATTTTCATTTTGATTTTTTTTTTGACCAATGGGATATTTAGAAGTAGGTTCTTTCACGTCCACATATTCAGCATTTGTCTAGTGATAGTGCCATTATTGAGTTCCATTGTATTGAACTGTTATGGTGAATACTCGGTATGGCTTAAATTATTGAAAATATATTTTGGACCAACATGTGGCCTTGGTAAATATTACATATTCACTAAAGAAGAAAGTTATTGAGAGGTTATACAGATCTTCAATTCCTTTAACTGATTCCTTCAACTTTCTTCCATAATTTTCTCTAAAAGATGTTAAAATATCCAAATATAATTGTAGATTATTGTATTTTCACTTTTAGCTCTGTTAGCTTGACATCATATAATTTAGAATTATAAAACCAATGAATGTATGATTGCTCTCTGTTTAATTGACCCTTCGGCTATTAAACAGTGTTTTTGTTTTATCTCTGTTAATATTTCTCATCTTAAAATAGTCTTTGCCTCACATTAATATAGCTATATTAGCATCTATTAATTAGTGTTTGCATTATAAATGCTTCTTATTCTCTTCCTTTCAAGATATTTTGGTCTTTATTTTAAAAATAGCTTGTATATTTAATATATATCTTAAAACTCTTCACACACACACCCCTACTTACCCATATTCACAATTTCTTTCATGATTTCTTTGATCGTTGTAAACTCTGTGGAGTCATGCAAAAATTCTGGACATGGTTTTCTGCAGGAGGAATTATTTATTTATTTTGCTTTTTAGGGTCGTACCTGCAGCATATGAAGGGTCCCAGGCTATGGATTGAATTGGAGCCGTGGCTGCTGGCCTTCGCCACAGCCACAGCAACTCTGACTCTGAGCCACGTTTGTGACCTACACCACAGCTCATGGGAACATCAGATCCTTAGTCCTCTGAGCAAGGCCAGGGATTGAACCCACATCCTCTTGGATACTAGTTGGGTTCATTACCACTGATCCACAGTGGGAACTCCATCCAGGAGAAATTTATTGTTTTGGGCTTTATGGCTTTCTCGGCTTTTTCTGTGTCAATGGTGGCATCTCCAAAGGTATAATCCTTCCAGACTTTCATGATGTTCTCTCTATCAAGGTTCTCTTTCCATATAGTACAGTGTGTAATGAGCCTTAAAGGTCCTACTGACCCCCTGACCTACAGGCTAAATTAGAAACGTGTTTGAGGGCAAGTAGCCAAGTAGGCCACTCTGACACCTTTATTGTTGAACTCTTTGGGTCTGAGTGTCAGGGGCATTGTCTAATATCAAAAGCATTGTAAAAGGCAGTCTCTTACTGGAAAGGTATTCCTTTAACTCAGGGACAAAGCATCAATAGAACCAATCCAGAAAAAGGGTTTTCATTGTCCAGATCTTCTTGTTGTATAATCAAAAGACTGGCAGTTGATGTTTGTCTTCAAGGCTCAGGGATTAGTAGCTTTCCAGATAAAAACATCCTGATCATAAATTTGGCTGCTTTTGCATAAAACAGTAGTTAACCCACCCTTTCCTGACTTAAATCTTGGTGCTTGCTTTTCTTCCTTGCTAATAAATGTCCTTTGTGGCATTTTTCCCCCCAGAACAGAGCACTTTCATCTGCACTAAACATGTTTTGATAGATATATTCTCTCCTCAGTGATCTTCTGAGTGGAGGCTGGGAATTAATATGACACTTCTTGGTGGAAGAAGCCTCTTCTCTTATTATCTTGACTTTTGTTTGTTTGTTATGTTTGTTATGTCCAAACCTCTTTCTAGAATTATCAAACCATCTTTTGCTGGCATTAAATTCTTTAGTTTTAGGTTTTTCATCTTCCTTTTACTTTAAGTTGTCATATAATGACTTTGCCTTTTCTCTAATCATAGTAGAATCTATAGCAACTCTGCACCCTCATAAAAGCTGCATTTTCAATGAGATAAAAAGTCATTTTGTAAAAAATTCAAGTTGTTTGTGCCTGCTGCTATAGCTGCAGTTGACTTCATGAATTTCATTTACTTTTTTTCACAGCGATCCTTATGCTGGATTAATTTGCCTTGAAATGGTGGGCAACTGCAGGTAGCTACAGCCCTCAATCTAATGGTACATTATCAAGCAGTTCGCCTTTTTCACATCATGTCATGGCTTTTCTCTCTTTCTTGGGAGCACTTCTAATGCCACTGGTGACACTTTGTATGGGTCCTATGGCGTCATTCAAGGTTTACGTTATTACGCTAAACATAGTGAAAAATACACAGGAACTGTGAGAGATCACTTTTTACTGAAATACACAATTTACTGTGGATAGTGAGATGAACTGCTCATGCAGAAATGATTAGCATCACATGGCATTTTAAGACAATATTCAGAACACTAGAGCTCAACTGCAATAGCAGTAGGAGGTGGCTACAAAATTATGACAGTAGTACAATGTGTTCTACAGTTAGTTATGCAGTTATAATTCAGTACTGCTTTTTTACATTTGTTTAGATTTATCTTGACTGTGAATGGTGACATGTGTGGTCTTTAAGTGTTTTTGTACATAAGTTTTGATAATTTTAACTTTTTCTGATAGATTTGGGTATATTTTGTGGTAGTAAGTGATGAAATAGATCTGCATATATTTTATAAATTTATGCCATGCCTACATTTTTCTTATTTTTTTAATATTTCTAGGCTATGCAGTACATCTTTTTTTTCAAATTGTCATTTCTCAAAAAATATTGTATTAATGGAAAAAAATTCCCATGTAAGTGGATCCACACAGTTCAAAACTGTGTTGTTCAAGGGTCAACTGTCCTATCTTTTACATTTTTAATTTCTAAAAGTATTTTTAGGGAGTTCCTGTTGTGGCTCAGTGGTAACAAACGCTGCTAGTGTCCATGAGGACATGGGTTTGATCCCTGGCCTCCCTAAGTGTGTTAAGGATCTGGTGTTGCCATGAGCTGTGGTATAGATCACAGATGCAACTCGGATCCCACATTCTTGTGGCTCTGGCTGCAGCTCCAATTCGATCCCAGCCTGGGAACTTCCATGTGTCGTGGGTACAACCCTAAAAAAATAAAGTATTTTTACAACTTTATTGAGGGATATATAAATATATATATACTTCTAAAATATACAGTTTGTTGAGTTTGACATGTATATACACCCATGAAACTAACACCATATCCAAGGAAAAGGACATAGTAATTGTACTCCCCGGATCTCCTTGTGGCTCTTTAAATTTCCTCTCCCCTCTTCATTTCTGGCTATATTATTGAACTACATCTGTCACCATATACTAGTTTACATTTTCTAGAAGATTATTTGGAAATTGAATTATAAATGCTATACCTTTTTTTTTCTTGCTTCTTCCCCCTAGCAGATTCATCCATATTTGTGTATCACTAATTTATTTCTTTTCATTATTGATTAGTAGTCCACTGTATGGGTATAACACAAATAATTTATTCATTTACCAGTTGGTAGATATCACGTTGTCTCTGGTTTGGGAATATTACCCCCCAGAATGTGCTATGAACATTTGTGTATAAACCTTTATGTGAAAATATATTTGCATTTTTCTTGGATAGAAGCCAAAAGAATTGAATAACTTTGGCATGTAGTACTTCATGTTTAACTTTTCCAAAGTGTTTTTAATTGAATGTTCTATTTTGCACTTTCAATAGAGCATCTTTTATACCAACAGATATAAGCGATTCATTTGTTGCTTATCCTCACCAAACTTGGGAAAGTCAGTCTTTTAAATTGTAGCTATTCTGGTTGGTAAGTAGTGATATATCATTGTGATTTTAATTTGTATTTGCCTAATGAAAATGTTAA
>PVHT021183666.1:8998279-9064566 GCA_004024745.2 Catagonus wagneri
TCCAAAGTGTTTTTAATTGAATGTTCTATTTTGCACTTTCAATAGAGCATCTTTTATACCAACAGATATAAGCGATTCATTTGTTGCTTATCCTCACCAAACTTGGGAAAGTCAGTCTTTTAAATTGTAGCTATTCTGGTTGGTAAGTAGTGATATATCATTGTGATTTTAATTTGTATTTGCCTAATGAAAATGTTAAGAAACTTTTCATGTCTTACTTGCCATCTGTATTTTTTTAAATTTTATTTTTATGGGAGTATAATTGACATATAACATTGTATTAGTTTCAAGTATACACATAATTTGATATGTATATATTACAAAATGACCACCAAAATCATTTTAGTTAACATCCATCACTATACAGATTTTCTTTTCTTGTGATGAGAATGTTTATTTACTCACTTAGCAACTTTCAAATATACAATGTAGATTATTAACTATAGTAACCATGCTGTATATTACATCCCCATGACATTTATTTTATGGCTGAAAGTTTGTACCTTTTGATCTCCTTTGTGTATTTTGCCCATCTCTCTTCTCAACCCCTCTGGCAACCACCAATCTTTTCTTTGTATCAATGAGTTCAGTTTATTTTTGTTTTTAGATTTTATATATAAGTGAGGTTACATGGTGTTTGTCTTTTTCTGGCTAACTTATTTTACATAGCATAATACCCACAAGTTTTATCCATGTGATCTCATGTGGCAAGTTTTCCCTTCTTTTTTCATGACAATAATATTCATATATTATAATGCTGCAGTGAGCATGGGGGTGTGTATATCTTTCTGAGTTAGTGTTTTTGTTTTTGTTTTTTCCTTTCAGATAAATATCCAGAGTGGAACTTCTGGATTACATGGTAGTTCCATTTTTAATATTTTGAGGAAAGTCCACACACCTTTTTCCATAGTAGCTGCATCAGTTTCCATTCCCACCAGCAGTACACAGGGCTCCCTTTTCTCCACATCCCTTGCCAAGACTTGTTTCTTTTTCTTAATAGCCATTCTGACAGGTGTAAGATAAAATCTTACTGTGGTTTGATCTGCATTTTCTTGACTATTGGTGACATTAAGCACCTTTTCATGTACCTGTTGACCATTTTTATGTCTTCTTTGGAAAAGTGTCTATTCAGATCATCTAGCTATTTTTTAATCAAATTGTTTGTTTTTTGCTATTACCACTTAGTTTTTAATTTAATTTTTTATGTCTTTCATTTGTGGAATTTATTTGATTGAAAAAAATCCTTGTAGTTGATAAATTTTAGTAGATGCCAGTTTTTTTTAATAATGATTTTTTTCTCCCATTAGATTTCCTTAAACATAATAAATGTTTTTATTTTCATTTTATGTACCCAATAATTCTTATATTTGAAATCTTTGTGCATAGAATTCTGGCTTTTGCTTCTTTTTTTGTTCCTAGTTACTCTCTTATAAATTCTATGAATTTTATTAAAACTCCTTACTACCCCTTACTATTTTTTTTTAGTTGTTTTGTTTGCCATTATAGCTGGTTTACAGATTTCTGTCAAATTTTCCAACTGTACCTCGTGGTGACCCGGTTACATGTACATATATGGATTTGTCACATGTGATTAGACATAGTTCCCAGTGCTATACAGCTGGATCTCCTTGCTTTTCCATCCCCAAGGCAGTAGTTAACCCCAGACTCACATACCCTCCCACCCCCTCCCCCACCCCCTTGGCAACCAACCACAAGTCTGTTCTCCAAGTTCATAATTTTCTTTTCTATAGAAAGGTTCATTTGTGCAGTATATTAGATTCTAGTTCTAGGTGATATCATATGGTATCTGTCTTTCTCCTTCTGACTTGCTCCACTCAGTATGAGGGTCTCTAATTCCATCCATGTTGCTGCAGATGACATTATTGTATCCTTTTTTATGGCTGAATAGTATTCCATTGTGTATATATACCACATCTTCCTAATCCAATCATCTGATGATGGACATTTGAGTTGTTTCCATGTCTTGGCTATTGTGAATAGTGCTGCAGTGAACATGCATGTGCAAGTGTCTTTTTCAAGGAAATTTTTGTCTGGATATATGCCCAAGAGTGGGATTGCTGGGTCATATGGTAGTTCTCTGTATAGTTTTCTAAAGTACCTCCATACTGTTTTCCATAGTGGTTGTACCAGCTTACATTCCCACCAACAGTGCAGGAGGGTTCCCTTTTCTCCACACACCCCCCCCCAGCAATTGTTGTTTGTGGTCTTGTTAATGATGGCCATTCTGACTGGTGTGAGGTGGTATCTCATGGTAGTTTCGATTTGCATTTCTCTAATCATCAGTGATGTTGAGCATTTTTTCATGTGATTGTTGGCCATCTGTATATCTTCTTTGGAGAAATGTCTGTTCAGGTCCTTTGCCCATTTTTCGATGGGTTTGTTGGCTTTTTTGTGGTTGAGCTGCATACGTTGTTTGTATATTTTAGAGATTAAGCCCTTGTCAGTTGCATTATTTGAAACAATTTTCTCCCATTCTGTAAGCAGTCTTTTAGTTTTCTTTTTGGTTTCCTTTGCTGTGCTATAGCTTGTCAGCTTGATTAGGTCCCATTGGTTTATCTTTGCTTTGATTTCTGTTGCTTTTAGAGACTGACCTGAGAAAACATTTGTAAGGCTGATGTCAGAGAATGTCTTGCCAATGTTTTCTTCCAGGAGTTTAATGGTGTCTTGTCTTATGTTTAAGTCTTTAAGCCATTTAGAATTTATTTTTGTGCATGGTGTGAGAGTGTGCTCTAGTTTCATTGATTTGCATGCAGCTGTCCAAGTTTCCCAGCAATGCTTACTGAAAAGACTTTCTTTTTCCCATTTTAAGTTCTTGCCTTTTTTGTCAAAGTTCAATTTATCATAGGCGTCTGGATTTATTTCTGGGTTCTCTATTCTGTTCCATTGGTCCGTATGTCTGTTTTGGTACCAGTACCACACTGTCTTGATTACTGTGGCCCTGTGATATTGCCTGAAGTCTGGGAGAGTTATGCCTCCTGCTTGGCTTTTGTTCCTCAGGATTGCTTTGGCGATTCTGGGTCTTTTGTTTTTCCATATAAATTTTTGGATTGTTTGTTCTAGTTCTGTGAAGAATGTCATGGGTAATTTGATAGGGATTGTATTGAATCTGTAGATTGCTTTGGGTAGTAAGGCCATTTTTACAATATTAATTTTTCTGGCCCATGAGCATGGAATATCTTTCCATTTCTTTGTATCTTCTTTGATCTCCTTGATTAATGTTTTGTAGTTCTCTGCATATAAGTCTTTCACCTCCTTGGTCAGGTTTATTCCCAGGTATTTGATTTTTTGGGGTGTTATTTTAAAAGGTAAAATATTTTAGTATTCTTTTTCTGATATTTCATTGTTAGTATACAGAAATGCAACTGATTTCTGAAGGTTAACGTTATATCCTGCTACTTTGCTGAATTTGTTGATTAGTTCAAGTAATTTTGAGGTTGAGTCTTTGGAAAACCCCTTTCTACTTAAAATTATTTATGGGAATTTGTTAAGATCCAAGATGTGTCCCTCCAGACAAGACCTTGTTTGTAGTTGTCTGAGGATACGACCAAACTGTGATAATTCAAATAAAATATTTTTGGCCTCACCCATGGCATATGGAAGTTCCTGAGACAGGGATCAGTTCCCTGCCACTACAGTAACCAAAGCCACAGAGGTGACAGTGCTGGATCCTTAACCTAACGAGCCACAAGGGAACTCCTCAAAATAGTCCTGTGCTTTATGTATGTACTCCACCCATAATGCAGTGTATTTTTGTCATATTATTTAAGAATTTTTATTCTGCTTAAAGGACAAGAAAAACAAGTGGATAGATAAAACTGATAAGTATTAAGTAGATAATAAGGTCATCATGAACCTTTAGGGTATTTTAAACATAGAAAGAATAGTCATTTATGTGTTAAACATAGATTAAAAGGATGAAACAAACAAATTATATTGTCAGTACTCAGAGATAAAAAGCAAAATAAATTTTAAATATCCATAAAGCCTGGATCAGCTTTATCTACTTTAAACTGGACACTCATTGCAAAAAATGTCAAACTTTTTTGCTTGCCCTCTTTTTAATTTACAAAAGTAGCTTTAATTTAGGCCTGAACCCCAGATTTTCTTGTAGATAGTAAATCTCAAGGAAGACTTAATTTATATATTTTCTTTTTTACTCAGAGCCAAAACTAAGTCAATTATTTTTTCCCATCTCTCTTTGGAGGGGAGATTTGTCTTTCTTATTTAAACCTTATATGAGATTGTAGACTTAATTGGTTTCCAGATTTATGCAAGTGTCATCCATCCAACACTCCATCTTTTGTAAATCTAGTAATTTGTCTCAACTGCTATGTATAACCTTTTAAACCTAGGCAACTGGTTACCCCAAAATGGCAGATAACATCAGTAAACCTTAATTATAACACTTGCTTATAACTGAGGGTGAACCTATACTTTTGGTCTTCTATAATTTTTATTATTTTAGCAACAGTTTTATTATTTATGTACTTTTTTGAATATTTTATAACGACAGCTTTAGAAAATATGAAATAAATGAAAGAGGCAGTATGTATTTTATATTCTGAGCTATCATCCACATCTTGAGGACTATTTCTAAATCCCCTTTTGGGGAAGTTTCCCCATCAGACCCTTTTCTCTTCCAATTTTATAGGATTTTTAGGTATTTAAATACAAGATCACTAAAAACGAATATATTTCTAAGATTTCACAGAGAAAATTATGTCAGTATAATAACACCATCCTTTGGTGAAATACTTATTGAATACTGTACTATATAAATATATGTCTGTTAGTAAGAGAGACAAATTCAGTTTACATTTCTGGAGAATCAAATCATTTGTGTGTGTGTGGAATTAGAAATAAATTTGTTTAAAATGTTTTCATTCAATACTTTTTTATTGAGTCCTAGTAATATTTATATAATTCTGCTCTCAATTATGTGAATGAATTAAAGTGAAAAATAGAAAAAGTAACAAATCTGTTTTATAATAAAATGAAAAACTGTGATTCATTATTTTAAAAGAATATGCAAAAAAAAGGGTCTGAGGAGATGCTACATACTCCCTTTTATTAGAGTTTAGAGTGTACTAAATATATCGTTTGGTATTTACTTATATTGTATCATATATTCAGTGCACTTTTAATTACTCTTATTTCTTTAAAAATCTATGCAAAATTTTCCTTGATAATAATAATTGTTATTATCTTCACTTCACAAATAAGGAAATGAACATTTTCAAAGGGTGCATATGTATCAGAATGAAAGTATCAGAATGAAGACTGAAACCTGAGTCCTTAATCTTAACTTTTCATGACGTATTTTATTATTGGTTTAAAACTCCAGAGAAATAGTCAAATCTCTGAAAGTTTCTTCTATTACTCTTTTGTCTTGCAAAGCATGACACAGTTTGAGAATACTGGTCTCACCAGTTCTCTGTCTTGAGTAGTTTTAAGGATAGATAGGGGGAGGTTAGGCAGATGCCAAATAAAACTTGCTTTGGTAAACAGTATCTGATGAGCATGGTATATCATAATTCAAAGAGAACTGCAAATACACATATGAAAATAGGGAGGATAGACACTGACAGTTGTGTTGCTGATGCCGGTGTTTATGTCTAGCATGTGAGTAGGGGATCATGACATTCATTTTGAGATTTTGTGTAATGTGCATTCCTAATTCAAGACACACACATCCAAACTATAGATTTTCCAACTCATACATGTGGAAGTAACAAGCTCTTTATCATGGGATTGATCTCAGAATGCTTTTTATAGGTCATCTGTCTTTAGGAAAGATTCTGGACAGATTTTTTTCCACTAGTTTGAATTCCAGTGATGTGGATGTTTTCCAGTGGAGAAGTGAATCCAAGATTGTAGCTTAATCAGAGATAAAAAATCAACACTTAAGTCTCTGAATCAGCCAACCTGGTTCACAGCTACAAGAGGAATATTTGAAAAGGAATTATAGATCATTCTGTTCATTATGCCTACCAGTTAGTATTTCCATTTTCTCCTGTATCTGGGTATCCATTCAACATCTTTCGGGCATGAGATATTGTAGGAAGGAAGATCTGATATAATTCATGGCAAATAGCTGAGAGAACAGAGAGAAATCCAGTTGAAATTTGGTAGCACAATAGGAATGTGAAGGAAGAGGTGAGTATTGGGGAAATAGAAAATTAGTCTGCTGTGAAGGATGTCATGCTCAAGTGTGTATCTGTTCTGTAGAATCTGTGATTTGATGATCATTGATGATGTGCCTCTTCCTCTTGCAAATGTCTCATAAGAGCTAAGCTGTAGAGACAATATGAAGTGCCTCTAAGACTTCTGACAGAATGTTTGCTTAATATCTTCCATTAGGAAAATGAACAATCATATGATCTACTCTATTTTTGCTCCAGGTGATTAGGTATTATTTCAGAACACATTTTCATTAAGAATAGCATAGATATAGAAAAGTGCGCATGTCAAATCTCAATAGGTTTTACACAAACTTGAAGACACTTATATAGTCAGCACCAGTTCAGAAAGTAGAACATTTTCCAGCATCCCTAAAGCCCCATCATGCTCCTTTCTATTTTCCCCAAGAATTAGTGGTATCTTGGTTTCATACCATGAGTTTGCCTGTTTGTGAACTGTGTACAAGTGGAGACAATGTAGCTTTAGTATGATTCTTTATTCAGTACCTTTTTATTTTTTTGCTTTCTAGGGCTGCACCTGTGGCATGTGGAGGTTCCTAGGCTAGGGGTCAAATCGGAGCTACAGCTGCCAGCCTACACTACAGCCAAAGCAACGCATGATCCGAGCCATGTCTGCGACCTACACCACAGCTCACAGCAATGCTGGATCCTTAACCCACTGAGGGAGCCCAGGGATCAAACCTGCAACCTCATGGTTCCTAGTCAGATTCATTTCCACTGTACCATGACGGGAACTCTGTACTCAGCATCATTTTTATGTTTCAGTTCATTCATACTCATTTCTTTATGATAGTCACTGTAGAATTTCGACTAAGCAAGTTTTTGTTGGAGAATGACTTTTGAGTCATTTATTCACTTATTTAATATTTAGTTCTTAGAAGCAAAGTGTGCTAGTCAGATGAAAAAATATAGCAAAGAAAGATATTATGCTCGTTTCTTCAAGGAGATTTCAAGCTATAAGCTGAATAATTAGTGATAAGTTAAAATACGATAAATAATTTTGAAATATGCAAATGCTATAAAAGCAGAGAAGAGAGTAAAATGTTATTAAAAACAGATCCTTACTTAAATATTGTGTTAACAATTGAAAGCATTTATCTTGGGCAATACTTACATAAATATCTTTAACCTTTAAAGCAATGGGAGCTGAATATTTTTTCCATATTTACTTTTTCAGTGATTAACCAACTGAAAGCTAATGATGCCCCATAAATCCTTACACTGAGCAGAAAAGTCCTTGGTATCGGTCATTGGATCAAGCCAGAGACTTGACAAGCTTTCTGACTGATTACAAAAAGTTTGATAGGATATTACAAGATAACGCCTTTCCATTTTAATGCATAAATTTGGCTTTTTAAGAAATCAGAGAAACAACTTTTTTGTCCCCCACAAATTTTTTCCTTTCTTTAATTCCCTCCAAACTTTTCCTTCATATTTATATTTTTCTTATTTTTGCCATGAAAATGATCTTTGACTAAAGCACTTGAGAGTAGTAATGATTCTGTCAGTCATTCAGCAGCACAATATAGCATGCATATTGGTATATTAATTCTTCCCGATTTCATTTTACTATCGGGCCTTTATCTTTCCTTGAATCCTGATTTTTCATTTTAGTTTTTACAGTTGAAAATAATTTTGCTTTTATGGTTATATGACAAGACCATGAATGTATCCATGTAATATATAAAACATATATATGGTCTGCTGATGTGGAACTCATGGATATGATGGGCAACTGTACTACACCATTTTATATGAGTTGAGCATACTTGGATTTTTATGCCCCCGGAAGGTCCTGGAACCAGTCCCCCAAATAACAGCCATGCTGAGGGACAACTACATGTATGTAATTCTATAACAGTTATAAACATTTAACAGTTGTTCTAATTTTGCACAGCATTTTAGTGTCCAAAAAGGTCACTACCAATAAATGAGCACTTATTAATTAATATTGCATTTCTACTATAAGGTAGATGGAGACATTATTGTTTCTTTTTTTTTGTTTGTTTTTGATAGTACAGAAATACAAAGGCTAACTTGTCAAAGTTACATGGCTAGTCAGTAATAGCACATCTGCTATTTGAATTCAGAAATTTTAAGTCATATTGAGTATCCATTCCAATACCCAAGAAACAAATTATTGTAGATTTATTTTCTCTACCATTCCTCCATTGAGATTAGGGGATTGAGAGAGCATGGTACACCCAAAAAATGCAGAAGTATGATTAATGCTGAGGGAAAAGAAAAGAAAAATGAGGTAAGAGATTCTAAATTTTGTGTTCACCTAGATTCTGCTTATACTGGAAGCCTCTATGAATCTAGAGGAACATTTCCCAAACTATGTTTCAGATGTTTGAAATATTAATAGAAATAAAAAATAAATACAGCAGTAACAAAAATAGGGATAGATTGTCTAAATACAATTTGACCGACACTAAAGTAATCAAAGTTAAGCAGGTATCTTTGCTGTAAAACATTTCTATGACTTTACTATGGTAATGTATAGAGATAACTGACCATGGAATCATTTTGATTTTTCCCATGAGACATTTCATATAGTCTCCCAAAACACATCTAAGAAAATGCATTCACGGATTATCCATCTGTACTGGCAAAATCAGCCCTCACATGGATTTACACAGGAAAAAGTTAAAAAAAAAAAGGATAATTTTATCGAAAACAGATTTATACACTATGACCAGAATAGTTTTTTACTTAGTGCTCTAATTACAAAGGCTATATTCCACAATTTCCAGACAGAAAGTCCATTCTACAACTTTATCCTCCATCAAAACTAGGCCAGAGACTTTAAAGCAGGAATTATATGATGGGTTGTGTCTTGAACTCTCAGTCTCTGTGTGTTTAATGCTCAACAAGAAATTGTTATAAGACTAATATAGACATGTTCAGGAAAGTAAAATAAGATTTATTACAAAAAAATCAAAGATTTATTTTTGAGTAGACTTTCAAGATGGTCTCCTTCTAAAGAGCGAGAGTTCTAAAAATTGGAAACGGGTCATAATTCATAAGGAAACAACAATTTAGTTTAACTAAGTCAGCTCAAATGAACCAATAATCAGATTCTTTTTGATCTCAGATGATTAAATAGGCATGCCGCTCAATAAAACATGAGACCTATGCCCTGGTCCCTCTTTTGGTTCATCAACTGCTGTTTAAAAACACTACACTTCTTGGATTTCTGTCTGTGATGGAATGATAATGCTTCCTGTTCTTTTTTTTCACCCTTTATGTAAGTTTCCCCTGCAGGAAGGTAGAAATGGCCAAATTTGTGTTAGGTAATTAATTTTTAGTATGCCAGATCTTTCAAGAGCTGCCTATTGTGGGAGTTATTTCTGTTTCTGAGTCATTCCCAGGAGGATTTATTTTAGAAGCAATGTGTAACTTAAAGAGATTTGGAAACATCTGCAGGATACTATTTGTGCCCCACCTAGTTCCCTGATATTCCCTTCAACTCTCTTGTGCCATCCATCCATCTCTAGCAGCTGGGAGTTCTTTGATTGACAGCTCCCACTTACATTCTTTTCTTGAAGACTGTCCTTTAGAGACTAAAGCTGCCTTACCCAGAGAGGCTTGGAAGTTATGCATTCCTCTACTTCCCTTGTCTCGAAAAAGGATAGCCTCTGGTGCAGTTGGGACTCTAAATCCCTGAGGGATCACACTGAATTTACATGTCACACGAACCTACATTCCAACTTAGCCCCTTCAACATTCCTATTATGTTCCTCTCATCCTACCTAGTTTCTCCTGAGGAAATTCTTGCAATAAAACACATGCACACAAATGCCAACATCAGGCTCTGCTTTAAAAAAAAAATATCCTAAGTTGGATGTCAAATAGAAAACAGTAAGAAATGGGGGAGCAAAGACCTGCAATCCAAAACTTTAAGGATCAAGGAACCAAAGAAAATCCAGAGCTCTAGTTTTGTGACATATTGATTGCAACAAACAGGGGTGAGATTAGCCAGATGCTTCTAAGTCGTTATTAAGTGCATCAGACTAGAGACTAGATTGAACTGTTAACTAGCAGCAAATGGGGGCAGTCAAGAGAATAATGTTGGAGTAAGTAAAGGGAGTTTGATCCCAAGTTACAATGTAAAAGGATATTAACACAATACAATAGTTTAATAAAAATCATACTGATATATGAGTCTGCCTAAGAATGATGGGTTCAAGAAAGTCCAGAAAAACTCATTTTAAAAAAGAAGGATTCCTTCACGAGTGAAGAGAGAGTCCTGGCTCTTTCCTGGGGAAATTCCATGTTTAGGTGTGGCAAGAGAATGTCTTCTAGATAATTTGCAGAGTTAAGGAGAGATCCCTAACAAGGTCAAGCTATTGGCAATCATGGGGAAGGTAAGGAGGTTTGGTGTATAAGTCCAACAAAATTAAAGCAATCATTTTAGCCTGGCAATTCACAATTCTACCCAATTTATATGAGTAAATGGGAGTGAAGACAGGGCTAAAAACCGCAAAGAATATCTACAGTCTTGAGCATTCTCACTGTGCTTGGAACAAAGTGACTCCTACTGCTTTCTGAAGATAAAAGCGTGAACCAACTGCACTTGGACCTAATCTAATAAAATAAAAGAGATTAACCATAGTAGCTAAGTGAGACAACTGCAACACATTGGTTGGTGGCTGGGCCAAGCATAAGTGCACTCAGTTTTATTAAAACTGGAGCTTGGTTGCGGATTAACTTGGCACTTCATCTTAGTTGCCAGACATAGGAAAAACTCACTATTTATGGGAAAAACTGAACAAAACAGTACTATATTTCAAACCCCACCATTATTCTATATGAAATATTTCATTACAACAAAACATGCAACAAAGATTAGGGTTATTAAGAAATAATTTATAGTGATTTTAAATGTTTTAAGATTTAGAGGAAAAGACTAAATGAATAAGTGAATGGATGTGATTCTCGGCAAAGAAAGGGAATCTATAAAAATAACTTTGTCAGAATTCTAGAACAAAAAATGCAGTACCTAAAATAAGAAATAGAAAGCATAAAAGAAAACAGTAAACACTAGATAAATGTAGTATATGAATGGACACTGCACTTGAAAGGATCAGAGAACTTGAAAATAGATCAATAAGTATTAACTAAAAAAAAATTTTAGAGGTGGAATAGTTTATAAATAACCAGACCCCTAGCCTGGGAACCTCCATATGCCACAGGTGTGGCTCTAGATAAAGGCAAAAAGACAAAAAAAAAAAAAGGGAAAAATGTCAATCAGTCTAATTTATGTATAACTGGAGTTCAGGAAGGACTAAAGAAGGTATGTAGTAGTTTTTCTCACAACTTCATATGCATGAATATTCAGGATTTTATCTAATTAGGATTCGTTTTAAGTGATCATCCATGAAACAGGCAACTCAAAAGAATTAAAACCTCAATTTCCACTTGAAGAATGGTTTTGTTTTCATTCTTCATTCCTATATCCAGGTACCAAAAGTCTTGAGTTTATTTTCATTCTTTATTCCTATATCCAGGTACCAAAAGTCTTGAAAATATTTGTTACTTTAGTTAAGGAAAGGAATTTGAACATTCAGAATTGACATGAAGGAGAAATAGAAAAATAAGATTAAGGCAGCTGATTTTTTTTTAAATATCAGGACAATTGTAGATTCAATTCAGCGTAGTGTAACAGCAACTCCCTGGACTCTGAGCTGGGAGATCTGGCTCTAGTCAGTGTTATTCCCTGATTAGTTGTGTGAGCTTGAGTTAGGGTTTTGTTTTATTTTGTTTTTCCTTTTTCTGCCCTAGTTTCTTCTTCTACAGATAAAGTATTTGGAGATGGAATATCTGGTCTCATGTATCTCTGAGAGTCGATGAAATTAATGCTTAATTCAAGGGTCAGTAAATTATGGCTGAGGACCAAGTCTAGCCCATTGCCTACTGTGGTAGATAAAGTTTTATTAGAATACAGCCATGCTCATTTATTAATATACTGTCTATGGCTGCTTTCAAGCTGCAGTGGCAATGCTGCATTGTTGCAACAAAGGTCATATGGCCTTCAAAACCTAAAATATTTGTTATCTGTGTTTATAGAAAAAGTTCTCCAACTCTTTCGCTTATCTGAATGGAAATGAACTTCTGAAAACAATCCCCAGTGTCCTAAATCTGCCTTTACTTGCATGGCCCCAGGGAGTCTCAGCTCTGCTTCATTAATTTGTTTGCTGCTGAGAAGCATTGACTGCCCTTTCCAAGCACTTGAACACCAAATTCCCTTAAGAGAGGGTAGTGACACTAAATTGTAGTTAGGAACAATAAAAGGGATTTTCAAGGAGAAAGTATTGTTTAACCCAGAAAAAAAAATGAATTTCAAAATAGAAAGGATATGGATATTTTCATCTGGAGAAATATTTTTTTATAAAGGGATTTAATTATCATGAGTATTTTTGAAAAATATTCTGGGTCTTCTATTTCTAGGCATATGATAGGACTGTATCTCCTCTGGCAAATCCCCTTTTTTTCCATTTAATTTAATCATTATGGGTGTGATATATCACCATATTTGTAGTCCCAGAGATTAAGGTTGGAAATCTTGGTGAAGGAAGCTTAAAATCCTACATAATACACTTTTACCTAACACAGTAAGATATGAACCAAAATAAAGTGTTTTGTATTTTCCCTCTAGTTAAACTTTAAGAATTACTGGAGATTTTTGCTATATCTCTTTTTGCTTAGCCTCAGAAATTAGCAATATTCTACATTGCTTTTGTTCTATCAGCTTGAATTCCAAAGTAAAATGACATGGAGTAGAGATTCCAGCCAACCTATGTTGGATGTCACTGAGAAATGGTCTTTATTTTCAGTTGAAGTAAAATTTACTTGCAATAAAATGCTCTGACATTAAGTGAAATCAAATGAGTCTTTGACAAAAGTTTATACACATACATCTGTATAACAAAGTACACCAGTCAAGATGTAATTCCAGGATATATTCTTTTTGCCCCCTTGCAGTCAATCCCCACTCCTAGAGGAATCAATTCTTATGATAACTATCACTATTGTTTAATGGTGCCTGTTCTTTACATATAAATGGACTCATCAGGTTTGTATTCGTTTGTATGTGGCTTCTTTCACGCAACATATTTTTTTTAATGTAGTTCATGTTGGTGTATTTCCCAGTGGTTTATTATTTTTTGTATTGCTAAAAAATTGTCTGGATATACTGCAATTTTTTTATCCATTGATTACATCTGTGGAGTTGTTTTTTTTTTTTTAATGCCTTTGGCTATTATGACTAAAACTTCTGTAAAACTTTTGTGTACGATTTCTTGTTTCCTTCTCGTAAATATTCGGGAGTAGATATGCTGCATAAATTAGGGTATGTGTGAGACAAAATTAATAAGTAGCTTCTAGTTTTTCAGAATACTTACATGTATTTACACTTCCACCAGCAATGTTTGGAAATTCCAGTTGGTCCACATAGTCCACATTTGATATTATCAGTTTTTAAGAATACGACTTCCTTGTATGTTTATCTTATATTCTGTTCCATGGCTAATTTCACTTACTAGTTCTAGAAGACTTTTATAGATCCTTTTCCAGATTTTTCTAGATCTTTAAAAGTCTAGAAATTAGAAAATTAATTTTGAGCCTTTCTTCTTTACTAATAGTAAAATCTAAAACTACACGTTTCTCTGTGGGCACTGTTTCAGTTGCATCTAATATGTTTTGATATGCTTCATTCGCTTGTCATTCAGTTGAAATTATGGCTTCTAATGTCCCTTTTAGTTTTTTTCTTGACATGGAATTTATGAGCAATCATGTTATTTATTTTTCATATATTTGTGGATTTTCTGGGTATTGCTATTAATTTCTAATATATTTTTCATTAATACTCTACAATTTTGGTTATATGAAATTTATTGGGACTTTTTTTGCCAATCATGTAGTATATCTTACTATACGATTGGGAAAAAAACTGGAGTAGTATATACTACTCCATCTGCAGTTTAAAAAATATGTACCCTTCAGCTACTGGATATAATGCTCTATAAATTTTAATTAGGTCAAGTTGATTGTATTTTTCAAATATTTCATAACTTTATTTTTTGTATAGATCTTATACTACTTACAGAGAAGTATCAAAATTCCCAATTATGACTGAAATTTGTCTATTTTTACTTTTATTTTTCTGTCATTTTTTTCTTACGTATTTTGAAGTGATATTATTGGTTGCTTGCACCTTTAGTTATCTTTGAAATAGGCTTTCATCATTATGAAATATATTCATTCTGTCTGATGATATTTCTCATATTACAGTATGCTTGAATATGAAGTTAACTGCATCAGTTTTCTTATGTTTACTATAGATGTAGTATGTATATATATATATTTAAATCAATATTCTTTCAAACTATCTCTCTTTTTATTTATAATATCTCTCTTTGAAAGCATAGAGTTATTTTTTGTGAAAATTGAATTTGAGGAGTTCCCATTGTGGCTCAGTGGTAATGAACCCGACTAGTACCCATGAGTACCTAGGTTCAATCCCTGGCTTCGCTCAGTGGGTTAAGGATCTGGCATTGCCATGAGCTGTTGGTATAAGTCGCAGATGCGGCTTGGATCTGGCATTGCTGTGGCTGTGGTGTAGGCTAGCAGCTATAGCCCCAGTACATCCCCTGGCATGGGACCTTCTGCATACCACTGATGTGGCCTTAATAAGCGGAAAAAAAATAGAAAACAAAAAAATAACTTGAATTTGACAGTCTTTGCCTTATATTCATTTTTCAAAAATTCATTCATTTTCAGTGTAATTTTTGGTAGAATGGTTTTGAGTATAAAATCTTGCTATTTGTTTTATAGTTGTGTCATTTCCCCCACTCTGTTCCTCTTTTCTTGGATTGTTTTGGAGAAATTAAACACTTTTTTAAGAACATATTTTATTTCCTCAATTGATTTTTTGGCCATAAGTTTTTTTTGTTTGTTTGCTTTTTTTGGGTTGCACCTTCAACTTATGGAGGTTCCCAGGCTAGGGGTTGAATCGGACCTACAGCTGCCAGCCTACACCACAGCCACAGCAATGCCAGATCCAAGCCACATCTGCAGCCCACACCACAGCTCATGCAATGCCTAATCCTTAACCCACTGAGCGATGCCAGGGATTAAACCCACAACCCCGTGGTTCCTAGTCAGATTCATTTCCACTGTGCCACAAAGGGAACTCTGGATTTTGTTTTTTAATTTTATGCTAGACATATAGATTGTTATGGTTGGAAATCTAGGTTATATTTCTTTTAAAAAAACAAAGTGTTAGGTTTCCTTTTGCCAGGTAGTTAAATTACTGGTGAGTCTTTAGTTCATTTTAGGCATGCTTTCATTCTTTGATAGGGCGGATACACACACACACACACACACACACATACTTTCAACTTAATTCTAGTGCATTCGTTTTACTTTAGGTTATGTTTTTACTCATAAGGCATTGTCTCTCTAAAGTCTTAAGTGAATGCCTGAAGGCCTTAGAAAAGTCACTATTTCCAGATCCAGGCAGGGACCACAGTTCACCTCTCTGGCCTTCAGAATACATGGAGTAGGCTTTCCATTGCCTTGCTCTGAGTTAATCCAGGCCAGGCCTCTGCCAAGGATTTGTGCTGAATCCCCACACATGATTCTAGAATATCCCTTCAGGCATTTTACTCTCCCTTGGCACCATTCCTTCAGATTCCAGATGCCCTGGTAGCCTAGCCATCTGATCTCTCCCTCCTCCACTCAGAGGCCACTGTTGTGCCTGGGCACCATTTCTCTAATGCTGAATAGAGAAGTAGTCTTGTGTGATAAGTGTGATATGTGTTTCACCTTCTATGTTTTCCTTCTCTCAAATATCCCAGTCCTGATCCACCTGTTTAATGCCTAAATTCAGGGCCCAGGCATTTTGTCTACCTTATGGTTGCTGTTGGCAGAAGCCAGATATTGTTCCAGTTATATGGCTTTGGCTGGAAATAGAAACTCCCTTCCTTATTAAGCCACTTACATTTTGCGATTGCTCATTAGCACAACATTACCTATACCATCCGATTACAGAGATGCTTTCTAATGGTCCTGAAAATAGCCATGGAACTGGCCTTGCAGGCTACTCTAATAACACAGAACACAGAGAGCAAACATGATGAGTGACCCTCTGAGACTGTATCTCCTCTCAGTGGTCAGATTATTTAGGAAGGACCCTGGTATAGCCAAGACACCTCCATTATCCTACTCAAAGTTTTAGTATATTAGGGGAGCCTGATATATGTATCCCCTGCAGCCATGAAGACCTGAAAGAAATCTTACATTTTAATTTAATTGTTCTGAATTCATTCACTCCATCTTCATTGAACCTCTCTCTCCTAAGTAATCTCTACTTAGATTGTTACAACAGTCTCCTAACTCTCAAATATTTCTAATCTTACCTACCAATGCTATATCCTTTCTCCAAAATGTATTCAGAGTATTTTTTAAATTAAATTTGATCATACCCTACTTGTGTTTAAAACACTTAATGACACTTCCATATTACTTTAAATATTAACGTTCACACTCCTTGCAACATGTATTGCAAAACCAGAAGTGGTCATTTTTCCCTTTATGCTACTTTGCATTTTCTTCTTCATCTGTAGCCATGTACAAACCTCCTTTTAGTTCCTCAAATACACCAAGCTCTTGACCATTATCTCAGAGTTATAACCCTTGCTCTCCCCTCTCTCTGCTACACACTTTTTCCCCCATTCCTCTGGTTTCAATTTTTTCACCTTCACAGAAATTGCATGACCACCTTAGCACTGTTAATTTACTTCCCTCCAATATTTTTCTCTGTCATCATACCCCACTTCCTTTTTCATAGCATTTTTTCTAATTTGTAATTACTGGTTTGTGTTTTATTTGGGAATATGCCTGCTTTTTGTTCCTCAATGCTCTACATAATGTCTGGCACATAAGATACACTCAGTGAATACATGCCAAATTCATAAGCAAATACATATTAGGTGATCAGTAAATATACGTGTGTGGATGAATCTATGTGGTGCTGGATGCATTGCTTTCTTACTTATTAGGCTTCTTAGAATCTTCACTGGTAGAAATGCTCTACCTTTTTCTCACTTTAAAAAGGTAGATTTCTCTGGTTGAAGCTGTCTTGGAGATGAGGTGTTATGAGGAGGCCTCCTTCTCTGTCCTGCTTCTGATTTCCTTTCAAAGCTCCTGTGGTACTTCTGATGACTTCCTGAGGCTCCGCAGAGTCTTGCTCAAAACATATTGTCCTAAACAACACATATGTACAGGAATATACCTGTTCTAGCAATGAAAAAGTAGTTGATGGGCAGTTATGAGACATTTTTTCCTTCACAATGAATAGGAATCTGTAATTTAACCATTTTTACAGAACTGTGACCATGTAAATATGAAAGCCACTGGCATTTATTGAGTTACTACCAGTTAAAACAAAATGCTAACCACAAATAAAGGAGAATAAAGCAGAAGGGTTATAGAGATGTATCCTAGTAGAATTTTAAATTTGAATGTCAGGTGAGGTAAGAAGTTCTGAAAATGTTCTAAGTATTATTTGATATTTAACAATCTGAAAATCTCAATGGCTTAACACAACAACAGTTTTTCGTTCTTTATTCCATGCTACTTTAATCTTATGGAACCTCTCTTTATAAGAACATAAGTTCTTACAGTGGCTATGGCTGGGGAAGAGCTTAAGAAGATCAGAGCAATGGTTTTAAAATGTCCAGCACTAGGTTGGCTCTTCTCTCATTGGTCATATTAAGTAACAGAGCACACTTTACTTCATGAGAGCAGATAAGCAAAGTCCTCTTGTGCACTCTGAGGAAGAGGAAAATATGAGATCATTATGAGCACCAGTAAAGTCTGCCATATCCAGCTTCACTTTTCCTCCTCTCCTTTCCGTGCCTCCCTCATCTCCCTCCCGTACTGCACTCCTTCTTCCTATTTTTCCATCCTTTCCTCCCCCTTTCCTTTTCTCTAGTCCTTCTTCTGCATCTACCTGTATTTCTTTGTCCAGATGCTGTAGATATGAATGCTGTCTACATGAGCATATGTATGTGTAGGAAGATGGGTGTCACTGAATATCAGGACTTGGATGATAGGCCAAATCACTTAGCATGTTTAGAATTTGTGGGAAAAGGTAAAATACAGCTAAACAAAACAAATGCATAGTCGGAAGGATAATTCAAATCATAATCCTGAAAATAAGCAAAGAATTTTAGCTAGAAAAGTGATATGAAGTACTATGCCCAAGTAATAAAATGAAACTATAAGTAGGAAGAAAATTCATGCCATGAGAACCCAGGAGTATCAGAATCTTCTCAGATAAAGTTCAAAACATTTCAGAGATGTTAGGGATGTGGTTCAGATTTAAGGCCTGCATAAAATGTAGATTTTGGAAGTCTGCTTTTATATGGTCTCAAAAAAAATCAAGCCTTCTGATTAAAAAAACGTTTTGATCAGACACAAGGTACTTTGAAGACTAATCTCAGCTTATTACCAATAACTTGGCTTATTCTTTATCCAACCAAATAAAGACTTCTAGATGTTTCCATTAAATGATTGAAAAATGTCAGTGTCACCATGACTCTTTTAGAGCTGATATGGTTAGTTCAGTGTGTTGATGGATTATAGGTTTTGAGGCCACTAGTTTGTATATCTGATTCTGTTTCAATAATTTAATGTTCAAATATAAGAAAAAAAATCCCTTGTATCTCTTTCTGACAAAGATTCTAAGGCTGGAAGAAAGGAAGGAAGCTTCCTATTTCTCATTCATTTTTCCTCCTAATGTAAGAGCACATTAAATTGAGATTCTGAATGGATTTGTTCATCTCACTGGAATCAGTTTTGTAAGACAGATATACTGACTTCTGTTCCTTACCTTTTCAATTCAGCTATGTCACCTTCCATCTCTCCTACCTTCAATGAATTTATTCTGGGCCTAGGAAAAATGCAGAGTTAAAGATATGCATAGAATTATATCCCAAGTGATATTCTAGCTATGGTCTTCCTAAAACTAGTTTCCTTTCTTCCTCCAACTGGACATAAAGGAGGTCTTGTCTTCCCGCAGTCTTCGATCCTAAATCCTGAAATATATTGAATATTATAAGGTAAAGTCTTTCATTATGGATTCCTTGAATAATCTAAACTTTAGATATGCAAAAAAATACAAATCAGCTTATTTACAGAACAAAAGAGCCACATAGAAAACATATTTATGGTAAATTACCAAAGAGTAAAGTTTGGGGAGGGATAAATTAGAAGGCTGGGATTAACAGATTAATGTATACACACTACTAAATATAAAATACAGTATCAACAAAGACCTACTGTGTAACACTGGGAAATATAATCGATATTTTGTAATAACCTGTAAGGGAAAAATTTTTGAAAAAGAATATATATATATATATTATCCTCCTGGAGTTCCATTCGTGGCTCAGTGGTTAACGAATCCGACTAAGAACCATGAGGTTGCCGGTTCGATCCCTGGCCTTGCTCAGTGGGTTAAGGATACGGCGTTGCCGTGAGCTGTGATGAAGGTTGCAGACGCGGCCTGGATCCCGCGTTGTGGCTGTGGCGAAGGCTGGTGGCTACAGCTCCTGTTAGACCCCTAGCCAGGGAACCTCCATATGCCGCGGGTGCGGCTCTACGTAAAAGGCAAAAAAAAAGACAATAAGATAAAATAAAATAAAATCTTCACCTACAATTAAGCAATACTGTCCTAAATCCAGAACAACTTCAAAAGCTCCTTCATTTGGCTGAATCAATTAATTTTCTTGTATTTAAAATAATTTTGACCACTCTGATAACAATGGAGTTACCAAATTTCTTCATTTAACCAAGCTATTTTTCATAATTCAGCTGTTTCTGATCGTTAGAAACGTAACTAAGAGCCTTAGCCATTGTATTTTTTAAAAATGCAGGCTTAAATATCTTAAAAACTTGAATGAAAACATTTAACGGGACAAGGAAGCCTATAAGGGCATCTTCTATACCCCTGAAGGTAACAGTCGATTGGGCCCAGATTATAAACAGTAATAACCAGATATTCAGCACGTGCTTAACAGTTTCAACACGGACTCACTTTATTTGTTATGTATGGGATAAATGGAAAAAACTGAAGTTTGTCTTCTAATGTCTTTCATTTTGACTTAAAAATCCACCTAACAGAAGGGCTACTCAGATTCCAAGTGGATTCAACAATCCTTTCCTCTTAAGACTCTCACATAGCAAAAGGGATTCTTTTTCTAGTACTTATTCAATTTCAAAGATTAAAAAAAAAAAAACCTCAATCTGGAAGTCTGCTTAGAGTTCAGCTGCTTTCACTAAACATTCACATTTTTGCCTTGTTCTATGGAGAAGAAAATGCAAGTGTTAATTTATCACTTATAAAGTGGATAGAAGGAAAAATTTGTAATAGTAACTACAAAGTTATGCTTAGCCATGTGTTTCTAAAGTGCCTTAGATCTAGGTTTTATAGTCTGAAAGGCATATACTTTAGTAATTTCTTCTATTCCGTTTTATTAATATAATAAACATATTATTCCAGCTGCTGTTTTTAAATAGGAAATATCAGATTTTGACATTATTTCAGGTATTTATTTTGGACCATTTTATTGATGGAAAATGAATATTAAAGCTTATTATATTACAGATAACCTTTATTGCTGGATATTCACCAGTTATTTTGCTGCGTGCAGAAATATTTTTATATTTCCTCTATATAAGCTGACAGTGACAAATTTTATAAGTACTTCCCTCTGCCATTTGAAGTCATTTGCATTTATACGTGTACAATTACTATTCTGTTATTAAAATGTACTTTAGAACTCCATGATATTGCTACTATCTTTTCAATAGCAATGAGATCCAGATTCATTAAGGCTAAAAATCAACCTAGGCATGCCATACCTTTTTTAAAAAAAAATAATCCGCTTTATTAATGTTTCTAATTTCAAAACAAAATGTAAACTTTTAGGAGAAAGAATGTGCCTTGATCACTACATTAAATGTACCAAAAATATATTCTTTTAAAGTTTATAAAGATGTTACACATAAAATAGTGGGACCCACCATAATGTCCATCAGCAGAGGATTATTCAGGTCAGTTACGTTATGCCCCTAAAATAAAATATGACATTGAGCCATTTAAAGTCACCATTTTCAAAAAAAAATAAATAAAACCTGAATATCAGCAATTTCATGATCTGCCTAGTATTATACAGTAGTTTTACAAAAAAAAGAGGCATGTGTTTATAAAGATAGACATCCTCAAAATTTGTTTAATTCAATAGGAAAGCAAATTACAAAAGAATATTAACTGTATGATTTCATTCATGTTTTCCCTGTGGAAGTAAGTGTGCTTCTAAATATATGTAAAATTTTAGAATGATGCAGGAACTCTTAAAGGTGAGAGTAGGGAATGGGGAAATTGGGGATCCTGTTTTTTCTATTTATGTATTCTTCTACTGTTTGTTTCTTTAGGGTAAGCACAAATTAATCACATGCTTATATTTTCTTAATTAAAAAAGAATCAGGCTCTCTTTCTTTGGTATTACTCAAAATGTGCTCCAGTTTGTAAATTTTTCCAGTTTGTAAAAACATAAGTATAGAAATTGAGAGAAACATTTAGCAACTTTATTACAATTTGGTGAGTAATTTTATGTTTGTTGGATCTAATAGTGAAAAACTGGGGCTTGTATTTCGCATGTCTTTTCTCATTTTATTTGTCTACGAATTGATTTTCATTGTATTTTACAAAAGAATCTATCTATGACTGATTGGAAATTTAACAAAAGAAAGAAAAAATGGCATCTTATTAGAGACAGTTTGAGAAGCACAGGTTTATCTTTATTTTTTTAGAATCCAGGACAGGTTCTGACACAAAGAAGTATTGAATAAATGCAAGTTGAATCGATAAATGAATGCAGCTGACAAATTTGAAAGGCTCTAAGATAGTAGAATATACAGAATTCAGTGTTGCATTGGGTTGATGTTGAGAAAGAGAAGGAAGAGAGTGTCATGGGAAACTCCCAGGGGTTTACATTGAGTTCCTGGGAGGTTGCTGATGCCATTCTCTAAAACGGGAAACACCAAAAGAGCAGCAGATTACAGATGATGAATCTATGTTTGAACAGTTTGATGTTGAGGTTATTTATGAGATAATCAAATGGTGATGCCCAGGAAGCAGTTAGATATAGGGGCTAGAAGCCTAGAAAGCAAAGTCTGGACTGTAGGTATAGCTTTCAGATTGTAGCTCTTAGAATGAATGAGACCACCTGGGATGTAGAGTGAGAAAAGAAGAGGCAGAGGGCAAACCTCTGGGTGCTTACCACAATGTCTGGCACATGGTAGCTGATTGGTAACTCTCTATCAAAGGAAGTAGGGAGATATGAACCTCAGCCAATTTTACTCTAAGCCCAAGCTATCCTTGCTAACGCCATTCTGCTCCTAAACTGCACAGCATTCTAGCAGATACTATTCGGGGCTGGAATGGGTTAATGAAAAAGCATCAGAAGCATGACACAGAGACTGAGCAGGTCCAGCTATGTTGAATGCTACTAAAAAATGGCAAGAGGAAAAAATGTCTGCCTGATCAACATGAAGGTCACTGATTTGATAGCAAGTAGTCTTGTGGAGGTATGACTGAGCAAGAGTTATTTGAGACTGGCTGGAAAGTAAATAAAGGTATATAAATGTAGACAATATGTCCATCTTTATCAAGAAGCTTAGCTATAATGATACATTGAGAATCCTTAGCTTTATTGATGAGTTATTGGAGGTGCGGGCAATAGGACCTGATTAATCTACTAGACCTCCAAATTAAAATATTATAATCTTAAACTATTTTCTTTTTTTTCTTTAATTTTTAGGGCTGCACCTGCAGCATATGGAAGTTCCCAGGCTAGGGGTCAAATTGGAGCTGCACCTGCCAGCCACAGCAACACCAGATCCGAGCCACATCTATGACCTACACTGTAGTTCACAGCAATGATGGATCATTAACCCACTGAGCAAGGCCAGGGACTGATCCTGTATCCTCCTGGATACTAGTCGAGTTAACCCTCTGAGCCACAACAGGAACTTCGTTACTCAAACTCTTTTTCATTGTTTCATGAATACTAGTAATCAAAATAAAGCTAGTAAGAAATATATAATGTATTAAATGCTTATTGTGTGCTAGGTACTGTACCTAGGTAAGTTTATTTCATGTAGACTTATTAACAAACTTATGAAATAGGTTTTATTTTTATTTTACAGAGGAGAAAATTTGCATTTAAGTGGAAAAACAACTTGCCTGGGGTAATTAAGTGTTACACAGTGGAAGCCAAATGTAACCCAGGAATTGGCTCATTCTAGAACATAATCCATCTACCTTAATTTCCTAAATATTATATAAAAATACACATATTATTACAAATTATATCCACCTTCAGCAGTTCACATATATTCCATTTATTAGCTCCTGGAAGGCAAGAAACATAAATTCAAAAGAACTTTTAACTATTAGTCACCAGTCCTGGATACTTGGTCTAACATTTTCTAAAATTGGCTGAGTTTGCTGGGACAAGTCAATTTTCCATAGTAGACCTGAATTATATCACTATAAAGTTAGGGGTTTTGGCTAAAGAGCCCTTGATATCCTTTTCAGCACTGGTATTCTGTCATTTCTTAGAACATTATTTTATTTCTACTTTAATACATTAATCTATTAAGAGAATCTAAGGAGTCCTACCAGAAAGAAGCTTGTTTACACTTATTTACTAAGAATTAATCAAATTAGTATGAGAACGAGACACTTTTCTGGTGTTGTTTATTAACATCACGGAAAGAAATTGTTCAAGGTCTGATGATAAAAGTCTAGTTGTTTTCATGTAATTTTCATTATCATCATTATTATTAATTAATTATACTTATTAAGGCCAGCTTCTTGAGAACTGAAACACTGAACAGGCACTGTTTGATGGAGAGCAAGCTCAGGAAGAAATCACTTTCCAATGACAGGCTTGCATGGGAGTACTGGAGCCCTGGGCTTGGGTAACAGATGCACCCCCTTCACCCCAACCTAACATCCTTTGCCTACTGAAATCTTAGATGTTTAAAGCTTCTGTTTTACCAGCCTTGGTGAGACATGTCTGTTTCATGGCCACTCTAATTTCTTTACTGGGAATTACAGCAGGTAGGGTGCCAATACTTAGGTTTGGCCAGTTTGATGCTTGGGATGGGAACTTTATTTCTGAGATAAGGACAGAAATAGGGGATATTACTGTTGCACACAGTGGATTGGACACTGGCGTTTTATATTCTTTACCTTGGGAGAATGTAGTCAGCTCTACCCCATAAGGACAAAAATACTAGGAGAGGAGATGACAAAAATAATGGCTGATGATCAGTGACTGTTTAGCTGACCAGGTAACAGTGAAACTTAAACCTGTGTGGGAGAAGTCCCAAAAGCAGAGGGTTACCACCATGAAACCAAAAAATTCATTAAGAATGGAAGACAGAAAATGCCTCTGAAAATAGGCTGGATGCATGGCTAAAAACCATAAGGTTGGTTGGAGGCCTACAGAAAAATTATTTAGACACTCATATCTTCTTCCCCACCCAAGAAAGACACTGGGAAAAGATTCCTTGGAGCAGGTGAGCTGGAGAAACTCTGATCTTGGTGACATCTGGCACAGATGAGAGCTGTGCTGTCATAAAATCAGGGAAATTAAGTGAAAAATGGGATTACCACTATTCCTTCTCCCTAGGCTTCCAGAATACCGTCAGCCAGGTTTAAACCTTTCAAGCAGAAAAACAGATATTTCTTCTCTGGGTAAACTGACTAATTCAAAGGAAAACACCTAGAGAAATAGATAATTAAATAGCTTTCCTATGAAAAAACTTAACAAGATCATACTGAAGCAAAGCCTGTGGTTTGACAAGCCCAGGCTACACATAAAACATACTAATCCACTTTCTCTCTGTTTTGGTGTTAAATAGGAACAGAGTGCTAAAGATCACCAAATATTTGACAGAATCCTGAAATAGTAAAGACAAAAACCAAATAGAAACAGCAAGAAAAAAAGAACTCAGAGGAAACAGCCAATACAGAGATCAGGGCAAGGGAACACTTAAAACCAAACCATTGTAGCTTCGTTGTCCGTCTCCAAGTTCCTGAATATATAGATTGTACAGGTTCAGAATCTATCAACATCCCTGGAGAGGTGCCATATTCTATGGAGTGGCAATTATTATGTCAAGAGAGGTCGAGGAAGGAGCACAAGTGCCAAAATGCACTACCAAAGTAGTATTTTTGAACCAATATCTCACCTTTGAAAAGCCTGACAGTTTGTGCCACCACCAAAAATTATAAAGGTAAAGAAAGGATGATTTCTATTTTTTTTTTAATCCTCTTTAAGTCTCTGGTGTGGATACAGAGGATAGTTTCTAGAAAAAACTGCATAGGAAATTAATGCAGACATCATGTTGCAGATTAGATTCTTTAGGAAGCAGAGGCTGAGATAGAGTTAATAATGTTAAATTTTAGGTATCTGCAACAACTGTGAAAAGAAAGGAGGAGGAAGCAGAATTATGCATGGGAATCCATAAAGCCATGATGCAGATCTGACAAAGCCTCTACCAACCCAATAGGAAACTCCAGGGCAGAACTGTCCATTGGAGAAGTCCCACATTGAGCAAAAATGGCCAGGCTATCTTGCCACCCATCACCTTGCTATGTATTGACCAGGTCCCACCCTGAATAGAGTATGATCTCAGCTCAGTGAAAATGAAACCTGAAGGTGCTACCAGCTGGGACCACACCCTGTGCAGCTAGACAGCAAATCTTTCTTTGAAGGGGACTAGATGGAGCATCTCCATTTCTTCTACACTTCTTCAGGGATGACTGATTGAAGCTACTCTTCCAGATACACTCTCCTCATTTGAGAAATTCAAAATAGACATTAGCATGTTGATACCACTATTGATCTGATATTTTTTGCGTTATCCTAGTAAACTGAAAATGCCAGAGTTATTTGTAATTATTTGGCTATTTGGCTAAAAGACAGTACACCTTTGCTGTAATATATCAGGATTCTGTCATCTTTTTAACTTTGTCTCACAGTTTAGCTTGCCGATGCATTGAGTTCTCATCAACCCATACAGCATTACAGAGATTGACATCATCGATGACTTCATGTTGATGGGATATTAGCAGGAAGTAACTGGTATCCTAAATATTTCAGGGTGACATGTACATAAGGTTAAAGTTAAACTTCTCTATAGATACATGTCACCTCAGTGAAGTTCCTGTGGGTCTAGTAATCTGGGACGTTTGGGGATATTGCCTGAAAAGTCTAGAACACCACCTTGTCACCATACTAATAAATCAAATGATTGGTATGCATCTTTGAATTTTTAAAGCAAAATAACATATTTTGCTGCTTTGACACATTTGCCAGTGGCCTGAAATGCTTCCAGTTTTAGGATGGTAAATTAGATGAAAAGATACTCCAGTAGGTAAATGAGCAAACATCTCTGCTAGTTGACCTTTATGGAGGGAGAGACCCAGGAGTGCTTAAAATGTCTAGGAGGGATGGAGTTGTTATATTGTACATGACATGTTCCAGTAGTGGCTTCCCAGTGGAGACCTTTATGACTTTGGAGCAACATTTTACCGTCTTCTAAATTTAACTTCCATCATTTAACAAAATACTGTTTCTCTCCTATAAGAAACTAAGAATAAATGCCTAAATATGAAATATCAGTGACCATGCAGCATAAGCTGCCAATCATAAAATGTTTGTTATGTGATCCATTGATTCTTCACATTGATTGTGCCTATTAACCTGTAATAGTCATGGAAAAGTGATCTAAATCAGGGGGGCACTGAAAAATACAGGATTGCACATCTTTTCTATTGGCTACCCCTGTTTCAGTGCCATTTCTTCTTTAATATGCAGTTATAGCACTACGAGGAGTTACCTGTGACCAGTTTATCTAAGGAGGGAAAAAAGTCAAGAGTGGTTTAGACATAAATCTCCATGATAAATTGGCATACAATAGAAGTTGACTGCTAATACATTCTAAGGCTAATCAGGTACTGAAAATAGTCGAAAGGAAAATACTCTTGGTAATTTATGAATGATAAGATAATGGTATGGATAAATGATCAAGAACTTGGTAGAAGTTAGAGTTCCTAGCAAAGATACCTGGGGAAGACTTATATGGATGGAACTCTTGAAATAGACCCAACATTTGACGATATTTGTTTTCCAAATAATTTTTATTAAGTATACTTCCTGTGAAAAGGGTTATTAAGACGAGGTCAACCAGGTAGTAGCTTCCTTCCTCAGCTCTTCAGAGATGGCTCAATAGTAAAGTATGCCTGGGCATAGTAATATGGGCTTCCTTCACAAGATTTCTTTCTCTTCTGCTACTGTTTAACTTGTAAGGAATGATAGCCAAACTTTCGCCCTCATATGATAGGACTAATCAAAGAAAGAAGCCATATCATCAGTTTGATTATGGTGAACTCCTATTCATCAGGTAGGAAATATTAACTTATTCTCACTTGAAACACACTTGATTTGGTATCTGTTTCTTCTAGTTCATGATTCTTTTTGCCTGAAATGCCACCTGAAAGTTACTGAATGCCTCATCATGTTATCCTACATAAAGTGAACTCACTTTTCAGAGACATAATAAAGCAACGATATCTATAGGAATCAGCAATTTTACCATCTCTTCATCACTCAAGGAGACAGACTTGCAGAATGGTAGAATAGCAAGGGAGAATTGTGTAAGCTCTACTTTGGAAGTAGTGCCTTTTAGTGTTGGATTGCTGTGATATAGGATCCATAGTACACAGTCTAGTATGTGCACATGCATCTAAGAACAAAAGGACATTCCATTTATCATTACTCCTAATTACCTACTAGTGACATTTTAGCTTCTACAATCTATGACTCCTGAGTCCTAGCAATGTAGACATCTTAATACTCAGAGTAAGAATGCTTCCTCCCAGAGAACCCAGTACTTCCTAGAATAGAACAGATTCTATTAAATTGGAAAGCTAGGTATTCTATTTGGTCATGTCAGGCTTGCCTTGTCAGTGATTAAACAGGAAACACAGGAAATTACGTGATGGGTTGGCTTATCTATCTTATTAAGAGAAAATGAGATTGCTAATAAGAAAGGGAGATGGGGTCATCTAAAAACAAACTAGATGATCCTTGTTAGTGTTACCTTATGCCATTCCATTCAACAAAAAGTTAGGAATGCCACAAGTATATACAACAAACACCAAATTAGGGTTAGATTCTTCAAAAATTAAGTTGTGGTTCTTCAACCAGTTAAAATCTAAATAACTATATTGTCTAAAAATTAGCAACTGCCTAAGGTTTCTTGACTATTTCTTCTCTACTTCGTGATGTGACTAAATGGCATATGTGGCATTGCACATAACAGCCCAAGAAGACACTGTCCATCTGTGGAATACACTTGTTTGGGGCAAATTGCTCCATTGGAAAGTAAGTCTTGACCATTCTTTGTTCTTGGAAGCAATAATAGAGTCATTTCTCACCTGCCTACATGACATGGTATGTTCCAGAAAGAGAGAGAGGCAGCCTTTGACACCAGAGGCATTCTCTCACCCTTTCTTTTATATGACTTGTCAAAAGGCTAAAGCAAAGTGAAAAATAGACCAGCCAGCAAAGAGGTGAAAAATGAGCTTGGGGGCTATGAGTTTCAATTGACTCTGATGTTGTCTGGGAGACATTTTCATTATGTGATAGTTGAATGGGGAAAAGTGGGCACCTTTTCATTTTGAAAAACTAAATGGCTTGGATTATTTCTTTTTCTATTCCCAAGCTAACGATCCAAGACTCTTTCGGTATTGGGTACTACCTTTGAAACCCCTGGGGATTAGTACTCAGGGGAAACAGATCAGAGAGAAGTTCTTTTCGTAGGCAGATGGTTTCTGTCCTGCATGTCTCCATCAGAGAAGAGCCTCAGAGTTCTACTCATAACATTCTATGTTGTGTAAGGCAAGAACTCAGTTATGAATCAATCTATGCCTTCTACTGGATGCCAAGAAGAAATAAAATCCTTCCAAATGGCCAGTTCATACAAATATCCTTCTGTTATAATATGTATTTATCCACCCATCCATCTGTCCAGATAGCCAATTAGTCAGCAATCTATCCAGCCAGCCAATCATCACAATGAAATTCATTTAATAATCAATTACAGTGCATCTAGCATTATATGAACTTCTGAGGAAAAAATGAGAAAAAGAAGCATAAATAAAAATATGAGCTGAAAAAAATCCATCTACTCCAACATTATCTTTGTGAATATGAGAAATGAAGATTCCAAGTAATAGGAACAAATTTTAATATAATTATATGAATTTTTCATATAATTTTGAGGCAGCCCCGATCAAGCCTTAAAGCAAGCTGGCATCAAAACCAGGTCTAAGATCCATACCACCTAAACCTTAGAGAAGGTGTCTGCATTTTCTGAAATTATAACCCAAATGTGGAGGAAGAACCAACATTAAGTGAGATGATTCAAAATAAGCGATACAGTATAGATATAATCTGTATCATACACTATATTGCTTGTTTTGAATTATCTCACGTATGTTGGTATACATGTTAATTATATCAGTAATAAATTTACGTGTGATTTACACAACATACACATATATGTGAAATACATGAGAAATGGGTGTGGTATGATTTTGGAGTAGTCAAGAAAGCTCCTAAGGAGATACAAGCTTGGAAATATGTAGCATAAGCCGATGTGAGCAGGATTTAAATAACTGGGAGATGTAGGGAGGGATGTTCAGTGGAATGTCATGGATAGAGTGATTATGGTGTTGTGTTGGTAGAGTTATCATGGAGTGGGAGATTTGACCTTTCTTGCTGCATCAAAAGATGAGGACTGGCAACCATTATGATGACACACTTCACAACTCGAATTCTTGGGTAGCTATTAGGTGTTTGTCTAATTGTTTTCTTGTGGTTTGAATCATCCTGTTCTTTTCCTGAGCTTCAGGAAATCAAGGTGTCCCTGCACTAACTCCCCACTTCAGGATCTTGTGAGAAGAGGACATGGTGGTACATCAGGGCAGTGCCTGAAGAGTTCAAACTCCCTAAATGAAAAGCAGACTTAGTTCTTCAGGTCTTAGTGCACAGTTTCTCCCATTTGATGTGCTCTTCTCCATTCAGCTTCTTTCAGTATGTATTGGCAAATCTTAGCAGCTTTTACCCTTTGTTGATCTACATAGCAGACCTCTGCTAATTCCTAAACTGTAAATTAAATGCTTGAGGCTGAACAGATATCAGATTGAAAACTTCACACTTCATGGAGACCAGCTCAGCAGGAGCAGTCAGGCTCTTTAAGCCATCTTAAAGGAGTGGAAACAGGCTGTTGTTGTCTGGCAGCCCATTAAAGCAGAAGCTAGAGGAGCTGTGATGTGATATTAAAGCTAATTTCCTACAGCCTGAGAGGTGCATTGGACACAATAAATAATAATAATAATATTATACTGCCTTGTCAAAACATGCTTTATACACACATTAATATGACTTATTATTTAACAAGAAGAGTGTTGGCTCTAATCTCAGTGACATATACAAGAGCTTTATGAAATGGAATTAATATTACAATAGGATTATTTCCCTAAGGGGCTTTAAGGCAGCAAGAGACTGTTTATGGCAGAGTGTAAATTGTCTTGCGATATAATTACTCAGCCTTCGAGGGTTCTTGTGATACATCTTGTTAGTAAAGTCATTTCTCTTGGAAAATATAATATAAAATAGGTTAGAGTTGGCAATTGGAAAGTCCAAATGTCTAACTTTGAAATGTGTTAATTCATCAATTAAGCAATGCATTTTTAAAAGAAGGAAGTGAAATGTAACTACTTTAGTTGACTGTCTATGAAGTTGGGAGCTCCTATTCCCTATGCCTCATGGACATCCGTAGCAGGTGTTGCAATGATAAGGCAAGATGTGATGGTGGCTATAGTGAGATAATGTCAAGGAAGGTGAAAGTAAAGGAATGGAGTTGAGTAGTATTTTAGTCGGGAAAAGCAACAGGACTTGGTACATGGCCAAAAGTTGGCAATAAGAGAGAAGGAAATCACGCAATCCATTAGATGACTCAAAGAAGCAAACTGGGAAAAGACAAAAATAAATTTTGTAAATAACCTTGAATGACTCCAATTTAAGTTTACATGGAGGAGGAGAAAACTATAATGGTATTAATAAATATCTAGAGAGGCCACAATAAATTGTGAAGTATATTGTTGGCACAAATGAAAGGAAGAGATTATTTCAAGCTGATGCAAATTCTGTCAACACTCATTTATGTTGATAAGAGGTCAAGAAAAATAAAAAGGAATTTTAAGATGCCTAAAAGTTTGGTAATAAAGAAGCTCTCGTTACCCTCATTATGAACAGTTCCTTTAAGGTTCTGGTCCTAAAAATTACCAGAAACTTTGAGAGTCAAATTTCTGCTCTGCAAGTGTCCAATTTTCTGTGAGTAGTCACTCTAATACAAAGGTCCATTGAAGACTAGAAGCCAGCACAGATATTGTGGTTTTTCCAAGGAGCATAGGGATTGCATATGAAGCAAACAAAGGCTGAAGTTTGTTGATAATGAGAAGGAATCCAGAGGCCATAGGTCAAAGAGGAATCATGGACTTGGAATATAATAGCAATTCAGAATAGTGTTTTTCTCAGAATCAAAATCATTTCATACAGCTGCTTGCTTAGAGAATCAGGCAGATGTCTGAAATAATGTCATTGTTCATTTAATTCTATACCCCTTCTTTGGATCATCTCATTGTTATATATATATGACTTTAATTACTGTTTATGGTTAAAACTCCCAGACTTATTCTTCCTACCTATATCTTCCTTTTGAGCTTCAACTTATATATCTAACTAGCCTAGAAGGCATTTCCTATTAAGTGTTCCATAAACTCCAAAAATTCAACCTGCAAAATTGAAGTCATAATCTACCTCCTTCAAACCTGCTTCTCATTCCCTTTTTATCAACTGATGTTATTTTAATTCATCTAGTTGGCCAGACAAGTAACCTATAGGTCATGTGTCTTTCTCTTGTATTACAAAATTCTAATTATGTACCAAGTCTTGTTGATTTTGTTTAATCAATACCACTCAACTCCACTTACTTTCATCTTTCTTTACACTATCATATTTTAGGCCACCGTTATCTCTTTTCTGATATTTGTAACATCTGCTTAGTTGTCTGCCTGTCAGTTTCTGCTCCTGAATCTCTGCTCCAGACCTGATTCTTGATGATTCACCCTGCCTAATATAGGCAGAATGGTAATTTTAATGTGCATAATTAATTTTGTCATTCTCCTCATTAGGACTCTTTGAAGTCTTTCTGGTGCTCTTAAAATAAGGTTGAATTGTCTTAATCCAACCTTAAGATTTGTAATACGGACCTTGCTTATCTGGACAGTATTTTTCACATTGTTCTTCTCCTTGCTTCCAACTTCATCCTCAGCATCCTTTTTTCGGTTCCTCAAACTTACCATGCTCCTTCCTACCCTGGGGTCTTTGAACATAGTTTGCCTTCTGTCTAAGTCATTTTTCTCTGTGTTTAAGCCATGAAAAACACATTTTTCATGTGTTTAAGTCTTTTTCTTGATTAACTTCTATTCTTTATTTTCTTGCTCATAAGTTACTTACTTTGGTGCTCCTTATAATTTTTTTCTTCATAGCTGGACATAGTATACTGGGTAAAAGGAATAGCTGTATATAGTCCTTTAGTAATGTGGTGTGAGATGTGGGACGAGGAGAGGCTCCTATAGTTCTGTGATTAGGTCTCAGTCTTCTAGTGAGCCTATGCCTCTGGACTGTGGACTTCACAAGAGTGTCAGTGTTTTTCTTCCCACTGGAATAGGATGGCTAGAGCAGCTGGAGCTGGATATTTTCCTCCCTTCAGATAAATTAGGCTTTGATCATACCCAAGCTGGTTAGGCTCTGGTTAACTAGTTTTCCCTTGGGATAGGCCTTGTTAAAAGAACGATGCTCTAGCATATTGCAAAATTCCTTTTCCCTTCCTCTTCCAGAAGCTTGAGGGATTTTTCTTAGATATTTACTATGAGAACATGCTTGAGCTCCTGGAGTTAAAAATCTCACAGTATTTTGAGGACCCCCTATGACTGTATCCCCCTGGAGTTTTTAACTCTCATACTGTCCACCACCGAACATCCAGCAATTCATCAACTTCAGTTCCAGTTTCCCACCCAGGCACTGGTTCCCATGGCAGTTTCTGCTCCTGAATCTCTGTTCCAATAAGCCCAGACTTCCTGTACTAACCTGTCTGTCTTGTCACTTTTGGGGGCAGAGATTTGCCCTGTGTCCTTCCCTCTCTTATGGATCCAAAAAGAGCTGTGGATTTTTCAGTCTGTTCAGCTTTCCACTTGTTGTTAGGGTGGAATGGTGACCTCCAAGCTTTTTATAAATAGCCGTAGAAATAAAAAACTGCTTATTCGGACAAATATTCTTTGTTTCCCCCAAGTTTGATTTAGGTGCCTCATTATATGTATTCCTACTGCACCCCAAACTTGCTCTAAGAAGTTTCTCTCAGATTGCAATGCAATTAGACTTATTTGCGTCTCTTCCACAGATGTGAAGAATCTAGACTCACTCATCAATGCAGTCTTAGTATAGAGCACAATAAACAGAGAAGTTCTCAATAAATAGTATTGAATAACCATGCATAATAACATTGTCTTGGGTTTAACAAAAGTCTGACAATACCTTAATCCTATTTGGTATTTCACAGCGGGCCTGCCATCATCCATCAATGCCATACCTGATGTAGGCGTACCTAACTGATGATACTTTTCCATTTTGAATCCAAGTGGGATGTTACAATAACTCTAAACATGCAGCCACTACCAACCACCAGGATTTGCCATGTGGGATAAAACTTATTTTTCTCCCATGTCCTGGACTATACAGGCTAAATCTAAACTAATGACTTTTTTTTTTTTTTTGCGGTCCCATCAGAGGCATATGGAAGTTCCCGGGCTAGGGGTCAAATCGGAGCTGAAGCTGCTGACATACGCCACAGCCACAGCAACTCCAGATCCGAGCCATGTCTGTGACATACATACACCACAGTTTGTAACAATGCCAGATCCTTAACCCACTGAGCAAGGCTAGGGCTCGAACCCAAGTCCTCATGGGTACTAGTAGGGTTCACTACTGCTGAGCCACAATGGAAACTCCCACAATGTTCTTAAACCTCTCTGAGGTTCATGTTTTTGATGCTATGTTGACACATTAATACTACTTTGTTAGAAGTATTAAGAAAAAAAAAAAACTGCTGCTAACAAAAGGGTATAATTTTAGATTCTAAAAAAGGCCAAGATTTTTCCGATGAGGGCTGGGTGGATTTTAGTATTCATGCTTGGTCTTGGTTGCTGAGACCCTTCACAAAAAATGGATTAAAGACAGGTCATTAAAAATATTCGTTCATTACACACATTCATGCAGCAGAAATTTTTTAGTCATTTACTGAGCATTTAAAACTGTGCTGTGGTTACTCTTGTGAATCAAGCATTATCCTACCTTTGAGGAGCTCACAGTCTATCCAGGGAGAAAGTTTTGCAAGAAACTAATTACAGCAACACATGATAAGTCCTGGAAATGAGCAACACACAAAGTCCTACGGGACAAAATAGGGAGAGCCAGTTACGAGTGACCGGAACAAAAAGGAGAGCTCCACTGAAGAAGTGATAAAAGGTCACCGCTCCAAGAGGGAGATCTTAGTGCTTTTTTGCAGGCTTATGCCATGCCCTAGCCATCCAGTCAGACTCTTTCTCTTCTCAAGGAGCAGTTTCTTCTGCCTCTTTCCCTTCCACTTTCAAATGGTGACTTTAATTCCTTTTTCACTGAGAAAATAAAAGTATCTAGAGAGAACTTCCAGAAGTTCCCGTTGCCCTTTTGTCTACCTTCTTCTCCAACATTTTGTGATTCCCTATCTGATTTAATTCCCTTTTGCTATCCGCTACCGTGCTCATTCCATCCTTACCACACAAGCCTTTTCAGTATTCCTCTGCCAACTAGGCCTATATTCCTGCTTAGGGCTTTTGCAGTTGCTGTTTCCTGTGCCTCAAACTCTTTCCCAGATGTCTGAAGAATTCGTTCTCTGACATCCTTAAGGTTGCAGGTGCACTGCTACTTTGTGTCTAAAATTGTCACTGGCTACCCTACACCAACTGCATCTTCTTCTACCTATAATTTTATATTCCCTCAAACTTGCTTTACTTTTCTCCATACCTCTTACCCCCCAGTTACAGGCTAGAGTTTCTATCCTGTTTATTTCTTTCTATCCCCAACTAAAAAATGAACTCTGTGAGGATAGAAATTATAACAGCCTTGTTGACTGATATGCTCCCATTGCTTACAACACAGACTTTCATGTATTAGATACTCAATAAATATTTTTGCATGAAAGAATATATTGAAGGAGTGGGAGCTAGCATATAAGTTATGCTCGATAAATAATACTTACTGAAAAAATTCATTCAAGGCAAATAAATAAACTAATACTAGGTAATTTCATACAAGTGGAGAGAGAATATCCATACAGCAGTCATAGTACAACCTTTAAGAGTAGGTCTTATACCTTCTAGTCTTTTTAGCTCTGGTGTCTGCCTTAGCGTCTGGTAAACAGTAGGTATATTTGTGCATTTTATAATTTCTATAATTCTTGTTCTTAAAGTAAAAATATAAAAATCATATTATGGCATAAAAATAGCAGTGGAAAAAGGAGGAAAGAGAAGGCAACAGTTAGTGATCTGGGGTTTAAGATTACCTTTTCACATTAGTGTAGCTTCATGAACCATTTGGAAGGTTGGTATTTATGTGTGGTACACGAAGGCTGAGCTGCCATCAGCAGTTTCCAGAATGTCACTTGAACTCCTGTCAAGTAACAGGATATTCATTCATCTTCATCAGCGATAAATTTGGAATCCCAATTCAATTTAAAAATATTTATTGAGCTCTTAATATGTGCCAGGCACTCTGCCAGGCACTAGAACCACAAGGCAAACAATACACAGTCCGTGACCTAGAGGTTTTCCATTTAGACCAAAGAGAGAAATGCTTAAAAGCAAAAGCAAAACAAATACAAGTAAACAAATAAAACCCACCAATGTGATTATTATGATGAAATCTATGTGATGGCAGGGACCAAATCTGTCTTATCCACTTTTCATCCTTTGCACCAAATGTAGTGCCCAAAATGCAGGAGGCAATCAACAGTTATTTGTTCAATTTTAGTTTAATGAATGAAAATTGAAACTCTCAAAGTGTTCTCAGGGTAAATGGTGTTGTGAACCAGAATTCTTTCTTCAAGTAAAATATTGGTTTCTAGTTTTTCTTAGAGGCATTTCCATTAATGTTATTAATTAGGTCTGGTGTAAATGAGCTGTTCTTATATTTGAACATTTCACAAAATGCATGCTTTATTCAGCAGGAGTGGGAGAGTTAATTACAGGTGGAAAACTTCAAAGACTTGCATTATAGCCCAGATATGGCCTTCCTTTCCATCTTATTAATGGAAATTAGGGCTAAACATATTGACAACATGTAAAGGGAAAAGAGCTTGGATTTTTGAGTCAGAACAACCTGGATTTTAACTATAGCTCTCTAACATCTAGCTGGGTGACCTAGACTAAACTGATTAATCTCTCTGAGTTTGTTTCTTCATCTTTAAAAATGAAGGGTTAGATACATCTCAGGGTTATTATGGAAATTAAATAAAACAAAGTTTAATAATAAATACAGTGAATTAATTTATAGGGCCACTATAACAACGTACCACAGACTGGGTGTCTTAAACAGTAGAAATTTATTTTCTTACCATTCTGGAGGCCAGCAATCTGAGATCAAGGTGTTGGAAGGGTTTGTTTCTTCCGAGGCCTCGCTCCGTGGCTTGGAGATAGATGTCTTCCTGTGTCTTCCCTCTGTGTTTATGTCTGTGTCCTGTTCTCCTTTTCTTTTTTTTTTTTTTTTTTGTCTTTTTGTCATTTTAGGGCCGCACCTGCGGCATGTGGAAGTTTCCAGGCTAGTGGTCTAACAGGAGCTGTAGCTGCCGGCCTTCGCCACAGCCACAGCAACGCGGGACACCACAGCTCACAGCAACGCGGGATCCTTAACCCACTGAGCGAGGCCAGGGATCGAACCCACAACCTCATGGTTTTTAGTCGGATTCGTTTCTGATGAGCCAAGATGGGAACTCTCTGTCCTCTTTTTCTCCATATTGAATCAGAGCAAACTCTAATGATCCCTTTTTAATTTAATTAACCCCTTAAAGAGCCTACCTCTAAATAGAATGACATTTTGAAACAGTGGAAGATTAGTTAGGGCTTTGACATAGGAAATTTGAGAAGGGCACAATTCAACCTACAACACATGAGTTTCCTTTCTTATTTCCTCCTTATTGTTTTTTTGGCGTAATGTTGATATTATTATTCATTGAAAACTACTAGTAAATGAAAGACATCACCACCACCATGCCCAAGGTAAGCAAAGCTATGGGCATAGCTCAGCAGGATGAAGATTCCTCTTTGGGGTCAGTGTTTATTCTCAGATGTAACCTGGGTTTAATGTAGATGTATTATGACATAGATCTCATAAGAAATGGGGAGCCTTACCAGCTACTTAAAACTGTTTTATATTGTATGCTTATATGCAGACTTTTAAATGGAAAGATATTGAAGTTCATGGGCTAATTTCAGATCACTTAACTACTCCTATAACCTGATTCTCACTAACATGCTGTATAAAACAGAACAGATATAATAAAACCGAGTATATAGATGTTCCATGTTGCAGGACTTACTGATTGTCCTGGCTGAGCTTAGACAGGTACAATATTACCAGCGTCATTTTCTTTGCATAGTAAAATTGATATAAAGAACAGCTCAATAGAAGAGATACAGTCTGCAGTGAAGAGTTTATAACACTTGTCATAATGGAACTGTCAGATAAAAAAATGTTTACAGTTCATTGAAGAATATAAAATGTTTGCTAAATCAGCAGTAAAAGTTGAAGCTCAGATAAATTTGCAGCAAGGATAGCAACACAACACAGCATAACATAAATACACCCAGCAGGAGAGTCGGAGGGGTAAAAAAAGCAGCAACATCTTCATTCTGAGGGGGATTTGATTTATGTCATACATAAATATGAGGGGTATTAAGAAGATTAGTGCATTAGAATGTTAACACAAATCAAGATGTCCTGTGGCAGGTGGGATTGCTTGCACAACAATAAACAGTGGCAGTGCCAGGTAAGTTGCTGCACCTACTTTTTGAGCTCATTTCAAACTAGAAAGTCTCTGTATGTAGGGTAGCAATGTAATAATGAATAGTACATTAGGAAGTCCAACTGAAACTCAGCTGTGTGGACCATTGCCTGACCACTGATGCAGCATCTTCCTAGATAAATAATTACTGGTTCTGAATTTTGAAAAGGCTAAATTTTAAAAAGGCTAAAAAAAATGTGAATGCTTTTTTAAGGAAGCAGCTTTCCTTTGTTAGGAAGAAGCTAAGAAACATAGGTAAGATAAGGCATGGCAACCATGTTAGTCCTCTGGGACTGCCTCCTGGTGATAGCTTTGTGGGTTAGGAATGATGACTGAACAAGACTCTTTCTACCAGAATTTGGAGTTGCTTGCGAATGAGGTGGTCTTTGCATCATTAAATCTGTAATATGCTTGCTCCCCTGTGATATTACATACCCTGCAGCCCACCAATGGGCTGGAACAAGGTTATATGCTTTCTCTGCTTCCACTTGCTGCTTCCAGACAGTTCTTCCTCCCACCTTTACTCAGATTCCTACTACCCAGGTTTGTTGTCCTCACCTACACATTCTTGGGTCATTCCTTAATTCCTTGAAGATTGTAGCCCTTGGTTCACTGTTTTGTTCTCTGACAATACCCCATCATAACTATTAGTGCTTTTAATGTCCATCTGGATGGGAGTTCCATTATCTTGGACTTACAATTCTTAGCATTCTCTGATTTAATAATCATGCCCCCGTTGCATTAAGCACTTACTGTCAAAGTCATATCCTAGGTCAAGATATGACCCATAAATGCAATCTCTCCATATTCTAAATTTTAGGACCCACATTTAGACCATCCCGTCCTACCATTCTAATTTGCTTCTTGGAGCATCTGACTAACAAATTTTCCACTTTGTCAGGACCTTAGTCTTTTAATTTTATCTCTCTTTTTTTTTTTTTTTGCCTTTTTAGGGCTGCACCCATGGCATATGGAAGTTCCCAGGCTAGAGGTTGTATTGGAGCTGTAGCTGCCAGCCTACACCACAGCCACAGCCACAGCAGATCCTTAACCCACTGAGCAAGGCCATGGATCGAACCTGGGTCTTTGTAAATGCTAGCTGTGTTCGTTTTCTCTGAGCCATGACAGGAACTCCTGATTTTATCTCATTTTTAATGGCCTTCATTCCCCCTACCTTCTGTGCCGTAATGTTGATTCTTGAACAGTTTGGATTTCACGGTCCATCATTGCAATAGCTCCCTTACACATGCTTTCAGTTATCCTGCTCATTTCTCACTTTATATATATACTCACCTGACAAAATTGTAACCCTGGTTATCTCTGACTCTCTTACTTTAGCTTGACTAGCCCTCCCAGCCGAACATGCTGGAGGAAAATACAGCCATCCTGCTCTGTCTTACTGTAAAACCTTGCCACTATTTTCAGGTGGACTCTTACTTCTGCCCAGCAATCCTAACTGCATTTCTCTACACGTTCATTCTCCCACAGACCTAGTTCACCTCTTCCTTTCTTTCCTTAAACATCCAGTACTTCCTCTTCTCTCCTCAATCTCAGATATCTGCCTGGTGTTCTATTTCACTGAGAAAGTAGAAACTGAGGAAAGAACCTTTACAAACTTCCACCCACTTACCTGCATCTTTGCCCATGTATTTCTTCCTTTCCTTCTGTTAAAATGGGAGAACGATTTGCACTCCGTTCTGGGGTCAACAGTGCCACGTGTGCATTGGTTCCATCCTCCCCAACTCACTTAAGAGCATCCTTCCTGTAATTCTCCTTCCCCCCTCCATTATTAATTTTCCTTATCCACCAGATCATTCTTCCAGGCCTACAATATCTCTCATCTTAAACAACAGCAATGACAACAAACACCTCATTTGATTACTGTCTCTCCACCTAGTGTTGCAATTCTCTGATCCTACTCCTCTTAACAGCACAGTTTATCTATACCTACTGTCTCTGATTCTTTTTGTCTCCCATTCTCTCTTGAACCATCTCTAACTAATCTTTCCACACCACTTCATAAAACTGCTTTTGTCAAAGTCAACACTGACCTTCTTGTGACTAAACCTAACAGTCTTCATTTTAGTGATCTTATTATGAGAATTTGATGCAGTTGATTGGTACATGCTTCATTTTAAATCTTTCTTCTGCTGGCTTACAGAGCATGAGAGATTCTTAATTCCTGTTTCACTGACCTCTTGATCTCAGTGTCCTTTGCTAATCTTTTTAAATTGCCTCAATATTAAAATTCTCAATTCTTTCACTTTATTTTCTATTTTTTAATTTTTATTTTTATTTTGCTTTTTAGAGCTGCACCTATAGCATATGGAGGTTCCCTGGCTAGGGGTAAAATCAGAGTTGTAGCTGCTGACCTATACCACAGCCATAGCAATGCAGGATCTGATCCTCATCTGCGACCTACACCACAGCTCATGACAATGCTAGATGGATCCTCGACCCACTGAGCAAGGCCAATGATCAAACCCGAATCCTCGTGGATACTAGTCAAATTCATTTCTGCAGCACCATAATGGGAATGCCCTAAAATTCTCGATTCTTAGACCTATGTATGCTCATTCTCTCTCAGTCTCATTGTTCACATCTAGACTCATGGCTTTAAATACCATTTATCTGTTGTTAACCCTCAAATATGTGTCTCTATCCCAATCTTCTCTTCTGAAATTCAGATTCATGTATCAAATTTCCTACACATCTTCTCCACTTGGATGTATAAAATGTATATCAAATTTAATGTGTCTAAAACTGAATTTCTGATATTCTTCCTCCTATGCCTTCCAAAGCCATCATTTCCTTAAGATGGCAACTCCATCCTTCCGCATGCCAAAGCCAACACATTCACGGAAGGAAAGTGCCAGTTATTGATTAGTGGCCTCTTTTATTCTCAGGGATAACTGATGATTCAAGTCATGATCAAATCTTCCCCAACTTCGGTAATTCATGAAATTTATAAGAGTTTAACAGATCCAAGCGGAGTTAGAGTCTGGTGAAGGTTATTACATTCAGGACCAATCTCACTGTTGAGATTATTTATCAAGTAATGACTAATCAATATTTAAGAGATACAGCTGCACCAGAAAATGAGAACAAAAAATAAATGCTAAAGGGACATTTAGAGCTGATGGTTTCTCTGAGCTGGCATCAAGCTGTCCCACTCAGCTTCCTCTCTTAGGAACTTGTGAATGCCGAATGCAAAGTAATTTGGGCATTTCAGAAATTATGTGAGTCAGGAGTTCCCATTGTGACCCAGCAGTAACAAACCCAACCATTATCCTTAAGGATGTGGGTTCAATCCTTGGCCTTGCTTAGCGGGTTAAGGATCTGGCATTGCCATGAGCTGTGGTGTAGTTCTCAGACAAGCTCAGATCTGGTAGTTGCTGTGGCTGTGGCATAGGCTGCGGCATAGTTGCAGCTCTGATTTGACCCCTAGCTTGGGAACTTCCATATGCCATAGGTGAGGCCCTAAAAAGACAAAAGAAGAAACAAGAAATGATGTGAAGTTAGAAGATCTCTGCTACGTTATTGTCATGCATTCTACATTGTTTCTTATCCTGCATCCTTTCTTAAAGCAAAGTAAACATGATGCTTAGTGAAATCTCATATCCAATAAATTTGACCATCAGTCTGAAACCAAGAACAACCTGCCAGTCAATTGTTTTAAGTGTTGCAGTTTAGAAACACACTGAACTCATTTTCTTCTCTCATTCCACATATTCAATCTGTCAACAGATTATGTTGGCTGTATTTTCAAAATATATTCAAAATCGGAAAAAAAATCTCATTCACTTGCTCTGTTCTTCTAGCCCAGATCTTAGCCATAGACAGCTCTCTCTTAGATGATGTAATAGCCCTCTAACCGATATCTCTGTTCTTTCTCTCTTCATCCACTTCTCCTCAAAACTGCAGGTAAAGTGTGCCTTTTAAGATGTGAATCAGATCACATCACTCTTTGGAGCATCCTCCCAATAGTTTTCTGTCTCATTAAAAGTCAAGCACTATAATTTCCTACCTGGCCTTGCTACTGCTCTAAGATCTCATCCCCTTTACTCTCCCTATTGATCTCTCTATTCCAGTCACACTAGCATCCTTGCTGTTTCTTACAAATAGCAAGTGCTCCCACCTCAAGGACTTTGCACCTGCACTTCTTTCTATTAGGAGATTCTTTCTCTGAATATTTGCATGACTTGTCCACTCACCTCCTCTAGGTCCTTGCTCCAGTATCATCTTCTCAATGAAATACTCCTTGACTGAGGATAACCTAGGAAACTAAAATTGATGCCCCTCCTCTTCTCTATTTTTCTTCGTCCTCCTTATCACCCCCTGGCATATTAAATAAATTTTGTATTTGTTTATTACCTGTCACCCTCTACTAGAATGTTAGCTCTACTAGGACATGATTTAGATAGATTTAGATAGATCATGTTTATTAACTTCTATATTTCTAGTGTCTAGAATAAGCCCACGACTTGGTAGATGGTCAATAAATGCTAATGGAATAAAGTAGATCATGGCCAATTAAAGAGAACTGATGTAATGGATGCTCTGGTGCCGTTCACTGGTTTGCTTTTCTGGTCCATTGCACTCATCCTCCAACTGCAAGGAGTTTACTATCAATAGCACACAGGCGGTTCCTTCTCTGCCTACAGTTGGTAAATGTTGGGTTCTGCCCCGGGGAGGCCAGCCATTGTTAATGTCTGGTTACACAGTGGTAGAGAAATCTGCCCTCTGACTCAAAAGACTAACTGTGGTGCATTCATTCTCCAGAAACTGATGTCAGATCAAAGCTAGTATTCAGCTGAAAATGTAACCTGGATTAATATTTTCCATCTACCCATCCAGATTTCTTCAATCCTCATCTCCTCCTTTTTCTCTTTTAATAAATCATCTGAAAAAATTTCTCACTTCAAGCTTTACTTCTAGGCGAACCAACCTAAGATCCCTGAAAAGAGGATGGGGTTTATCTAAAAAAAATTAGACATATTCTTTTCAATCTGTTTTTTGAAGAAAAATACAGAAGGCAGTGCAATGAAGGTTACTCCAGTGGAACATTTCAATGAGCACTGATTAAAAGTGACATATTCTGCAAATCCATGGACCCTTTGTGTGTGTGAAATATAAAATAAAATCTCTCAGACTTTCAATTTAGTTCTTCCCCTTATCACATTACTTGGGAATCAAGGAAGATTTAACTATTCAGATGAGCTGTAAGATCATGACATTTTTGTTAGACTCTTTGAGCCTTGTGTGTGTGTGTGTGTGTGTGTGTGTGTGTGTGTGCATAATTGGGAATTAAAACAAAAACATCTAGTTTTCAAGGATAAAGTATGAATTAGATAAGATAATGTAGGTGAAACTACATAATACTGTTCCTTACATGTGATCTAAAAATCAGCGTAGATTCCATTGGAAGAGTAAGGCTGGAGGTAAGACACTAAAGCAGATTCTCACAACTTTTGTTTAATTGTGTTTTTTTAAACTTAATACAGGATGAGTTCCTTGAGAAATAGACTGTTAAGACAGTGGTTAGCTTTCAGGAGGGTTATTAAGGAGTCTCCTTGGGATCGACACTCATGGAAATGAAAACAAAGAGTAGGACTGGGTAGAGGGGAAAGTTGTTTGATACATAGGTCCAATGGCAGTCTTCACCAACCCTTGGGAACTTTGGAGCTTGAATGGAATCACAGCATTTTTCCTTGTTTGGCTAAGGTGGCCACACCTTAATAGTCCCATATTGATTAGTCATTAACATGACCCACCATGGAAATAGGTATGACTTTGAGCCAAGCACCTCTTTACAGCTGAGGCAATCCCTGAAGGTGCTGATGGCAGAAGGCTGCTGACAATATTCCCCAGAGCTGGGGTAAAAGTCGAAGGGGAATCTGGGTAGCACATAACACTGGTTCCCACAAATCCTAATATATTAGAAGAAAATGGAGACCTTTATTCTTTCATTCATTCATTCGCGCAAGAAAGCTATTGAGCACTTATTATTCTATGGCACTATGCTAAGTACGTAAGATACAATGAGGAGTAAGGCTTGGTCTTTGACTTTGAAAGTTAATGGTCGAATGTGGCTGAAGACTTGTATGTAAACAAATAAATACAAGCTGGTGAGTGCTATTTCAGCAGTAAGAAAAAGTGCTGTGGAAGCTGGAAGGACAGAACAAACAGTTTGGCCTGGGAATTTGGGGAACACTTCACCTTGGTTTCACTACTCATTTATGTCAAGTAGCTAAGCTATTTCTACACACAACTACAAAGAAATTGCTTACATAATATATCATTTTCAATAGGTGCTCACCAAAACATTTTAAAATGTTGTTTAGAGCAAGAGTTTGTCTCCAGACAAATACATGCCCCAAACTATCCATTTAGCTTATGGCATGTAGCAAATCACATTCTTTCTCAAAAATTACAAAGATTTAGACATGTGTGTCAAGGGATATGTATTCTTCAACTCAGGAAAATTTAAAAATGGCTTAAGGTAAGTATCCTTAGAAAAAAGGACTGACTTAAGGGGAAAAATAAAGGAACTGGCACAATTTACTGTCAAAATAGTGCAGTATGGTAGTCAGACATAAGTACTCAACAAACGCTAGTTGTTATTCATTAATAAAAATCACTGAGTCACTCAATAATTGAATGCATACTGAGGGCCTACAGTTATAAGGAATTACTGAAATTATATATCTTTATTGTCATTAAAAGCGTCAGACTCATCATTGTCTGAACAATATGCATTTTAATCACTGGCATCAGTATATAGTTATGGACTTTTGGAGATGCTCTAAAATAAAAAAATTTAGCATTCCATGGAGTTCCCATCATGGTGCAGCAGAAACGAATCCTACTAGGAACCATGAAATTGCAGGTTTGATCCCTGGCCTCGCTCAGTGGGTTGAGGATCCAGCATTGCCATGAGCTGTGGTGTAGGTCACAGATGTGGCTTGGATCTGGCGTTGTTGTGGCTCTGGCGTAGGCTGGCAGTTAACAGTTCTGATTAGACCTCTAGCCTGGGAACCTCCATATGCTGCTGGTGCAGCCCTAAAATGACAAATAAAAATTAGCATTCCAGCTGAAAGTTTAATGAAACAGAGAAAAACTAGATCCAGATTTAGTAACTAGTCATGGAAATCAGTGCAAAGTACCATAAAACAGGGGCATTTGAATCACAGGGATCTGTGGCTGTTTACTTAATCTGTCTGAGCCTCAATTTCTTCATCTGTGAAAAAGTGAAAATAATATTCTCCCGAAAAGTTATTGTCGTGTTTAAATAAGATGATAAATGTTATGCGTTTGGCTCAGAGTAAGTACTCACCAATGTCAGTTACTTTGCCTTTCATCCTAAAAATACTTTCTAAGAAAATTACAATGAGAGGTTATAATGTTTAAAAGGACCAGTTCCATCAGTGAATGAAAATAGCACTTTCATTTAAGTGTTAAGAAAGGTTAATGTCAATAGGAGTTAAAAATAACATTTGCATCAGTAATGACCCATACTGTCATTTACATAAATGGAAGAGTTAAAGTGTCTTGTGTACATAGAAAACTTTGAGAGTCTTTATAAAACAGCAGAAAGACCATGGGCATTACTCTGTTGACTTGAATTTTAATTCCAGCATCCTTGCAAACAAACTATGTGACCTTGTAGCTGTGATTACTTAACCTCTCTGAGTATCCCTCACTCACATAAAATGGGGATGAAGTATTTTCACTCCACAGGGCTTTGGTAAGGATTAAATAATTGCATGAAGTGTTGGGTATAGTCATGGCGTTTTAGTCAGTCAGTAAATAAGCATAGAATCTTGTGGTACCTCCAAGAATGTCACACCTGTCCTCCACCTTTTGTTTCCCCAATCCAAGCCTAATCTCTATAATGGTCTATCTCCTTCTTACTTTATTTTATAAAAGTTTTGAAAATAATTTCTCGTAAGACACCTACCTTCATCATCACCTGCAAGCCCAACCACTACATTTCATTCCAGTTTATTAAACAGTACCCGATATTGTGGTTTATAATATACAAATGGAGTTTCTGGACATAAACTTTCATGGGAATGCAGATTATTAGAGTAGGAAAGGGGCCTTAGAGATATATACTCTTTTTAACTCTTTTACGGATGAGGAAATTGTGCTGATAAAGTTCCTCATTTCCTGAGACTTAGAATATCATCCAGACCAGTCACTGACCATAAGCAATGTACAACTGACGGTAGCTGATGGTGTTTGGAAATCGCCTGCAGCCCATAAGGTAACACTTATTTTTTCTTTTATTATCGATCACTTTAATGTTATTAAGGTTTTCTGTAATTGGTGACTTCAAATATACCTGCACTTGAATCTATAAATTTAACTGTGTGACCTTGACCACATTCCTCCACTTTTTTGACCTTTGTTGCAAATGGGGGACAGTAAGGGCTATTATCAACAGGCACACAGGGTTTACTCTACACTATTAATCAACTTCATAATCTCTCTCTCCTTTATTTCTAACAGATGGTAATTTCTGTGATGTCACATGCTATGCTTACGTAGTATTGATGTCCCACATAAATCTCTAAATGTTGATAGATTTAAAACTATTTTTTAAGTTGACAAAATTTTAGTAACTGAATGCCCAATAACTCCTGAATAACTATCATTTGTTGAGGACTCATGTTTTGCCAAACACTGTTTGCGTTTCACATTTATTACCTCTTCTGCTTTTTATATTCATTTCTGACATAGATTCTAATAATGTGGCCATTTTACAGATAAGGAAAATGAGTCACAGATGTTAACTTGTTCACAATTTGCAAAATGCACATATGCAATAAGAGGGAATATAAGGATTCGAATTTGAGCAAACTGACTGCCTACTGAATGGAGTGAATGTTTAATCATATAAACATTTTTAGAAGATCGGGAGTGAAATAATCTGGATACATTTTCTTCAGTGTTGGTTGTTGTTTTTGTTGTTTATAATCTTTCTTCCTTCTTGGATCTGTTTTATATATGACATTATTGGAAACTATGGTAGTTGTAAATAGATAACATCATATGACCCCTGTGTGATGTTCAAGGGAAAAGCTCCTGCCCTGAACTATTATTCAGAGTCCTTCTTGCCCTTGTCAGCAACAGAATGAGCAGCTGTAGACAGGAGTGTCAGTAAAGAGGCTTGATTAAATATAAATATGTCTATGGAGTCATATTTAAGGCAAACATTTTAGGTCACTGCAGCTGAAAATAGAAAATGATTTGGGATTTTGAGTATGAGATTAATTTCTAAATAAATGAGGCTGAAAAATATAGTACATGGCACCTATGGGTGAATCTAGTGACTGAGAAAAAATATGAAGAACAATTTTTAAAACTTACCATGTGAAACATGTTGTAATATCTTTTGTTTATCTCCTCTCATTAAAAAAAAAAAAAAACCCAGCTAGGAAGATTATAAGTGAAACATGTATAATAATATCCACTAGGCCCCACTTAAAATGAAACAGAAACTTTTTTTCCACTCATCTTACTCTCTAACTATGGATGTAAATGAATAACATGAATAGAATATGTGTTAAACTCATCAGAAGATATGTTTGAAGTTTTACATAAACGTTTAAGCTCTAAAGATAATTTGAGGGCATTTCTGGTTCTAGCCAAAATGAAGTAGTCCATTCCTCCTGAGTTCCCCTCCTTATAATTATAAACTCTCGACATAGCAACAAACAAGCATAGGAAGGTAGAAAGGTAGAAAGCGGGTGGGTTGCCTGGGGAATTGGGGACTTCAAAAGTCTAGTTCCCTGTATCATTATTGGCTCTCATATGTTCCAGATAGGGCACTGTAAAAGCCCTCAATCCAGAACAGCCAAGAAATCAAAGGAAGCTCTGAGAAAGTCTGTTATTCCCAGTCAAGTGACTGGGGAAGTGATGGCTACTCCCTTCCCCATGGTTTCAGGTGGATTTATTGAGTTTATGTTCTGCGCACCCCACTGACCCACAGAAACAGACGAGGTGCTAGGATCCCCCACTTTGTGAGAAGAGTGCCTAGCAATACACTCATCTTTCATCCTAGCTCAATGTAAGCAGGAGGCACTTAGTTTCTACAACTAACCAAGGTAGTATACATAGGTCTGAGCTTGGAATTGGTCTTCCATCCCCCACTCAGCAAAAGCAGTCTGTGGGTGTAGTGTCTGTAAGATCTATTACTGAACTCAGGTTAGATTGCTTGTTACTTCAAAGCAAAAGACAAGTGTTGATAGGAAAGGAAAGTTTCCTGGAGAGAAGGTGAGCTCGTGTCCCAAAGTACCACTTTTCCACTGCCAATACGGGCAAAAGCTTTTAAAGAGGAGTTTCAGGAGTGTATAGGCAGAGGGAGGGGGCTATGTGCAGAAAAGCACAGTCAGTGCCAACAGTCATTTAGAAATTGGTCCTGTGGTGGTCTGATCAGTGTCATCTTGATAGTTTTAAGTACAGGGACTCTTCAGTTCCAGGATCAGTTTATTCCCACTTCCATGAGGCCGGTTCTTGGAATTGTGGTAGCTTATGTCACAGCTACAGTCTGGTCGTCATGTAGTTAATTTTTCCACCTGGTGGGGATTTCACTTACCGCAAACCAGCTCAAAGGATAAGGCTCAGAATGTTATCCAAAGCTCTTGAGGAAGAAGTAAAGGTCCTTGACTTTGTTTAGTGACTAAACTCTTTTTATTTTGTTGTATGTGAATGCTTCCCTTTGCTTTTGCATTTTCTCACTTCTGATTAAATTTATTTTTTGACTGAAGTTTTTCTATAGATAAGAGGCAGGTAAAGGATATGGAGGGATCTCTCCCAGGAAGCCCACATAGGATCCTTCTGGGTTACAGATCCAGTGGCTAGCTAAGTCTCTACTTCCATCTGGTAGTAAGGGAAAGTCAGAGCAAATTAGCACTCCACTTTCCTCCACCCCTGGTGTCAGTGGGACCTGCTGGGGAGCCAGAACTCCACAAACCCACCTGACCCCAATGGAAATGACTGAAGCAGTGGGAGACAGAAATGCTTACCACTTCGCTTCTAGCCACATGCAATTTCCCACCTCTGGTATCGGGGGAGGCGGGGGCGAGCTGAGTCTCCACTCCATCTAGCCTCAATGAAGCAAAGTGAGTTGGTTCCCAAGGGGACTAGCTGAAACTCTTGATATTTTCTATTAACTAGATACCCTCTACCCTGAATTTTCTTTCCTTTTCCAATTTCCTACTCCTCTACAGATGTTTCCTTCAACTCCCATGTAAGATACCTGTGTTTAAAGCCTTGCCTCGGGGTTACCTTCAAGATAAGAGATCATTCAATGAATATTTACTTGAGCGTTTTTTAAGTTCAGAGTATTGTTATAGGAGTTACTTCATTTCTGACAAAAGAGTATGGTAGATAAATGGTCTCTATTGTCATGGTGTCGACATTTTGGAGGAGAAGATGGAATTTCATCATGGTGAAAAGAAATTAAAATTATTTAACTGCTATTAGGAGAAATGAGATGACATAAGGACAATCTAATGCTAATGAAATATATCAAGCCCTTGGATCCGTCCTTATCCCATATAATCCAGGTTTGAGTACAGCCTTATCAACAGTCATTCATCACTCCAACTCTCTCTAGAAGGCTTGTAGATAGTATGTCAAAGCAACACACATTTATTCATTCATTCATCTGCCAAATAAAACTTTATTAAGTATCCAATATGGGTCGGGCACTGTATGAAACAATTGACATTATACTGAAGTGTTGACTTAGATAGGACACAACAACCAGCAGAAAATGAAATGCTGACTTAGATAGAAAGAACAATAGTGGGAGAAAACTTCTTGATAGCTAGAGGAATAGGAGGTTTCAGCATCAAGGCAGTCATAGCCCCTCTTCCTGCCCAAAACTAAGAAGGAAAATATCAGAATGCAAAGAAAGGCTATTCTTCTCTCAATTTCAATTGAAAAACTGAAAGCTTCATAGAATAAAAAAGAATGAAAACTATAAAAATGTACTCAGCAAGTACATTTCAATTTATTTCAGTTCATTTTTCTTTAGCTATCTCGTCTAAATAGTCCCTTTATGTTAACAGGATAGCATTGTGAAGTATTCAGTGGGGACCATAGTAGCCGGAACTGTACCTTGTTCAATGATGGAATCAATCCTTTATCCCCATTGTGCCTTTGCATATGCCCTATTCTAACCTTCAGGCCTCAGCCTCCTAATATTTCTACTGTAATTAGCAAATGCCAAGTCAATTTAAGAACCATTGTACCGAACATCGAGGAGTTAAATCATCCCTTGGAAACTGAGTTAGAATAAAGTCTAAAGCTGGTTTTATTGAATCACTTAATTCTATTTAAACAGAGAGAGGAGCCTACTTATAAGAAGTGTCTGGAAAACAGTAGTACCATATTCTACACAGGCCTCCCCTTCTTGGGTTTGTTATCCAGGAAAGGTGATCTCCTGAGCCACATCAGCATCAAATATAGTCTGTTTTTAATGGCTTTTATTTAACATTATGGCTTTTTCATAGAAGTCATTACAATGCTGAGATATCTACCAAAGCCACCACTGATTTCTCCCTATGTTTTCAAATACCTCGAAATTTTCCTGTGTCTATTTTTAACAGATTGACCACAACTCTACTGAAATCATTAATTGAAAAAAAATTAATATTTTTCTTCACTGCTAAATTTTGTTCAGTTTTGTAAGTTTTACTCAGTCTTATTTCTTACTGAATGTCTTATTATCAGAAAAGTGTCTAGTACAAAGTAAATACTTGTTGAATGAAGTATGGAATGCTGAGAAAACTGTCTTCCTGCCAGTGTATTTCAAACTTTAGAATACTTAAAAATTCTTCTCTCTCTCCCCTCCCCTAGTCAGACATTTTGATTCACCAAACTGGGGCAGGGTTCAGACTTTTCATGTTTAATAAGCCAAAAAGTGATGGTAAAGCTGCTGGTTTGGGCATCAAACTTTGGACAGCAATTGTCCACATGACTATTTATTTATTTAGCAGCTAAAGAAACCAATGATACGATTCTCGATCTGCACTTTTGAGATACTGGACTTAGTGATCAGGGATTTCTGATGTCCCATGGAAAGAAGGAAACTATGTAAAAGGTTCACTATCCGTTGTGGTTGTACTTGGGCCAAGAACAGACGTATGTAGCCCAAGGGATTATTTAATTCTCTGGATATTGTTACTCTGGACCTTACAGCATGCATCTCACTAGGTATCCCTGATTGTAGGTTTACCTTCATCATGATTTTACATTGCTTCCTTTTGTACTGGTTTTAGTCACACTATTGACCGACATTGTCTTCCTCTTAGGACTTTCTAGCCACTGATTAGGACTTCCTAGCCACTGATTAGTTTCTGAGTTTTGGAGGATAGTTACGAAGAATTTGAGGTTCATATTTATCTACCTGTTTCTCATCATTCACAGACTAATTGTCAAGCACCAAATACATCCATTCAAATCTGAATATGCACAATGCTGTATCTCTTACTGACACCACAGCTGGCTCATTTGCCTACCCACACCTCTTTTGTTACAATTCTCTACTCATAATTCAACTCACTGATTTACTGCAATAGTTATGCAGTGATTGACATCTTAGTAATCATTTGGAACTGAATGAATTACACGTAATATCTCCCTCTGCTGTTTTGAGGAGGAATGATTGTCTCAAGTTTTGAGGGAGAAGAAAACAGTCCAGGAAGTTGGAAAAAAAAAAAAAAGAGTAATGATGCATATGCAGAGAACATTTGCAATTGGTATGGATCTCGTTCCCATCCTTAGAAGGCAAAGGTGGGCTGCCATGTTTTCGTTTTGATTATTAGAGAATCTCTTTTGCAATCTTACCAAAAGTCTCCTTTTTCTGGACTGTAAATTCATATTGTTCTATAAATCAAGGAAGACAATGGAATGACCGTCTTCCCTGCCACTAATTTTCAGCTTTTTGAATTTGGACTGATTTGGAGCTCTGTAATCTGTCACTTCTCCACATGGGAACTAGGTCCTTATGATAACTGCCATTCTTCCAAGTCATCAGCTGATTTTTTATACAGTAGAATATGCCTACACAGAGCATATGTTCTTCAAAACATCACCAAATTTCTAACTTTTCTTTAAAATGAAAGAAAGAGGGAAAGAACATACTTTTTAGCCAGCGTCATATTTGGTAAATAGACGAGTAAGTGAGTGGAAGTAGATTTGGATTGTTCCCTCCAAGGTTCTAGGTTTCCAGTTGTTATTACACTTTGTTCTTAGAAATTACAAATTTCTTAGCCCTCTGATGAAAATGAAGAAGGCTCCAGGTATCAAAGACTATTGAGAATCACAAATCTACCTCACTGAGAATTTACCATCACTCACACTTATGCACTGAGAGGGTATCCCCTCTCTCTCATTTACACATTACACTGGAAGTGATTGTCTCATCAAATTCCAAATTTCCAGATTCTTATCTGTCAGTAAACCATGTTGGCTCTTTCTGCAGGCTTCAATAAATGGGATTTTCTTAAATCAATCTTTCTTCACCTCCTACGTTAATCTTCTCTCTTTTTTTTGGATATGAATGTGTTGTTATATCTCATTTCCTTAGTTCCCTTAAAAACACAACTCTATCTTCTCTAGACAAAGAAGGTCAGGATATCACCAGCTCTAACTTACAAAACTTGAAACAGGTGACCCTGACTTCTTGGCAGCTGTGTCTAAATAAATACGTTAGATTTCTGTTTCTCCATGTAATTCACTGTCTCTGAGAAAGGTTGTGGAAAGTAGGTGTAAGGAGAGCAGTAACGACCACAGTTCGTAGCTGTAAAGAGTCCTTGCTAACCAGCATCATTACCAACGCAAAGCTTTTGAATGTACTTTTCAGCAAATATTTCTTAGTGGAGGTATGTAAGTGTTCCCATTTAGCAAAAGACAGCCTGTGATGCAGAAGAAAAAGAGGCTTCAGTTGAAAAAGCCCTAGAAAAGAGAATGTTACATCTCATATAGATGCTGAAAAAATATTCATTGAATCAGAATACACAGCAAGTAAGTTAGAAAAGTATATGAAGATCCAGCTCAGTGTTTCTCTCCACAAGTTCCTACTCGTCTATGCATGTAGCACAGAGTGCACAGAGAGTGGAGAGCTGAGATGTCTTTATTTCTTCACCCTCACTTTGTATACGAAAGGACAGCTGTCTTCTTTTGTCTAATACAGCTGTATGATAACTTGCAGAATAATACAAGTGTGTTCCTTTAAGCAGGGGACGTGTTACATTGAATTCTGTGGGCACAGTGCCTAGAAATATGCCTGGACAGTAGTAGGTGTGAGGAATGCTGACTGGATGAGAGGGATACTGGAGGGAAAATAAAAACGCAAAGCCATGAAAGAACTATTCAAATCACACCCTTGCCATTCAAATATTCATGAACTGATGAGGCGAAGAAATTGTTCTGCTCTGTTACAAAATCTGTCCCCATTCCCTCTTCCACATATGTAAGCAGCAAGCACTTACTGTCAGATTGTGACCCTGGGGAAGTCATTCATTTCCACTTGAGCCAGCTGTTTCAAATAACTTGTGCATGTTGCGTTTACCAAAGGAAAATTATACCTTTTCTTCTTTTGATTCACTGAGGGATTTTTATTTGGAAAACATTTACTTGTATCTTTCAGCTGCTGTGATAGATTTCACAGCAAGCTTCTCACTGTGAAAGAAGAACCCCTGCAAACTCCTAACCTTCTTCAAGGTCTCTTGTGGTGCCAGGCGATGGGGAGGAGGAAGAGAGGTGGTAGAAGGCGAGCAGTGTGTTCTCCTGGACTCAGAACTCATGTGGGGTCACTTCTGAGCACGTCTATTGAAAAGCCCCCTGTGGGAGGGAATTGGAATGAAGCAGTCTGGTTCAAGGGTGCAAATCTTAGATTCAGAGTTTTAAATTATTAAGCCTTTCCATTTTACCTCCATGAGACTAAATGAGAATAAGATATGCCTCCATAGAGTGCATGTAATATGATGTTTCTAATATATGAGGTGCTCAAAAATCAGAGCTACTATTTTAGCTATTTAGGGAAAAAAACTTGCCCTTTTAAATAAGGAAGCAATACAATTTACACATCACTAGGGACATCATTAGGGAGAACTTAAGATTGTTTTTCCAATAGAGGTGAAAGAATTGCACTGACAGCAGTGCACACTCCACTTTCTTTTGCTAGATCCAACCAATAACAAATAATTTACATTTCTAGGGAACAAGTGCTCTGTCTATGGTACCTAGTAATAGTTCTAGCATATGGGAGATATCCAAAAAAGCATGTGCTTAATAATGAAATACATAGATTAGGAGCACAAACTGTGATGATAAGCACTAGTGCAATATTCATTTAGTAAAAACTGGCTGACTGCAGAGCTTTATGTGCCATGTAAATATATGAACATGAATGAAAGAAACTGTCTTTGCCCTCCAATATGTTTGGTAGTCAGATCATATGTCCCAGGAAGAGTGAGTTATCTCGTGACTAGAGCATCTTATTTGGGGAGATTTGAAGTTTAATGTTAAATGTATTTGGAAATGTGGAATGATATGCTATTATAAATGACTGTGAATTCTCAGAAACCATCCAGAATGTTTGATCCAAAGGAAAAGCTGATCAGAGAGCAGTTAGGAGGATATTAAAATAGTCTGGTTTGCTAGTTTTCCAACTATAACCTATCGGATACAAAGAAATGAGTGACAGCGCTCAGAGATCCATATCCTTATTTTGACTACAGTCAGTCTACTTGAAAATGGGTTATACATTGAAAAATAGGTAGTCTTGGGAGGAAGGGGGAAGACAACAAACCTCTTACCTACCATATCAGGAGGAAAATCAGGTCAAATTTGGCGGTTGTTAAAATAGTTCACAGTTCAGAGTTAGGTGAGTAATTACAGGGTTGAAAAAGAAGGAAAATTAAAAGATATTCATAAAATATCTGCTGGAATAAAGAGGAAATTAACCTAGGCAAATATAAGAGGAAGAATAAGCTTTAGTGAAAAAGTGAGTAATTCTAGATACGGAATAAAATGAAACTAATTAGTCTGAGAAGAGGAGAACAAGTGACTTGGTAAGCAAAAACTCCAACTCAAAGATGCTCCAGAAGTCGTCCAAGGTTAATAGATCAGAATCATCTTGGGAGCTTCAAAAATTAGATATCATTGGGTCTTGCTTTTTGAGATTCTAGTTCAGTAGATCTGGAGTAGGGCAGGAAAGTCATATTTTTTTCAAAAGGTGCTGATGTTTTATGATGCAGAGCCATTGAACAGTCACCAGTCTACCCCAGTGTCTTGGGATGTTCACCTGGATTTAGGTCTAACTGGGGGCCTGGGAATGAACAGTGAACAAATGACCAAAACAAAGAATTAAAATTATATCCATCAGTTTTTTTCCACTAAAGCTTTTTCTTTTTCATTTTTACTTCTAATGATAAAAATGAGTGAGTCCAGGCCTAAAGATCTGAAGTTTTGTGCTGCTGATCTGGTCCTTTCAGGGAGTGAAGAGATACCCCATTTCCTTCATGAAAACCTTCCCCTCCTTGATGCTGAAGCCTACTGAAGCCAAAGGATTAGATTTCTTATTAGAATATGTAAATGTAAAAATTGGGTATAATCACACTATTTTAGCATTTGAGGCAATTTTTAAATATCACATGGTTCAAATATCTCATTTAAACAATGAAAATGTCAAAGGAATTTTCTGTTTCACTTCTAAATTAAAACCTGTTTATAGAACAGGAAGACTTGTTTACTTTTGCATTCCTTGAACCCATTCCATTGCAGGTTCAGAGTAAATGTATGTCAGTTTTATGTGCTATATTGAATTACCAAGTTGTTTATTTCTTTTCTTTCTCTTTCTCTCTCTCTGTCTCTCTCACTCTCTCTCTCTGTCTCTCTCTCTCACACACACATGCACATGTACATTATGCATACATTTATGTGGATTATGGTGTTATATAGATTATAGTCTATGGTTTATGTACAGTCAGTGTAATGTCAAGATTCAATGTAGCTCGGGAGACCAATCATCTATTTTTTTTAACGCACTACTTTAAAAAAGTTGCAACATAGATAGTGAGAAATTCTTCACTAATTTTTCCATTTTCAGAGAATATTTCCATGTTTTCAGGTCTTTCTCAATATAGGATGAATGAAAATTCCAAGGATATAAAATTTCACATAAGGTTGTCTATGAAGTTTCGCTAATGGCTATATTGAAATTAGAGCTTTGGTAGTACCAAGATAATAGTTGAACAATACATATGCCTGCCAAGTGAATTTTAAAAGGGGAAAGAGTCTAAGGAGATTTAAAAAAAAGAGTGGGATATATTTCAAACTTTCCTTTAGACTTCGAAGATATTTGGAGAGTATGACTGGATGACAATGAACAATATAATAACTGTGCCTCCAAAAGAGATTTCAAACTTGCAGAGTACTCTCACAAACATTATCTCATTTAATTCTGACAACAATATGATGTGATGGTATCAACAGTTACTGGTTTCGCCCATTTGTAGATGAGGAAAAAATTGAGGCACCAAAGATTAATCGGAAGCATTTTGGCTGTTACTTTTCTTGCACCTAAGAAACCTTACCATTATTTTATATGGCCAAGAAAGACCATCTCTGAGATGAGACCATGTGATGGTGTTATAAGCAACACACTGAGCCACTGAAAGTGAATCTGGATGGGCTAATAGCCAACTTCAAGCAACTCCATTTTCCCTTTGAACTACAACTTTATTTTGGCAAAGACAGAAAACAGCATTTTCATTCTGCTTTGGCAGTTCTCAGATCCATAATAGCCTCATTCAATTAAAAGTCTTTTCGCTTTCACCACACCATTACACTAGGTTGCTTTGCAATGATAAAAGTAAGTTGAGCAAGAAAAATCCCATCTGAAACTGAACAATTCTGCCTGTTTTTTGATATCATCCTTGTCTGTTGTGGATTCACTCAGTATTCATTTCCCAGGGCTTTTGGGAGTGATTGTGTGCTAAGTGAATGGAAGAAAAATTGAAAGCATCAATGTTTGCCTGACCTAAGACTTTCATGACAAAAGCTAAGACCAAAGAGCAAATTAATGAATACCTTGGTCACAAACCATAGAGGCAAATGTTTGGAATGTCTTAAAAATTTAATGCATATTTTATACTACTGGGAACATTTAAAAGCTTTGACCTTAGCCTCAAACAATCTGTGAAAAAAAAGGAAGAGGGATGAAGTCTGAACTACACATCTAACAAACGGAATTTACATCCTATAATGTGAAATGTTTATTTAAGCCAGCACAGCAGAATGTGATGATCCATGGATCAGAGATTGGAGACATGAATTCCAGATATTACCAGTAGTTATTCCTAAATCATTTAAGCTCTATGCTTTTGAGATGAAAAACCAGGACGAAAGGACTGTTCTGCGGTCAAGAAAGATGTAGGCTAGGATTCTAAAATATATGAGGAACTCCTCACCCTGATGAATGTAGCTAAACCATGCACAACTCAAAACATGGATATTATGCCTCTGACCTAAAACTTAAACCACAAACTTTATTATTGGTCCTTTCTCCTGAGGCTTCCCATACTAAGTCAATTCCTAATTGACAGGTAAGCTTGAACCTCATTTATCATAGAGATTTGAGCAAAATGTGAAACCTGGGCCATCAGGGAAAGTACAAATAACAGCCTAGAAAATCCTCCATCCCGTCAAAGTTCTAGCCTCAGTACATTCTCTTTTTCTTAATCTTAACCCACCCTCTGAGATAAATGGAGTAGGGTGAAGTAAGGGTTATTGAAACTTTACAAAAAAAAAAAATCTGACAAAGTGCCAGGCATATAAAAAGCATTGAATAAACTTTAGTTATTTTTATTACTGTCATCACTGTTATCACTATCAGTGGTAGCATCCCCACCAAAATCACTTTAAAGGCTATTATGTAGTCTTATCAAATAGTGCCTGAATTAGCAGATTTGATTGCAGTCTCTATTCTGAAATGACCTGGTATGAACTTTGAATCTGTAATGACATAAATTATAAGCACTGTGTCTCTAGCTGGATATTCTAGTGCAAATGATCTCTTCACCCAAGATGTACACCTCCTTGGTGCAAAATATCTACCAAAACATCCAAGTATCTGTCTATCCCCATTACTATAATTGACACCAAGTCTTTATATAGAGCACAGATGAGAAGAATCTGACCAGAAAGCACTTCAGGGAGAGATTTTGATGGAATGACCCCTCTCATCAAGATACACAAGAAAGGCATGCAGGTTAGGTTCTACTCACTAGCCAGGGTTGTTATATAGAAGCAAGTTGTCCTAGACTTCCTCCTTGCAATCCAGTTTAACAAAATCACTGAGACATCATTTTTTACCTGGATGAATGTCATGGGCCAATGAAAAAGTCAATAGAGACTTCTAAGGAGAAAACCACCCAGTTTTCCAAGTTAAACCCTGATCATTTGGGGATTTGTTTAACTTTTTGGATCCAGGACTTTGTGGTGCATGGTTATGCTCAACATTGTAGGTTGACCTCACCCTGCTACTTGCAGTCCTGTTGATAGAAGTCTTTATTCAATGTTATATGAAGCAAATTGAACTGATTTATTTCTAGACTAGTTTGTCAGATCAGTCAGAGTGGCTAATGAATAAGCATACTCATGGGAACATTTTCTAGAAACCAAGACAGTGTGGGAATGAAGGTAAAAATTTTGGGGAGGTAATTGTCTATGTGTCGCTCATATTTCCATGTATCTTACAAGCAGAAACACGGACTCCTTTTGTTCCGTGTTATCTTTTCAAGGATATTGGTAGAGTGGAAGCCTTGGAAGACAGAGATAATGGCTCCCTCTAGAGAAAAATGCACATTTGTGTGCTGTACAATGTAATAAATATAGTGTCTCCATCCTGGGCAAAGTTCAAGTACCTAATTGCCAATTGTAAAATATTAAGATTTTCTAAGCTAAATTTCTCTCCTGTAAACACACACAGCATTTGCAGATGTGACATAGCCCTTTTTGTGCTATTCTATGGGATGTGGGACTCAGAACCAACACAAATACTGATACTCTAGGCACTGCTGTGGCTGCAAGTAATAAACTTTTTCTCTCTGATCCAGGAGTCTCATATCTTTTGCCACCCTCCATGGAATTGTGGCAGGTCAGCTTTTTAGTTTACAAGAAAGGTAAAATCTCAAGTTCTCCAAATTTCTTGACAGAGGGTGAACAGGATCTTGATATTATGGGAACAAATGTTCCCATTCTCTTATTTTATTTGCATTTTATTGAGTTTTGTGATAGCTAATTTATTTATTTAGTGATTCGGTTACTCTTAAAAGATTCACTCTCTAATGTGAAGGTTGACTCACCCTGAGATCAAGTTCATCATTTCATCCTCATTTGGAAAATAGTTGTATTAACAAATTGTGACTGTTTTCTACTAGTCTTAAATAAATTAGGTCAAGATCACATGCCACTTACTAGGGACAGATTCATAAGAAGACGTAGTATCTGTAAATACTCTAGTAAAACTGTTTTGTTTATAAAACATGTTTATTTATGAGATTGGTTTAGACTTATGCTAAGACAAAAAAATCACTTTCAAATTTTTAGTGGCATAACACATAAAGTTTATTTCTCATTCACACAACTTCTGCTAGCAATGCCCTAGGAGGAACCCCTTATGCAGAACCCCCTGAACTTAGCCATCCAGGTTACTGGATCTTGGTTCCCCATTTCTGCCTCCACACCTGCCTTGAAGGGGAAGAGAAGTTGAACTATTGCACAGGGGGGTCTCACTGCCTCAAATGAAAGTGACATCTGCTAATTCCATTCAGAATTCATTGGCCAGATTTAGTCATATAACCCCAGCCAAATGACAAGGAACCTAAGAAGTGTCATCTTTCACATGTTTAGGAAACAGTGCTTTCTAATACTCTATAAAAAAAATTAAGAAAAAAATTTCCTTTGGATCTCATTAGGAAAAAAAAAGTTATGATCAAGTCATTATTGGTTCACGATATCTGCACAGGGAAAATAAACAAACATGGCCAATAAAACACCTTCCCTGTGGCCAGAATGGTCACCTGGGTACTTTGAAGTGGATGAGCTGTGAGTATTGTGTTAAACTCCACTTAACATCTCTCTTTGAGATGAGTTAAAAAATAATGCCAATTCTCAGCCTTGGAAATACTTGGATAAATACTTCAAAGGCAGTGTTAAGTGTATTTCATATATGTTATCTCATTTAATTCTCACAAAACTCAAGTAAAGTTTTATTATTATTTTTATTTTTAAATGAGGAAATATAGTTAAAAGAGGCCAAGGGACTTGCCCATGGATTCAGAGCCAGGGGGTTGGGGAACGCTGGTAGTTTGACTCTTGAGTCCAGACTCTTTACCACCTCTACTGCCTGCTGGTAAGACCCACATAATGCTAGAGAAGATATTTGATAAGTATCATCAAGTGGTTAATGCTGTAAGGTCAATCTCATTGTTAAAAAATGGAGCTAAAGTTAGTCTGGTTCCTGGTGTATAGACATGGAAGTTTAGGAAAACCTAGAATATGAGGGTAGTTTTGAGAGTGAAAGATGTTGAAGGCTTTGTGGTCAATCAGTGCTAGTTTTTATGCTCCATTTTTCTTCATAATTTGTACCACAAAGACTGATGAGACACTTTAGGGTCTTGGTTATCTGGCTGATATTTGCCTTATTTCCAGGGTACACAGGAACCCTATGTATGTTTTAAAACCATCCTTTCAGGGAGTTCCTATCGTGGCACAGCAGTTAATGAATCCGACTAGGAACCATGAGGTTGTGGGTTCAATCCCTGCCCTTGCTCAGTGGGTTAAGGATCCAGCATTGCTGTGAGCGGTGGTGTAGGTCGCAGATGCTCCTTGGATCCTGTGTTTCTGTGGCTGCGGTGTAGGCCGGCAGCTAACAGCTCCAATTAGACCCCTAGCCTGGGAACCTCCACATGCCGCGGGTGCAGCCCTAAAAAAAATGACAAAAAGGCAAAAATAAATAATTAAAATTAAAAATAAAATAAAACCATCCTTTCAGAACATAATTGAGTTGGTCATGATTATATTTGCAGCAGTAATCAGAAACTGGTGAGTTATATTGGCAACAATGTTTAAATTTATTAATATCAAAAACATGGTACTGTATTGGCCATATGTTAAACAATAATAGCACATAAAATATATATTCAAAGCCATTTTATGTCTATTATCTGACCTAGGATTTCAAACATCTGGTTAGTGAGGTATACTTTACCTCACCAGAATTATCACCAGAATTGACATGGAAAGATTTTGGCAGAAGTGTAATGACTTTATTTATTTTTAGCATAAATTAACCACAGGCCTTATAAGCCAGGTAGGGTGACAGAGTGAATAAAGATATTTCATAGATGTCAAAGCATGTGCTGTCTCCACAAGGTGAAATGGTGAGTCAGTGATGGAATAAAATTTAATCAAATGTAATTAAGCTCCCATTAAGATAATCGTTTGATAGTCTGGTTCTGACCAATGAAATATGAACACAAAAAGAAGTTATAATTCAGACTGGTTTGGTTCATGATTCAATTCATAGATAATATTTTGAAACAATTAAGTATATCCATGATCTTTATTTTTTTCAGTTTTAGATGGTTTGGTTGTAAGCAAGTCACTAGTTAAATTGGAGTACACTTAGGAAGGAAACAGGAGCAGAGTGCAGGTATTTTTTTGAGAGGTTACGTGCATGTCTCTACATCACTTCATTTTTACTAACTCTGTGAAATATCTGTCATTGTCCCCACTTTTCAGGTAAGAAAACTTAAAACATTATCTTAGTTAAGTATAACTTAACTAAGTTATACTTAACTTAGATATCTTAGTTAAGTATAACTAATCCCATAGCCACCCAATTAGAATGAGTAGAAATTAGAATTTTTCTGATTTGTTCATAGTGTTTAAGACTTCGAAGCTCATGTGACTTTCTTGGGCAGTGTGCAATGTGTGACCTCTCTGTGTGTGATAACGAGGCCATTCTCTGTGGGCAACCATTTGTGATTACTTTTCTACTTGTTTTCACTGAGTGAAAATATTCTCTGTACACAACTTTGTCATGTTTCATGAATAAGTCAGAGTGAAGTCTTTGTCAAAGAATTTCTTAAAAATATACAGTTTAGTTTACAATTTTATTAGCACACTAAACTGTTTTCTATGACAATGCTTACATCTGTACACTCTGGTAAGCTCTTTCCAAGTACATCTGTTTACTGTCACACAAATATGGCCCAGATATTATGGGAGATGCCTAAACTCCCTAGAAAAATCAATTCAAATTCGTGGAAAAGTGATTTAGAATAAGAAAGGAGGATAGAATTTATAATTTTACATTGGTTTTGGGAGAATTACCATTTAGATTTAGTACTGACCCTGACTCAGAGATTTGTCTTGATATTAAGAAAGCTTTTTTGTATCACTGTCATCCCTTCAAGCTAGGTTGTTATTGCATCTTTCAAAAAATTGCAGACTAATAAAATCTAGAGGAAGTCATCAGGTTTCTAGAGAGTTTGAATTCCACCCGTCCAAACTGTCAGCTTTAAATAAGTCATGCAAAACTCTATTTAAATGATTCAGCCCTTCCCTGAATATGAGAAATGTTTCAGTAGTTAGAATGAAATAGTTTGAATGGTGAGGAATAGATTAAACCTGCTCATAGTCACTGAGCAGAGATAATAAGAGATGATTTGAAAGTGAAAATAGTCATCTGTGATGGGTCTTGCTGTTAACACACTAGCATGTGTGAAGGCATTAGAGAGCACGGCTGAAACCAGTAAGCATCCCTTTATCTCTGTAAATCAAGCATTCACCAAAGGTTTCTTACTGCTAGAATTTCTCATACCTGGCCTGAATTCCATTCTACAACCAACCCACAAGCGTCATGGAATGGAAAGAATAGAAATACTTCTGTGAATGCAAATCAGGAAACGCAGTGGAAAAGGTCCCCTGAAGAGATCTTAGCAGGTGGTTCCTAACTAACAACCAAGATTCATTCAAGAGAATGCTAAGGGCTCATGATTTTGAATCTGTGTGGCTGAGAGGTTCCAAGTGCAGCTTGGAATTTATACAGAACTGGGTTCCAACTCTGCCTCTGTCCCTTTCTGTCCTTTGTGTTAGCCTGATTGGACAAGTTATTTAATTTCTTTGAGTCTCACTTTCCTCATTTGTAAATGAGTGATAATAAGGGTAGTGTTTATTTCATCACGGATCGAATTAGGCTATATATGCAAATACACAGCATACTGTCCAGTCCATAATAAGCACTCAATGAATGTTATTTAAAATTTAAGACCAAAAAAGAAATCTATCAAATTTAAATGCTTTTTGGAGTGTTTGACTACAGAAGCAGAATGTTTCCCAGCATTCTAATTGTTCATTAACCAGTATTGTTAAATTTTTACTGTTCATCTAGTTCTGTCCTGTAACTGAAGCTCGGGAGTCCCCAGACACTGGAGTCCCCAGACACTGAAGATAAGACATACTTCCCTAGAAAACATCTAATTCTCCGCATTCCATAAAACCTATCAGGTTTTCACATCTTAAGGCTTTTTATATTTTACTACTTGCAAAATGTGGGGCTTTTCTGACAACTTTCTATGCCACAAGCCTCCTGCTCTGTTCTACTCTGGGGGAAAAGTCACACAACAATTGCATTTTTCTAGTTCTCCTCACCTCTTTTGAACTTTTAGTGTAAAATGTTTCCTGTGACTGCTAAATATCTTTTCTCTCTGCGCTAATTACTTTCCAAAGCATCTGTTGTTTGTCAGGCAAACATGTTCGACATGTTTGTGACAATGACTTCTCTTTGTAGAAAAATCAGTGACAACATTCTGTTATTACAGGGAATAAGAAAATGAAGTCCCTTGTGTTTGTCAGGAACGTGTTATCTGTCAGGCACCCCCTCTGATAATTCCCCCTATCCTTTTAGTAACCTTATGAAATAGGTAATATTGCATCCATTTTACATCCGGGAAAGGAAGAATTGTAGAAATCAAATCATTTGCTATATAAATAGAACTTGAATGCAAGTATTTCTATTACTCTAAGGCTCTAAAGTCCTTTTTTAAAACAACAGCAATAATAGCCATGAGCATATTCACCATCACAACCACCACCTAAAATTCAGTTATTTTAGATTACAGAGTATCACTCTCAGGAACCTGTTCTGTTTCTTTTGTTTTGGGGGTGTTTTTGGTTGCACCTGTGGCACGTGGAAGGGATCAAACTCATGCCACAGCAGTGACCCAAGTCACTGCTGTGACAATGCTAGGTCCTTGACCCACTGAGGCAAAATAAGTATGGCAGAAAAACAAACAAACAAACCAAAACAAAAAAATGTGTTGGAGTTCCCATCGTGGCTCAGTGGTTAACAAATCCGACTAGGAACGATGAGGTTGCGGGTTCGATCCCTGGCCTTGCTCAGTGGGTTAAGGATCCGCCGTTGCCATGAGCTGTGGTGTAGGTTGAGAGGCGGCTCGGATCCTGCGTTGCTGTGGCTGTGGCGAAGGCGGGCAGCTATAGCTCCTATTAGACCCTAGCCTGGGAACCTCCATATGCCGTGGGTGCGGCCCTAGATAAGGCAAAAAAAAAGACAAAAAAAAATGTGGCAGGCAAACTTCATTGAGCGCCAAGAATCCTTCCCTCTCCCCACTCCCCTTGAATGTGGGTGGCACTTGTGAATAGAATGAGTTATCACACCTGTGGTCATGTTACATTATACATTAGAAGGGATATTTCATATGTAACTCCTTAATCAGTTGACATTCAGTTAGTAAAAAGGAAGGTTATCCTATGTGGGCCTGACCTTAATCGGATGAGTCCTTAAAATAAATCAGATACATTCAAAGTGACAGAGGTTGCTCCTCTTTACACTGAAGAAGAAAACAACCAAGTTGTGAATTCAACGTGGAGAGCGCCTCATGGCAGGTACACAACATCAGCCTCTAGGTGCTGAGGGCATCCCCTGGCCAGTCGGTAGCCAACAAAAAAATTGGAACTTTATTCCAATAATTGCAGGGAACTCAGTTCTGCCAATAGCTACTCATCTTGGAAAAGGACCTTGATCACAGCCTTGGCTGACACCCTGATTTCAGCCATGCCTATGGACTATATATGTATATAATATATAAAATATGTATACATATAGATGCACATATATAAACACATATGTATATATAACCTTATATATAATAAAATATATATAACATACATGTTTATGTATATATAAGATATAAATATATATAGTAAAACATATATATGTATAATATAGCATACTCATGATGAAAATAGATGGAGAAGAAACACTGAAAGCAATAGAAGAAGTATTCAAAAACAATGAATGGAGACTTTCTCCAAATTAATGTCACGGGTCCAGGAAGCTTAGATAATATCATGTAAAACAAACACCAAAAAAACTACACCTTGATGGAGTTCCCGTCGTGGCGCAGTGGTTAACGAATCCGACTAGGAACCATGAGGTTGCGGGTTCGATCCCTGCCCTTGCTCAGTGGGTTAACGATCCGGCGTTGCCGTGAGCTGTGGTGTAGGTTGCAGACGCGGCTCGGATCCTGCGTTGCTGTGGCTGCGGCGCAGGCCAGTGGCCACAGCTCCGATTAGACC
>PVHT021183666.1:9064666-9080279 GCA_004024745.2 Catagonus wagneri
AGTTAAAAAATGATCCAAAGACCTTAGCAGATACTTACCAAAGAAGATTTACAGATAGTAAATAAGCACATGAAAAGATGGTCCACATCGTATGTCACCAGAGATATGCATAGTAACACTTTCTAACTACACACCTATTAGAATGGACAAAGTTTAGGACACTAATAACACCAAATGCCTGTGAGGTTGTAGAGCAATAGAAACTCTCATACCTTGCTTGTGGAAATGCAAAATGATACAGCTGCTTTAGAAGAATGTTATTTACCCAAAAGTGTTGAAAACTTATGTCCACACAAAAACCTGAACATGGATATTTATAGTAATTTTATTCATAATCACTAAAACTTGGAAGCAGCCAAGATGTTCTTCAGTTGGTGAATGGATAAATAAACTTTTGCATATCCAGACAATAGAACGTTATTCAGCACTAAACAGAAATGGGCTATAACTCTATGACAAGACATGGATAAAACTAAAATGCATATCACTAAATGAAATACGTCAATCTACAAAAAGTATGTACTGTATGACTCCAATTACATGGCATTCTGGAAAGGCAGAGTTATGGAGACAGTAAAAAAAAAAAAAAAATTAGTGCTCACCAGGAGGTAGGAAGGAGGGAGGGCTGAATAGGCTGAGAACAGAGAATTTTTAATGCGTGAAACTTCTCTGTCTGATACCATGATGGAAGATATATGTCATTATACATTTATCCATATCTATAGAATATGTAGGGGCAGGATTATATGGAAAATCTCTGCACTGCCCCTTCCTCTTAATTATTTTATGAATCTGAAACTATAAAAATAAAGTCTATTAAAAAAAAGAAAAAGAGAAGGGGAACATGATAATATACTGGAAATTTGTAGAAGACTTCAAGCTGGGTGATGTGCCAGCAATATCTATTACAATTATGTGCCTTTGAAAAGATTACAATTAACAGCTTAATAACCCCAGAGTACTCTTCTAAAAATTAAAAAACAGTAAATTGATTAAGAAAATGTGCCTTTTAATACTACTCTAACTACCATTCATTAAAGGAGTATTATGTCCTAGATACCATTTCATTTAATAATTAGCACGACCTATGACATTAGTTCTACTATAATCCTCATTTTACACATGAAGAAATTTTGGTTATAAGAAATAACTTGGCCAAGTGGATGCGCCGTCTAAATGGGTGAGCTGAGATTTGAATTATGTAAGTCAAATCATGTGTCCATGCCACTCCATTAAGCCACTATCATTTTCGGTAGGTTTAAGGTAAGATGTTGGCAAACTGTCTCAAAAAATAACCATAAAAAGTGTTTATTATGTGCCTGTGGATCCTCTAGGCATTTTATATAGATTAACTCGCTTAGCTCTTCAAAAGAGTACATGCCTTTATCATCTCTTTGACTGAAATGTCATTTGGCCAATACACAAAAATGAGGTTCTTTAATATCCTGGAAACATTGTGCGCGTAGGTTCTTTATCTCCTTCCCATTCTCCTTTTCTTCCTTCCTACCTTGATTCATTCTTTAATGATCTTGCATTGGATCCCATCTTTCAGCAAAAATCATGGTGATATTAGTGAGCTATAAAACATTCGTTAAATATGAAACCTTCCCTCAAGGAACTTACAGTTTATGACAAAAAAACTAGATGAATGCCTAATAATATACAGCATAAGCTAAAAAGGAGGGCTCAGAGAGACTGCTTTATAGATATTCAAAGACAGAAGAGATTGAATTTACAGTTGACCAATGAACAACATAGGTTTGAACCACAGGTCCGCTTACAAGTGGATCTCCCCCACCCCCATTAGCACTGTAGTACTACATGATCCACAGGCAGTTGAATCTACCAGCTTGGAACTATGGATTCAGAGGGATGACAATGGGACTTGAACATCCGGGGATCTAAGTCGACAAGGCAGGTCCTGGAACCAATCCCCCCCCAGCATTATTCAGGGGTCAATTGTATTTGAAAATGTTGACAATTGAAATAGACTTTGACGGATACATGGGATTTAGATTTATTGCGATGCAAGAACAAGCCATCATAGGTGGAAGGAATAGTATGAACAAATGTATGAAGTCAGGAAGGAGTAAGCTTTTCTGGTATCCAGGCAGGTACTTCAATTTGTCTGTAACAAAGGTTAGGGGAGTAGTACATAGGTCGGGACCAGACTGTCTACTCTAAATGATAATTAAGAAGTTTAGGCTCTAATTTTCACTCAAAGCTCAAAGTTCCAATTTCTAAGTCCCACTTGGATGAGAAAACCAGCAGATTTTGGACAATGTTTAAACATATATTTTTACTCAAGAAAATTGTCCATCTCTTGATGCAAAAACAAAGCGATGTTTTAAGAGTTGTTTATTTTGCTATTTCATCAGATACCAGAGAACAGGATAATGTGAGTTGAAGTTCCTCTACAATATTTTCTTATGACCAGTGAACACCTGCCATGATATTGTGTTTCTTTTTGATGTCTTTTTAATCAGCTTACCAATTTGCAGTTAGAAAACAAAGCAACTAAAGCCGCATTAGTCTGGAAGCACAATAATTCTCACCTCTCTCTCAGATCAGCTTTGCTTCTATTGAGCGTGCTTATTTGTTTTTATCTCTATTCAAGAAAGGGGATAAAAACCTTATTTTTGAAACTTTCGTCAGTGATCCAAAATACCACCACGGAGATAATGGGTTTTTCCTGCATTTATTTAGATTATCAATTATTCAATAGGTATGAGGAATTTAGCACAGAAAATAATGGACAAGTACTTATTAACTTCATTGTAAGCCAAGAGATATAATAAAAACTCAAACTGCATCTTATCATATCAGACTACAAAGCATCCAAAAAGGATGGATTTTTTGACTGCCTTCAGGACTTCAAGTGAATAACTGAAGTAAAGTTCCTTCATTGAGAAGTTGTAATGCTACAGACTGTTACCCACTCTGTGCCTGAGTGCTTAATATGAACATGCAATTTATTATCCAAAGAAGGATGATTTGGGAGTCCCTATCGTGGCTCAGCAGTTAACGAACACGTCTAGCATCCATGAGGATGCGGGTCGGATCCCTAGTCTTGCTCAGTGGGTTAAGGATCTGGCCTTGCCATGAGCTGTAGTATAGTTCACAGACGCTTCTTGGATCCAGTGTTGTTGTATCTCTGGCGTAGGCCGGCGGCCACAGCTCCAATTGGACCCCTAGCCTGGGAACTGCCATAAGCTGCGAGTGTGGCCCTAAAAAGACAAAAAAAAAGAAAAAAGAAAAAAAAGGATGATTTGGAGAGGAAAATAAGGATAGGAGTTCCCTCGTGGCTCAATTGGACCTGTTGTCACTACTGTGGCTTTGGTTACAGCTGTGGCATGGGTTCAATCCCTGGCCCAAGAACTTCTGCATGCCGTGGGTGTGGCCAAAAAAAAATTTTAACAGAACAAGCAGTATTTATGTGAATGTTCCAGGCAAATTGGGGTACATGATTTACACAGAATTTTGAAAAAGCTGGGGAATCCACTGCCAACTTTAGCAATGGGTGCTGCTTCTAATTTCTACCAATTTCCTAGACTCTGAAAAAAGATGTTAGGTAGGGTTTCTTGATCGAAGGGAAGTTTGTGAGCTCCCCAAATTCTTATTCTGGCCATCACTCACACTGGCCTATGGAGATGTTTGAATTTTGTGGATAGATAACTTTTCCTTGGAACTCAAACTCAAGGATCATGTAATATTATTGTCTCAGATAATGAGACTCTAGGGGGAAAAAAAAGAATTTTATAAATCACCTATCTTGAACACTTCACTGAAGAAATATATTGATTTTGACTCCAGATATAGAAGTGACTCAACTCCCTTTTCATGATAGCTACATGATTTATGAGAAACATGTCTTTAATAATGCAGAGGAAAGATACTTTCCAGGACACGCATCAGTGTTGCACTCTCCCTCTCTCTCTCTCTCTCTCTCTCTTTCTCTCTCTCTCTCTCTTTTAGCAATTAGAATCTCAGGAAAGGAGTATAGAATAATGGAAAAATCCCTGTGGGTAGGCAAATTATATTTCAGTTCTAGCTCTGCACTTACCAGCTGAGTGATTATGGGTTAGATACTTAACCTATCTGGACCTTAACTTCTTCATCACCTCTTAATACTCCCTATGAATCAAGCATTCCAGTGAGCATTTTACATCAAACATCCCATCCTAACTGTCACAATAATACTTTGAGATAGGTATTTTTACTAACCCATTTTAAGATGATAAAACTGGGTACTCTCCAACCTCTACCCATGCATTATTTTTTGTTTATAGCATTTTCATTCATATATTTATATTTCCAACTAGTGTATACTTTCCAAGGGACAGAAATTGTACCATTTTTGATTGCTGCAGAAGCATAATTGATGCTTAATAAATATATGTAAAGGAAAAAAGAAAGCGAGGAAGGAAGAGAAAGAAAGAAGAGAGGAAAGAAGAAAGGGAAGGAAGGGAGGAAGGAAGGAGCGTAGGAAAAGAAAAAGAAAAAAGGAAAGAAGAGTTGCTAAAAGTGGTGCATCTATTCAGGATTTGAATTAGGAATTGAACCCAAGTAATCTGAACCCTCAGTCTTGTACTTCAGTGCTGCTTTATTATTGTCTCCCTAGCTCCTTGTGTCATTATGAAAATTAAATGAGAAACTTCCTAAAGTATGAGCTCAGGGGCTATGCATTAACTACTCTTTCTTCCTCCAAGATCTGTGGCTCTTGGATATACTGGGGAATCATGTGCTAGAAAGTAAAGCAGTATTGCCTTACCCAACTCTCAAGGGACTCATTCATACTAGAGAGCTCATTTAATGATTTACAATGGATGAATATCTCTTTCCTTGGCAGGAAATCTATTTGAAGGAAACAAATTAAGATCAGTTACTTGATGCATTTTTGGGACCCGATCCAGGAAAATCCATAAATAAATTACTTTGTAGGATTGAGTCTTTTTCAACAATGTAAGCTATTTTTTCACTGTTCCTGATTAGAGTACACTTTTGGTGTGTATTGATGTTATTATTGTTATTATTATTAATGAAAATAACATTAACACCTTCAAAGATGCACAAATGAGTAACAATGTATAAGTTATAACATTTCCAAAGTGTGAATTTGAATCTTGCATAACAGGAGACTAGTATTCATGGCAAGATTTGTAGCTATTAAAAAGGGAACACCATGAGAAGATGGCAAAACTGGAACCTTTGTAACATTGTTGGTAGGAATATAAAATGATGAATCTGCTGTGGGCATAGTGCCTCAGAAAGCTAAACACAAAATTACCATATGACCCAACAATTCCACTCCTAGATACATAACCAAAATAATAGAAAACAGAGACAAACAGAAATTATATGCCAATGTTCACTGAAGAGTTATCAGTAGTAACCAAAAGCTGGAAATAACCCAAGTAACCATATACATACAGTGGAATGTTAATTTACCCATAAAAAAGAATGAAGTTCTGACACGTGCTGTAACAGGGATGAACCATAAAAAAATATGCTACATGAAATAAACTGGGCACAAAAAAGAATAAATATTATATAATGCCACATATGAAATACAAAGAATTAGCAGGACCAGGGAAAAAAGTTGATCAGAGTTTACTAGTGGCTGGGGGAAGGGGGAATAGGAAGTTTTTGGTTTATGGTTACTCAGTTTCTCTTTGGGGTGATAAAAAGATGTTGAAAATACATGATGATACTGCACAATAACGTGAATGTAATTAATGTCACTGAATTTTCCTTTTAGAATGGCAATTTTTATTACATAAACCTGTTTTTACTACAATTTTAAAAAGAAAAAAATATATAATAGGCATTCTCATGCCAAATGTAGTAGCTTTCATAATGTGCCATAAATTATTTTTTGTAATAAAAGAAAAGGATATTTTCTGAAAAATGGAGCTCTGGATGAACTTGAAGAGGTGTTGGACTGTGGCAAAGAAAATACACACAGGAGTATAATAAAAGAGAAAGCTTGGCGAGAAATGTCTTAGAACCAAATTTAAAGATTTGTAGTCTTCTCAGGAGATATTTCTGGTGAATGTTGTGGGCCTGCTGTACCACAAAATTTCTCAGAGTTGCACTAATATCTACATAATGGTATTTTCCAGCATGAGAAAAATCAATGATTTAGGTAATTTGGAGTTAGATTATATAGACATCTTTATTGCAGTACCACTAATGTTATTTAATATGTTAATGCACATAGCAAATTACCAAGAAAAAAATTGTCTTCTGCAGTTTCCAAACTCTATTTCCTATAGAATTTATTTATGTACATCCTCATTGGGACAGATATTTATTCCAAACTTCAGTCTTGTTGAGGCTGCCACACATAGTATCTGCTCTTTCACCAAACGGGAGGCCAGGGGTGATAAATTATATTTTTGATAAAAAACGTTCGTATTCCTCCCTGCAGGAGGATTTCTCTTCCCCATTCTGTTGATATCAGGCTTGTTCTGCAGGAGGATTTCTCTTCCCCATTCTGTTGATATCAGGCTTGTTCATGGGACTTTCTTGGCCCATGAAATATATATGGATTTCCTGGGAGCCAGTGTGTGGTACTCTTCCCTCTTCCATAACATGGGAAATGCTGCATGTAGATGCTGCTCTCTGAGCCAAATTAGTGATAGATGTGTTCTGAACAAGGGCGAGGAAGAAGGGTGAGTATTTGTGATCAAGTAAGTCAACTGTGCTAGACTGCATTACTGCCTAAAAGTATATCCTACTTTTCCCTACAGAAGGATGACACTTTTCTGTTCCATTATCAGGCTTGGCCACAGGGCTCATTTGGCCAGTGACGTGCGAGCGGAAGTAATGTGTATTCTGTTTAGTGAGCCACAGTGTTCCCTATTCATGACATTGTAAATATTCCATAGAGATAGACTGTTCACTTGGTTTGGGTCCTGGATTAAAGATGACAAAGAGTAATGCTGCAGTTGATCTTATGATAGATGATTGTATGAAGGAGAAATAAATGATCATGAGATACTGTGAATGATCCAGGAATAGGTTCATATGTCAAGCCAGGCTAATTAACATTATCTCTGAAATTCTAATTTGAAGATTTGGTTTCAATGCAATAAGTATTTAATCCTATTTTAGTAATGGAAGAACTTTGAGCTACAGTTGCCAGGAATGTTATCATTGGCTACTAGGAGAACCAGTCACTGGGTTATAGCTTTTAAAACTATTGATGCTGCAGGTTTGTATTTGAACAGAATTTTCAGTGTTTTCAAACTATTTCCTTGAATTTTAAGAAACAAATCTTAGCAGTTTTATGGTGAAGAAGCTTAGTTGTCTCCTGTCTTTAAATTGTAACAGTGAGTTAATGACAGGAGATAAAATTAAATTGTAACAGTGAGTTGATGCAACACAGTTGTGGATTAGAGAATGTTAATTATGTTCCTTTGGTACGGGTCTTGTCAGAGTGATTTTATATACTAATATGCCCTGTGTTTCCTTGGAAGGGGCTGCATTACACATAGTTTCATTACAGAAGCCATCTCCAGGGGTTAATGTTTTGTAGAACTTAGAAAGCTCTGCTCTGTAAGTAGCTTGTGGCTTCTGAATGTCTTCCAGCATGGAGGGTGGAAATCCAGCTCCCTAGAACCCAAGTAAATGTGTTAATAATTCAAAAAGCACACAGAGTATGTGTGTTCCGACTACTATAGGTGAGTTCATGGGGACATAATTTACCCCATTGGGCCATACTATTCATTGTCATTTATTTCACAAATTTTAATTGGTACATAAGAGGGTAGTGACCCAAAGGCTGCGGGTCTAGTTCCATGAAGCTCCAGGAGAGTACCTCACCTACCTTGCTCTTACATCTGCATGTATGTTCTTGAAACATTCCTGGAATTTTTAAGAACTTGTGCATTCTAATTGTACAACTTATTACTGTATTTACCAGATATCTTTTAGAGTGAGTCTATAATCCACCCACCAATTCTCTGAAGTCTTTGGACCAGTCAGTTTGTACTTCTTCAGAAATTGTGATTGGAATTAAGCTGCTTCTGAATGTATTAGAAATGTAACATACATACTTAGGAGCTAGGCACAAGCATTTTTGACTCTATGAATGAAAAAACAAGAAAAGTAAAATCTGCAGAGACAGAAGAGATGGGAGCAGATGTTTCAGATGGCCTTACACTTTTAAGTTCTATAAAGAAGTGCTGAGATTAGTACCTGTATCACAAATCTATACTGAGGACTAAATGAGTTGATACATGCAAAGTACTTAAATAAATATCAGGCATGAATACACATGTTCAGTACTTGTATTATTTATGTATTTTCTGCAGCTATAGAAAGAACTGAACTAACTTCTGAAAATTATTAGAATTTTATCTTTATCAATGCTTTTAGGCAATTTTATTATGGCTTGCTGTTTCTCTGTGTGTGTGTGCATGTGTGTGTTTGTGTGTGTGTGTGTTTGTGTTTGCATGCACACACACATGAGTGCATACTTAGGGATTATCTGTCTTAGGGCTTTTTGAGATTTTTCATTCCATGACTTTAAAATTTTCATCAAATTTGGGAAATTTTTGGTTGTTATACTTCAAATACACTGTCTACTCACTGAATATTTTACAGCTTAATGAAGTACCTCTTCCTTATATGCTAAGCTATGTGATATTTTTACACAGATACTGAGGCTATTTTTATATTTTTCAATCCTGTTTTTTTTCCTCTCTCTCTTTAGGTTTAGTTTCTGCAGGTTCTGTTTCTATATTTTCAGGTTCATTAACATTTTCTCCTCCAGTCTCTAATTTGAGGTTAATCTCATTCAGTAAATTTTTTATATCAGGTATTGTATTTTTGTTTCTAGAATTTCCTTTGAATATTTCACCTTTATATTTATGGTGTCCTATCATTTACTGAACATATCGCTGTAATTATCTTGATATCCTAGTTTGCCAGTTTCATCATTTTCTAAATCTGTTTTTATTGAGTAATTTTTTTTCTGGTTTGGGTCACATTTTCCTGTATCTTGGAATGTTAATTTTTTATTAAATCCTGGAATCATCATATAGTGTGTTGCTAGGTGTCCAGTTTCCTTGTATTGCTGTAGAGAATGTTGTGTTGTTCTATCAGGTAGTTAAGGCACGTGCTCTTGAATCAATCCTTTCCAGATTTGTTTTTAAGTTTTTAAAGTAATTTTAGTGAAGTCATTACTTTAGAGATAGTTCAGCCGTAGCCCTAAGGCATGACACTCCTGGGCTGTCTCCTGAAGGCTCTTGGTATTCAACAAGGACTGGCAATTTTGACAGGTTGTGAGTCAAATAATTTCAAGCTCCGTGTGAGCTCTCAGAATTGTTTGGTTAACTATTCTTTGTTCTTTGCCCAGCCTCATGGAGCTTTACAGTCTAGGCTCAAAGGTTGTTTTCTGTGTTACTCCTCCTTTTTCAGAAATCCTTTTTATAAATTCCAGCTACCTCATTTTCTCTGAACTCATATCTGTCTCCTCAACTCAGTGGGATGGACATTTCCTAGTTATGGCCTCTCTCACTATATCTGTTCAGAAATTGCTTCCAGCCAAAAATATGTGGCAAATTTAAGGGTCATCTTATTTGCCTTTCTAATTTCAGGTAGCACATTCCTGTACTGTCATCCACTGACTAAAAATAGCTTTTTAAAATCATATAGTATATTTTGTTTTTAAATTTTCTTTACAGAAGACGGATAAGTCGATCTGTCCTTAAGTGGCTCTGGGGTGAGACTGCTGAACCCTAGCTACTATACCTCAAGGGCCAGCAGGCTTGAGGTAGGTCCCCAGTCCTTGTCCCTTTAGAGAAAATGTTCACCAAAGAGACTGAGTATTGTTTATTAAGAGAAGATACACGTGGAGAAATTATGGGCAGGCTCTCAGCGATGCAGGGAGACAGAGAGAGACAGAGAGACAGAGAGAAAGAGAAAGAGAGCACCACATGCTCTGGGATGGTTCAAATCAGTTGTGTGGGGACAGTCCTTCCAGGTTTCCTCTGGCCAGTTATCTTGCTTTCTGGAGCCTTGAGTCCATGTTTGGCCTGACTCATGGCCCTCCCCTGTATGTGCACGTCGTTTAGCCAAGGTGGGTTCCAGTGCAAGGGTTTCTGGGAAGTTGATAGGATGTACTGTGGTCTGATGCCCTCTCCCGTTTCTGACCCCTGAAGAACCTGTTTGAGCATGTGTAATTTGAGAGGTCATTTTGACCACAAGAATGAGAAATATGTGGTCTCTTTATCTTTTTTTCAAGCAAGACATAATTCCTCTTTGCTGTGCTATAATCTTTATCTTGAAGTGTCTTCCCGCAAGGGCCAGATTCCAGTTGTTCGATGTGGGACACATCTATCCCCTACCTCAGAGCCAACCTATTCCATCACTGCTGGGAATGGAAGTTCCATCATTATTATGAATGTCTTTAGAAATTACAGGAATGGGTTTAATAGTTAACCCCACCAATATTATTTCTGATACTCTGCTGCTTCTGTTACCACTCTTGAAAGACTACATATTTCAGCAATGCTATTATCTTTTCTGGACAAAAACGATGTCCATGTTTATGTCTATATTTGTCATAAATTAAATCATAGGTATTTGTGCTCAAAATCAACTTTCCTCTGTAGGTTTTCCATATTAACTTTAGTTACTTTGAGTGCCTGCTATGTATCATATTTTATTTAAGATTTCTAATTTACCTGATAGACTGCATATAAAATAAGCATTATTTTTCACTTCAGTGATGGAAAAATTTTATTTTAAACATTTAAGTAGTTTACATAGCGTACATAGCTAATAAGGTAAAGGGCTATAGTTTGAACTCAAGCCTTTGTGCCTTTTTATCAAGTGCAGAAAAAAGAAGAGATGCAAAGTTAGAAACAAAAGCTTATAGTCATGTGTCTTCCCATGATATTAGAAGTGTGGCCTGCAAAGTGCTTCATGTTTGAGACTAATTCTCCACAAGGAGATAGAATCTTTTTCAAATGTAAATGAATCGAACCTCTAAGCGGATTGTTAAAGTTCTACTGATAATTTTCATAGCAAAACTTTCTTGATGAAGGAAACAGTGAACCATGTTTCTTTAACATTCTATAGCAAGCTGCTTATGTCATCATAAATTAGTAACAAAAATTTCGTCACTGTCTTACACCCTCTGGCTTCATAGCACTGAATGACTTGTGTAACTTTTTTGGATTTAGGGTTTGTTATTGTTGTTGTCTAGTGATGTTTTTGGACCTCAGGTTCCTCAACTGAAAATAAAGAGACTGGAGTAAAAATAATTTGAATATCCTTTTCTGCTCTTATTATCATTTAATGATGATAAATTATTTAGGGATAAATATGCATAACAGTGACAGGATGAAGTGAGCATATTAATAAAAGGTTTTCATTATACACATTAAGGCACTGAAAAGTATCTGAAAAAATATTAAATTTTTCTTTTGGGTCTGTGGGACATTGGAAGGCTAAATCTTTAAATAGCGTGGTGTTTAAACATATAGAATATGTTGGCAGATTAACATGGGTTCACGTTCTCTTTGCCATTCACTATCTGTATGGTCTTAAGTAATTTCTTTAAACTCTGAGTTTTAGGTTCAGTTATTTGAGAAATGGAGGTGCTAATGCCCAGGTCAGAGAACTTTTGTGACTATTAAATGAGTCCATGAGTTTTTATTAGCTCAATCCCTGTTACAGTATAATTGGTTAACAGATGATATTGATTGTTAATTATCAGCATATTCTTCTGAAATCACATCGCCTTTTCACTTTACGTATATTGTTCAGACATCCTCACATGTATTACTTATTTGGTTAGTTTTACCCCTTTAATTAATGCTTTAAACACCTTCAGAAAAGATAGCAGGGCTTAGAAAAACGTATGCAAACTATTCATGTACAATAATTATGACTGAATAAACAGATAAATTAATTAATGCCTTAAATTTATACCTAATACTAAGATTTTTCTGAGATGGACAATAATGTCACTTTCTTCTTTATTTTATTACTCAATGAATTTTATTACATTTATAGTTGTACAAAGAACATCACAACCCAATTTTATAGCATTTCCATCCCAAACCCCAGTGTATCCCGCCACACTCCAACCAACCTGTGTCATTTGGAAACCATACATTTTCCAAAATCTGTGAGTCAGTATCTGTTGTGCAAAGAAGTTCGTTGTGTCCTTTTTTTAGATTCCACATGTAAGTGATAGTGTTTGTTGTTGGTGTCTCACTGTCTGACTGACTTCACTTAGTATGATAATTGCTAGGTCCATCCATGTTGTTGCAAATGCTGTTATTTCTTTCCTTTTAATTACTGAGTAATATTCCATTGTATACATGTATCACATCTTCTTTATCCACTCCTCTGTTGATGGACATTTAAGTTGTTTCCATGTATTGGCTATTGTATATATTGCTGCAATGAACATTGGAGTACATGTATCTTTTTGAGTCATGGTGTTCTCTGAATAGATACCCAGGAGTGAGATTACTAGATCAAATAGTAATCTATTTTTAGTTTGCTGAGGAATCTCCATACTGTTTTGCACAGTGGTTGCACCAATTTACATTCCCACCGTGTAAGCAAAGTTACTTACTTATCACCTAGGCACAGCACAGTGCCTTAGAGAATAATTTGCTTGATACGAAAACCTCAGGTGTTTTTCTTTAAATAACTTTTTTTTCTGTATATATTAATTTTCTAGGGCTGCCATAATTAGATATCATAGACTAGGTGGCTTAAACAACAGAAATGTATTTTCTCAGCATTCTGGAGACAGACTTCTAAGATCAAAGTGGTGGCAAATTTGGTTTCTTCTGAAGGAAGCATCTCTCTTTGGTTTGCAGATGGCTGCCTTCTCCCTGTATCCTCAGGTTATCTCTCCTCTATGCCTGAGCCCTTGGTGTCTCTCTGTGATGTTCAAATGTCCTCAGATTAGAATAGGGCCATGTTAACAACCTCATTTTAACTTAACCACTTCTTTAAAGACTTTATCTCCAAATACAGTTACAATGTAAGGTACTGGGGGTAGGAGTTCAACATATGAATGGGGAGGGGCATATATCAACCCAAAACACCGCCCTTTCTCCTCTTCTTTGTCCTGAATAAACTTGTTAGTTAATTGTAGACACTTGAAAGAGTAATTTGCTGACCCTCTCTCTTTATGTGTACTTGTGTGTATGTGTGTGTGTGTGTCTGTGTGGATGAGCATGTTTAAAACAGAAGACACCTAAGCACCTAAGGACATGTGACATTTCAAATGGAAAAGCTAGGAAAATAATACAAGACTGTTGTGCTTGCATCGATATTTGTGTATTCCTTCAGACTTTAGACTTCTATGCATATGACTAGGAAGGGGATTTGCACAGAAGGTACTATAAAAATGGTATTCTATGGGGGATATTTAAAAACCTCAGGATGTTATACATTTGACACTTGAGACTTTATATCAAATTTTGCTTCTCTCCAAGAGAAAAATCTCAAGTGATAGTTGAAGTTTGGTACCTTTAATTCTTTTTTTTTTTTTTTTGCCAAGAGGGTGGACCCTGTTTCCTGCTGACAGACTCTTCTTTGGAATTGCATTTTACACAACCCCCTGAATCACTGCAGAATATTGTCATAATTAATCAATGAAGACCAGAGAAATGAAAGAATAACCACTTATCAGTGATCAGTTTCCTTTAATGCTATATGTGTGTGTGTGTGTGTGTGTGTGTGTGTGTGTGTGTATTTATAGCTAGAGATTTATGAGTTTGAAAGCTAGATTCGATTAGAAGCTGAACTTTTTTATATAAGGCATTGCTTTATCTTTGTGTTTAGAGTTCTATGCACACAGACATTTGTTAAAAGTTTACGGCAAAGAGCTAATTAGAGTTAATAATGACACTATAAAAATTTATTTTTAGAGAGACATACAATATTAGTATTGACACATTGTTTTATGGAGTTTTTAATGAATGCGTTAGTGAATCAAACTTGGATCCACTGACCCATATGCAGTAAAGCCTGTCTCCTGATACTGAGGCAGTAAGGAAAAGTCAGCATTTATTATAAATCCCAGGAGTCTGGGGCAGTTAATGCTCAAAAATCCCTTGATGGGTTTCAGGAAAGCATTTTTTAGAGACAAGATGAGGAAGGGGAGACTCAGGGTGTGTGATCAGCTCAGTCCCAATTCTCTATTACTTGATGGTGAGGTAACAGGGTCCTATCACAGAGGTTGCTATTATGATTATCAATCCTTAGGCTCTTGTAGATCTGGGGGCTAGTGCCCATGGTGGTCAAGTAGTTCATTTCTTCCATTTGGCGAGAGTTTAGCATCTGTGAAACAACTCAGGAAATGTGCATCAAATAAATATCCAGGTACTTCAGAGAAGAACTAAAGATTCAGTGATTGCCATATGGCTGATTTACTGTTTACATTGTTACCAGTTCTCCTGGCCCACCTGCTACTTTCGTCCCTACATGTTCACCTCCTTTCCATCCTTAATTCTTGATCCAGGCTTTTGGGATTCAGGAGAGGCCTGGGAGACTACAGCATTTCTACAAAGAAGAGACAGGCAAGGACATGGGGGGAGGGGTCTCTCCAGGGAAGATGCCATCTCAAAATATGCCTCTTGGACATATGGATTATTTTGAGCTAAAGGCCATTGAGAACCAGCAGATGCAGGAAAAGCTCTGGAAACAGGGCACATGTTTGTTTTCCTTTTGTAAAGTAAATTTACATTTAAAAAGGAAATTAACATTTGTAAAGATGTCTCCTTCTCTCCTATCGGGAAGAAGAAGGTTTTTAATAACTCTTATAGATGGAGAAGGCAGCAGTTTAAATCTGCATAAAAAATCTCACTAAACAACCCTTGTTTACCATACTTTTCTTTTCCTTCCGCTATTTGTCTCCCCTTCCCAGAAGTTGAAACCTACTTCCCTTTGTTTAACCTAAGGCAGTAGATATATAAACGCAAATTCAAACCACCCTTTTGGGTTACTCAATTCTGAGTGTACATACTCAAATACACATGTTAATAAACTTATTTTAGTTTTCCTCTTCTTAATCTGTCTTTTGCCAGTCTAATTCATAGCCTTCCTGTTCCCCGCCCCCATCTTGAGAACCTAGATGAATGAGTAAAGGAAAATTATATTTTTCCCCCTTTACAATGTTATAAGCATCTCAGTGACAGAAGTTCGACCACTGGTGATTTGAGATTTTAGCAACTGAGTATAAAAGATTTGTTCACTTCTGAAATGTTCAAAGATATTTTTCATCCCAGGAAAAAAAAGATTTTTGTGACACCGCTGTCCTTAAAATTCCCTTTTTAAATTCTTCAGAATAACTAGGAGAACTCTCAGCAATCATAGTGTAGGAAAGGGAACCCCTTCCAGGCCCTGAGAGCAGGCTTTATAGAGCACTTATCAAAGTTATATTAATAGATTTTGATGAAATCCAAGGAAGATTTTTTTTTAATGTTTTTACTTCATCAGAAGTGTTCTAACATTACCAATTTTACATATAACTTGAACTATAAATTATTTGGCTCCCTCATTTGCGTCCAGTATTCTTCTTTCAAAAGTGTGTCCTCCATTAACTTCTTAAATTGTGATACAGTGTAATTCT
>PVHT021183666.1:9080379-9250905 GCA_004024745.2 Catagonus wagneri
TACCACAGCTCACACCACACCAGAGCTACACCACAGCTCACAGCAACACTGAGTCCCCAGCCCAGTGAGTGAGGCCAGGGATCAAATCTGCATCCTCATGGATACTAGTTGGATTCATTTCCACTGCGCCACAATGGGAACTCCTGAATGACTTCTAAGGCTTGGTTTGTTTAACTCCAAGAGAACAATTCTGCTTAATTTTGGTTAAAAAGTAATTACGCTTACTTATAAGAATAGACAAACCAATCTGTGTTTTAAGTCTAGAACAAAGTATTTTCACTTGAAATCATTGATATAAGAGCCCTAGATGCAGATCATCATGTCTAGTGTAATCAAAGATATTTATTTTAAAAATAACTGTGTGAAAAACTGTATATGCACATCTGAATGAAAGTATGTAACTTCCCACTTAGATGTTTATATTTTGGTGAATTGTGATTCATAGATTGATATGCCTTATCGCATGGCATTATTGATAACTAGATGATTTTATATTGCCATATATCAAATGGTATTTTATAGCAAAGACTGTTTCAGTAACTTGGAAAAGTAAGTACGTATTTGATATGACCTGAGGATTTATGGGTGTTGATTTAAAGGAAAAACTCACATGAGAGTTGTGAGTGTGCATTTTATTCATAGTCTTACTGAGGACTGTAGTTTAGGAGACAGCCTCCCAGTAGTTCTAAAGAAACTTCTCCAGAGAGGTGGGGGAGGAAGCTATTTTATATTTGATTTTGGCTGTGGAATCCATGCAATCAAGCATACGTCTTTGTAAAAGATTACTGCTAGTCACAAAGAACAGATATCTCAAATTAATGATTTTAATGCTTTTCTAAATATGAAAATATACAAGAATCCTGGTTCATTAGAATTCTCCCTTAGATATACATCTAACTGTCTATGGGCCCTGTTTTTCCAGAATGTGTAGTGTTCCCTCCTGTTTTTCATCGTGAATTCTTCTCAAGATGCATTGTAGGTCAGCAACTACAAAGAGTTATGACTTAGTTCTTGTAGAAATGAATGGTGAGCTACATTCTGTTCTTCTTTGTTTACATGGGTATTACAATCAAGGCAAAATCAATACATGAATCAATTAGGGAACAATTAATGTATATCATGTTGTGTAGTAGTTGGAAAAATCTTTTTCAAAAGGAAAGTCTTAGATAGAGTCTTTGTGCATAGATTAAACTTGGATGGTAGAGAGAAGAAGGAAGCATTTTCTAGTCTGGATTGTAGCACTACCTCACTGAAACAAATAAAGGTACAAACTAAATGTGTTAATCCTTCAAAATTACATGTCTCCAACCTTGTCTCCTGCTGCCACATTTGCACCTATCTAATATGCCTTAAATTATAAGGTAGTCTTTTTTCTAACATATAATTTGCTCACCTAAATATTTTCAGTCACAAGAAAATCTTAATTAAAAATAATCCTCTATTTGTGTTAGTCTGCTAGCACTGCCATAGTAAAGTACCACAGGCTGGGTGACTTAAATAAGAGACATTTATTTTCTCACAGGTAAGGAGATGTAAGTCCAAGACCAAAGCGCCAGCAGGGCTGGTTTGGGTGTCGTTCCCCTACTTTGGTTGTAGACTGCTGCCATCTTGCTGTGTGCTTACTTCGTCTTTGTGCACAGCTGGAGAGAGCGGGCTTTGGTGTCTCTTCTTATAAGGACACTAATCTGGCAGATCAGGTCTCAAAGCTTATGACTTAATTAAACCTTAATTACCTTCCTAGCGGTTCCAACTCCATATATAGCCATCCTGTGAGTTAGGACTTCAAGGTACAAGTTTTGTTTGTGGGGTGGGGACAAACATTCAGTCCGTAATACCTATTTTAAGCAAATAAAACCAAAAGAACTAAGAGAATGACAAAGAGATAGAAAATGTACAGGAATTCTCTTGTGGTGCAGTGGGTTAAGGATCCTGCATTGTCCCTGCAGCAGCCCTGGTCACAGGTTCGATCCCTGGCCTGGGAATGTCCACTTGCCTCAGGTGCAGCCAAAAAAAAAAAAAAGAAAAGAAAAAGAAAAAGAAAGAAACTGTATAAAAACTTTGAAAGATGTTGGGAATAGTAAATATGAAACTTTTCTTTCTCTAAATATAGACAAACAAAATATAAATTGGAGGGAGGTACTTTTGAATGTCTGAGAATATCCCTGAATTTTTTTAAAAAGTAAAACCTCAAATTTGAACATTCTCAGAATAGGTAAAATGCACATCAACACACAAACAAATAATATAAATAGATAAAGTGAAAATCAAAAACATCAAAAGTAAGTGAAGACTTAGAAAAAACTTAAAAAATAAGCAGATTATACTCCCAGAAATAATCGTCAGGTTAACATCAGCATTTATTATCAACTATGCAGTTGCAAGAAGACAATAAAGTAAGAACTAAACTGTTAAAGGAAAAGAACTAAGAAATTTGAACATGGAATTATATATCAACCTAAATTATCATTTGGATGTGAAAGTAAAATATATTGTTAGAAATATAAGGCCTTCAAAGTTTCACCACACAAAAATATTCTTTAAAATTATTCTCAGATGAAGTAATCGAGGCACCTGAAAATGTTTTCTGTAAAGGCCAAGATGTCTAATATTTTAGGCTTTGCAGGTCATGTAAAATTTCTGTTGCATATTCTTCGTTATTTTTTACAACACTTTAAAAACATTAAAAACAAATAATCTCAATTTGAGTGTATACCAAAACAGGCTGCAAATGAGTTTAGGATTTTGGCTCATTGAACAGAGGGTATAATATGAATATCCTTGAAGGTACTGAATTAAAAAAAGAAGAAAAAAATTAGGAAATATGAAAAGGAAAGAAGATCAAATAACTTATTAAAAATTTGCCATAAAAATGTAGAACCAGTATTAAAGTGACCAATACTTTTTCACCTTATGGGACATGTTAAATATTATAATAATGAAATGACATATAAGTGAAAAAGTCTTAATAGACTATCCCAAATCATCAGAATAAAACAAACGAGTATATAGTTTTTGAATCATTGTTATAAAATAAATCTTTATAAAGAAAGGAAAGGATAAAAAGTAAATGTGGTAAAGAGAAAACATAAAATAAGATGAAAAAATGTCCTGATAGTATATTCTTGTGATAAAAAGTTTAAGATAAGTAATTATTGCCATATATACCAATAACAATACAGTCTTCTAATGTATATGACAATAACTAATAAAATTGGGATAGAAGTAAAAAATGGAAAATCGACTTTTTAATAAGCTATTTTAGCACATTTCTTTTAGAAACTGTTAAAGCGGAGAGATATAAAGTCCAGACTGTTTGGATAATGTGATTAATAAAATTTCCCTATCTTTTTAACAAATAGTCTGCAAATGCTCTCTTAAAACATGGAACAGAATCAATACAATAACTCTATAATCTCCGACTACAATGAAATAAAATTTGAAATTAAGAGAAAAATAAATAGTTAAAAATCTGTGTATCTGGAAATGCTAAAAATCTAAGATTAAATAATTTGTGGATAAAAAATAAATATAAAGAAAATATGAAATATTTAGAACAGAAAGGAATTTAAATAGTAGTCAACAATATTCAAGTTAGGAGTTTCTGTCGTGGCTTAGCAGTAACAAACCTGACTAGTATCCATGAGGATGAGGGTTTCATCCCTGGCCCTGCTCAGTGGGCTGGGGATGTGGCCTTGCAGTAACCTGTGGTATAAGTCACAGGTGGGGGCTCAGATCCCACATTGCTGTGGCTGTGGTGTAGGCCTCAGCTGCAGCTCCAATTCACCTGACCCCTAGCCTGGGAACTTCCATATGCCATAGGTGTAGCCCTAAAAAGCATAAATTAATAAATAAAATTAAATACAAACAACATTCAAGTTAATTAGTAAACAGAGAAATATAAAATCACAATGTCATAACCTTTTGCTTATACAACAGGTCAGACTTTTTAAATTAGCAAGAATATACATAAATGAAAGAGTATCAATTGGGTGGATCTCAATATACCCAATGACATAGAAATTGCCACCTATGAATATATAGCCCCTCCTGTTATATAGATTTCAAATAAAATGTGGAAGCTAGTACATCTTGCTGTGCTGTTATGTTTTGTTTTAATGGTAGGATGTTGTGGGAACGTTGTAGATCCTTTGTAAAAGGAAGAGATAATTAAAATAGATAGATACATGGCATAAGAGACTATATCATAGTTACCAGCAACAAATATGAACAGATATGAACTAACCAAAATGGATATATCTTTAAAACATGAGATACATAACATAATACACTTTTATAGAAATCAAAAACATGTACATACATGAAATAATAACCTATATTTTAAAGACATTTTAAGACATTACAGTGAATGCTTCTGGGTAGAAGAAGGAATGACATATAAAAGAAAAAGAAAAATAGTACAGAACAAAACAAAGAAGGGAACTTTACAAGGAGCACTGATGATTGTTGGCCATAAATTGATCAATATAATTAATTTAGCTTCCTATGTCATAGGTCTAAGAATTAAAAAATAAGTAAAATTATAGCCTAAAAAATAATTTTAGACGAGTTAAGTTTGCATTCTGAGACAAATGAAAAATTTGAAGATTAGCTAAAGGAATAAGGGACTGAATTATGGAGGTGAAAAGCCAGATATCTGGGAAAGTGCCCATTATTTTAAGTTGAAGTTTTACTTTAGATTTGCTCCTGAGAGTAAAGTTTGGTAAGCAGTGAAGAACTGGGGATTTTAGACTAGAAAGATGCTAAATGAATGTGAAATACATCCAATACTATAGTTTACTTGAGCACAAAGAGCGTGTGGTTAGATAGAGATATATGATTTTGTGCCTTTCTCCAGTACAACTCTATAGTTCTAAAATGAGAACAGAAAAAGCAGGTAGATGAGATAATTCAGAGACATAGATAAAATTTATAAAATACTCAGAAGGAAACATTTTCTTGGTTCTAGAGATATAAGTCATAGGTAAGAAGGAATGCTAGTATTGCAAAAAGTAGATTAAAAGTTGTAGAGTTATAGGAGGGAAAGAAGTGATACAAGGATTTGGTAGTACTTTCAATGAAACAGGTTTACAATATCTTTCAGAAAATTTATTTCTAAAAATATTAAATATTTTAAGTGTTATTTGTGATTATATTAGTAAGGTTTTTTTTTTTAATTATGCAGCAGTAACAATCTGAAAATCTCATTGAATTACAGGAACAACAGTTTATTTCTCATTCTTGTTACAAGTTGGGGCTCTGGGTCAGCTGTTGCTCTTCTCAAATGCATGTATTGTCTTTATTCCAAGATCCAGGCCGAATAAACAGACCCTATTTGAGACACGAATTTTGGTGGCAGAGGGAGAGAGCAAGATGGCTGCCCTTTAAATCTTCAGTGCTCTTAAAGGCTGTGCTCAGTCATACCGGTTACATCCATTCCCATCCCATTGCCGAACTAAGTCACATAGATCAAGGCCAGCGTCAGTAGGGTGGGGGAATGTATATTCATCCCAGTGGAGGTCCAATGAATCTCATGGCAATGGGAAAATTCTTCAAGCCCAGAGTCATCTCTTACAAAGAAAGGGTGGGAACAAAAAGTCAGACTCGATTCAACTTTTATTAAAAAGTAGGCTCTCTCCTCAGTGTTTGTGATGATGTCCACCTGTCCATCATGAACCCTTGCTCCTTTATTGTCCAGGAAACTATTAGAGGCTAATAGACAGCAGACCAAGTAGCAGTATATTGGTACATTCATAAATTATTTATGAGTGAATAAAGCCAGAGGAAACAGAAAGAAGGGAAGTAAGGGGGATGAGTGGTTATTGCAAAGGTAATAAAAGGAGTCTGGCACAATCTCTCCAGGTGGCTGTATCAGCCTTGTCAAGCAGGACAGCAACCTCACTGAATCATGGACTTTCACTCAACTCTGGCAGTTGATGACCTGAGAGTTTTTTAATTTACAATTGGCATATGTGGGTTACTAAGACTTTTCACTTTGTCTTAATGCTATGATAATAATAATAATACTATTAACAACAATAAAGTAACTACTAACACTGGTATGACATCTTAGTATTTATGAACACTCTCCTATACCCCGATTTTTTTCTCAAGCCAATCCCATAGGGTAGGGTTGCTAGTTGCTCTCATATTGCTCTCCTGCACCACCCTTTCCTCCCCTTTCTATGTCCTATTTTTGGTCCTGGAAAGGATGAGGGAAGCTGATCCATGAAGACCGTACCTGGATCCCATAGTCTCTTATTTATAGTTGGATTTGACTAAGAACAGACAGTGGTTGGGAGGGCAGAAAGGGAAGGAGGCCGCATGATCATGGAAAGACATTTGATCTTTATCAAAGGAATTTTTTTTTAATTCTATGGGCATCAAAACAAGTGGGCAGAGTACTTTTCTGTGCATCCAAAGGACTGCCTCTAAAAGAGGAATTATAATCCCAACTCCTCCTTCAGTCAAGTAGGGAAATAATTATTGGAATAAATAGATAAGGAGGATTCTTCTACCTCTGCTACTCAGGGATACATTCTCTACTAGGAATGAAATACATCTAAGCAAGTATTTTATAAGGGCTCAGATAAGAAAATTTCTATTCTCAGTTGCTTTGGGTAAGATTTCCCATATATCCTCGCTGTACTATCACCATCACTATCATCATTAGTGCCACTGATAACTGTGCTATAAAGGGAAGTTGTGAATTATTTATCTCGATGTGAAAATTTATAAAGCCTCATCACAGAGGTGAAATTCACAATGATTTTCCTTGACTCTGTGGTTATATAAAACATTGGCATGGCAACTCAAACCTCAGCATACCCAGGCTTCCATCTTTTCATCTTAGATGCCTGTGTGACAGTCCACAGGTGGACCTTTTCAGGTCAGCCAAGGTCTACCGAGATTATTGCTTAACTCCTCATGTTAATATCCTAATGGAACCCTTGCTGTGGAATTTGCAACAACCAATTGGAGAAGTAGGGGAGGAGGGTTACTGATGACAGTCTTCTTCTTTTTTGTGCCAGGCAAAGCATTGCAATATAAATTAATTCCTCCAAATGCTTACTCTCTGCAATTAACTCTGCTCTAGGAATAGCTGTTTTATAACTTTTGCAAATCAAAGTACTATGCCACTAAAGTATTCACTTGCCAGGGGACCATGGCATCTCATCCGTTAAGGGAATGATGTTTAAAAACAGCCTCTTCTCCTTTTCTTTTTGAAAGATTATTTCACTGAACGGACATTGCCTTGAGATGTATTGAGGGAAATGGGAGTTGAATCAGCAGCACTTGTACGATGCATAATTCCTATTACTCTGCTCCCAGGAGCATTGGAGTTTGCATGGCCTAGCAGACCGGGTGCTCTAATGATAGGACTCTGAGTGGGTTGACAGCACCGGAATGTCTAAGGATGTACTATGCTCATCGCCTCCATTTTTCAGAATTCACCTCTTAAGAGGCAGATAGTGCTTTTGAGGATGAGGTTAATAGTCCCTAATTCCTTAGGCGTTCATTGTGAAATGCTATTACCCATGGTAAGGTAATTTGCTATTAATATGGATGTAATACACAATGCTATCAAAATTTCCACTATAATGCAGCCTTCATAAATGTCTATTACCTTTTCAACAGCTCCTGATTCCCTAGTTTGAATTAACCTCTTTGAAGATGAGTGAACATTATTCTGCACAACATAGCAATGTATAGCTGCACATGTATTGGGGCCGAGGGAACATCAGTTACATAGACTATTCCGTCATCGCGTGAGCATATGGTACCTTCCCAGACAGTGTGAGTCACACAAAGTATGTATCCTAAAAACTCGCTCATTATTTACTTCAATTTACTGCTATCATTAATATGTTGAGTATATCTGGATAGCTAGCTCTTCGTGGTTTTCATGCCTCTGATGAACGTCAAATCATTTTGCGCCTTCATTTACAATCAGCAGTTATAATCAGGATTTAAGAAATTTTCTGTGCTTGAGGCACAAGATCAAGTTAATGACAAATTAATATTAACAGATTTGAGGGATTTTAATGTAGGGATTTGGAAGAGATTTAATTTTGGAATAACAATTTCAAAATACAGATAATTAAAATTTTGTCTTTGATTTTGCAAATAGATTTGAAAAAAACTGAGACCCGTCAAAAAAACAATATATCTGGGCAAATAGCTTTTTTCCATTTTTTCCTTGTTTAAATCACATTCTTCATGTTCACCTGCACAGTTAACATTTGTTCTCCTTGTATAGAAGTTCATGTCTCATCTGCCTTATTGTACTATGAATTTGAGGCAAGAAAGAAGTTAGTGTCATTCACCTTTTTACTCGTTCCAATACCTAACATGTATTTTGCACAGTGTTTAAGAGTAACTGATTTGAGTAGTGGTGATTTGTATTGGTTCAATATAATCCAATATAATCCAAGTGAACATACACTGAATTTCTTAAACAGACCCCTTACTCTGTTTATATTAGGTCTCTTATAATTTCTTTAAGATATATTTTCACCAGTGATAGGATTATTGCCCATATTAAGTGGTTTTGGTTACTTGTGACATCATACTTATCATTCAAAGGACGCTGCATAAAATTTCTTGTGCCAAGCCTACAGAAGTTGATTAATAAACCGGATGAAGCTTTGCACACATGAATTCAATATACAGCATTGTTCAATTTTAAATGTGCAGAATATGTTCCTTGCATCCCATTTCTGGAAAAAATAATTCTTGGCCTAAAAAGCAATGCAAATAGATGTCCTAAATTTGCAAATATTTGCTTGGCATTAACAATAGATTTACTTAATTCCATAACTTAAACGTATTTTAATAGATTACCAATGTAAAAAAGAGTGAAAGACTTTGGCCTGCTCAAATAAATTGATAAATAAATAAATATTGCAACTAATAATAGGAAGAAATATGACATAAATAATGCTAAGCTGGAAAATAATTGTAGAAGTTTATGGCTATTGGGCTGAATCTAATATGATATTAAATTTGTACTGGCATTTCAAGAGCTGTCCTAATCAATCAATTGGTAATTGCAGCTATGATTACCGGCTGTGATTATGATTAATTGCCAATTTTGATTGATCCTCCAATAATTCTGGCATGTTCTTCAATATAGAATCTCTGCTGCATTAAGTAGGATTTGGAAGGCAGAGTTATTAAAAGCAAATAATCAAATCCTTCGCTCTCATTATGCATCTGTCCTCAGGGGACAAGATTTGTGATGGTGGAATCATGGATAGACTCACAGGAGGGGAAAGCCAGGAGAGGACAACAGTATGCCAGAGATTATTTTAATAAGATAGACTCATCGTGGAGATGGAGTGTACATTTTATAATGATTCATTTACTTCAGGCTTACATTCATTACACCCCCTACTAGCTGAGCCGCCTTTCATTATGACAGTGTGATCTCTTTAGCCCAGCCCAATCACTACCCACTACCTTTTTCAGTTCTATGGACAGTGAAAATAAATGTCTCTGTGCTTTTCCAACTGTCACATAACAAAATGGGTCATTATTTAGTTCTTTAGGCAAGTACCATGAACAGAAGGTCACAGGCAGAGGAATATTTCCAGGACTACATCATAAATGAAACAGTCTTGGAAGTCATTTCCTCTAATATGTCATTAGCCTGGTGCCAGGTGGAGGTGCACAACCATATTGACAGGGAGCGGGGGCACTTCTGCAGCCTAACAGGATGGCTTGTTACTGTGAGGGCTCCCCAAGCCACAAACAGAACTCTTCTTTGAAGAGCCTTATACATCAGGCTACTGCAGTGATTTCAGGAAGATGAGCATATTAGAAAATACTGAAAACCAGACTCATTTTCAGTGAATAAGGAAAGAATCAGCACATATTGCACCTCAAGGGCAGCGTACTTGTCTTTCAGGCTCTGCTGCAGCCTGAGTGCTTTTAAAATACCTACACCAAGGTGGAGATCAAATAAATAACAAATGAATGAAAGAATGAACACTTGTACACACTCTCAGGGGTTGAGGCTTGGCATCTGTTGAAAACTGACTCAATATACACATTTATATCTTGTACTGCTCACGTTACATTGCATTGCATGCAGTTAATCATTCTAACAGCCCTATGAGGGAGGCACTATTACTAACCCTTATTTAGAAATGTGGAAATTTCACATTAGAACTGTAAATTAAATAGTTAAATCTACATAATTAATAATTGACAGTTGAACAAAGGTCTTATACACTAAGCTCACTATAGCTCAAAGCTCCATGCTGTAACTATTATAATATTGTGCTTAATTTTCAGGAAAAATCCAGAAAGCTAATAGCATTTTCCATATTTTACAAAAGAATAGACGACTTATCAGAGTTTATGGTAGAATTTGAACTTGAAACCATTGGTCTGTTGCCAAAGCCCTTTCCTCCAGCCCACCTTTACCTTCTATGCATTCACTTCCCCAAAGTGAATTCTGTGCTCACAGGGGCTGGTTTCCCAGTTCTGCAGGAAGCCACCCTCATTCCAAACTCCATGGCCAGTGTATGGGCTGGTATTAGTTTCCTATCCCTAGCTGACAAAATACCACAAACTAAGTGACTTGAATTAACACACCTTTATTATCTTATAGTTGTAGAGGTCTTACGTTTAGGACAGTCTCATGGGGCTAAAGCAAAGATGCCAACCAGGCTGGTTCCCTCTGACGCTCCAGGGGGACACTTTATTTCCTTGACTTGGCCTTCTAGAGGCCATGTGCATTCCTTGGCTTGTGGCTCTTCACTCCATCTTCAAAGCTAGCAGCGTAGTTGTCCCATCTTCTTCACTGACTGCCTCTGTCTTCACATCACCTCCTCTGACTCTGACTCTCCTGCCTCTCTTTTATAAGGAGGCTTGTGATTACCTTGAGCTCACTCAGGTAATCCAGGGTCATCTTACCATCTCAAGACCCTTGATTTAATCACATCTGCAAAGTTTCTTTTGCCATGTAAGATAACATTATAGGATCTGTGGTATCTGAACACAGACATTTTTGGGGAGCCATTATTTGGCAACTGATTAGCAAATAGTGTATGGTCTCATCTGGAATAGCTTTGCTTTTCCCTGGTTCTTTCCCTTCAGTTCACCTAAAGTACATTCGTCTTCCCACTCCTTGGTTTGGATTAATAATATATTAATAATGGATAAAAGAAAAAGAACCATAGTTCAGATATTTTTTATGACAGTATTGCTACTGTTTGACAGTAACTGTTTGTCTCATTTTAATTAGAGACTACAGAGTTCCTGAAATAATACGAAAATAATGATAGAAAATAAAGACTTGCTTATATTTTAAGTAAAAGAGGCAGAACACATAATAGTGCCAGCCTTGTAATATTTATGCATTTGAAAGTCGCAAAAATGTTGAGCACTTTTATTTAACTTTCTGCAGTATTGTTATCTTATTTTCAGGTTCCCATATCCTTCTGTGACTCCCACTAAAAATCAGCTTCCACTAATATTTTGTCTTCTCTAAATTATACTTTATAAAGTATATCTGAAAATTTAGCTCACTTACAGTATTGCATGCTGGAGTCTCTCCCTAACTCAACTGTATATTTTAGGGTCCCAGACCTCTTAACATATAGCTGAACATTCAATACAAAGTCTATAAATTATATCAAATTCAACAAATTTTGTGGAATGTGTACTATTCAGTGTCACCAGATGTTCTTTGCTTAGACTGGAACAATTTATGCCTGTCTTTCTATAGGATTTACCAAGTGCCTCTCTCGCTCACAAATGTATCCTGATTTAAATGATAAATTGTGTAGTCCCCCTAAATATGCAGCCAGTGTCAAGAGTTAGTCCTGGTAAGCGTGGTTCCTGATCTCAACAAAGGAGCACTAGAAAGTCTGAGACAGTATGGCAGGCAGAATAATGGGTTCCCCAACCCTAAATGCCCACATCTTAATCCTGGGACCCTGTGAATAGGTTACACCACATGGAAGAGGAAGTACGGTCACAGATGGGATTAGGTTGCTAATCAGTTGACTTTAAAATAAGGGGATTATCCTGGATCATCTGTGTGTGCTCAGTGTAATCACAAGGGTCCTTAAATGGGGAAAAGAAGTACAAAAGAGTAAGAAGGAGATATGACTCTGGAAGAAAGACAATGAGAGATGTAGCATCACTGGCTTTGAAGATGAAGGAAGGGCAAGAGTCAAGGGGTGCAGGTGGACCCTGGAAGTGGAGCGGACAAAGGAATAGATTCTCCCCCAGAGCCTCTGGAAGAAATGCAGCTCTATCAACATTCTGCTTTTACCCCAATGATACCTAAGATAGACTTCTGACCTCTAGAACTTCAAGATAATACATTTATGCGGTTTTAAGACACAAAATTTGTCATAATTTCTTACACCATCAATCGAAAATTGGTACAAGCTTACAATTTTGCCTGGATTGGAGTATAGGTCACTTAAACTAATTAATGCAACAGCAATCCCAGAATTCTAAGGGAATTCCATTATATCATACCCCTTCCCTTTGGTGTCAGTTGCTGTTTTGGTTCTTATATAATTATTCAAGTCTAGCCTTTTCCTTGGACAATAACTATATTAAATATTGACATAATATGGTATTCAAGTGGTAAAGCTTTAATAACTGAATAATTAAGAACTGATAAAAAGAAAGTAAGGATTAAATTTAATTTCCAAGTCAAGTCAATCTGCAGGCTTCCTCAAAGATATACGATGGTTTCAGAAAGAACAAGTCTTCCGCAAAAGGATGTTTGGACTGGGTACAGCCGTTTCTCAGGATAGAAACAGCACCAAGTTTAGTTCACTTCCTGGGAAAGTAAGAGCTGTACTATTCAGGATTCTAGGAGAGAGAGCTTATTTATGCTGTATGTCTAATCAAAGCACTTATTTGGGTATGGTTGCGGCTGTTCTGCTGCTTCTTGAGGTAAAAAGAGCTGCCCAGAGAGGGCAACTTTCACTTGCTGAGTAGGCTTTTCATCTTGAACCTTCCCCAGGTATGCCAGCATCTTCTTCTTGAGTGAGGGGATCTCGATTCTTTGATCTCCCTCCTGCAAGAGAGATCACCTGCCTTCTCAGTGAACTTGATTAGTAGTCAAAAGAAATGGATGCTTCAAACAAGAAAAAGAAAGGGACTGAAATGCAGAAGTTCTTGTGCTGTGTACTTATACTCTATCTCAGTCAACACACATAACACCCTAAGGCATAGATGTTTCTATTAGGACTCTTTCTGTTGCAAGTGAAAGAGGCATAACACAAACCGTGTTAAGCATGTATGGGAATTAAGGGTCCCAAGTAGCTGAGAATTCTAGGAGTCTTCGTTAGGCCTTAAGAAATGTGAAGCTTAAGTGTTTTCCTTTCTGCCTCCCTTTCTCTCTCCCCTTTCTTTCTCATGTGGTTGCATTATTCCATGCAGTGCAGTGCAGAATCAGCATCTTCGTTCTCTGGGCTTAAACCAGTTGAGAAGCTCAGAGCATGCTTGAGTTAGCCTAACTTGGGCCATATGAACATCCCTAAATAAATCTTTGTGGCGAAGGAGATAGATACTAACATGGGTCAAACCTATATCACACGAGCAGTCCTCTCATGAAGGGCTAGAAGACTGGAATGGAAAGGCCCACGGAGATCATGTTAAGTGAGGGAGGAGCAATTTCCCAAAGAAAAAGGAGCTCTGCCCAGCAGAAGAGAGGAGGACTACTGATTAGCCAATGTGAAGAAATGTTTATTCCAGTAATTTTCCCTGTGTAGACAGGAGTAAACGAAGTATCCAAGAAGATACTTTGACTGTGCTTTTAAGGTTTGCACAACTAATAATGACAGGTGAGAATCAGAGTCCAGTTTTATCTGATTCTGAAGCCTGTACTCTTTCTGTGATAGGCCCTGGGCCACTGCAATATCCATAGACTCTTGAAAAGGACAGCGTTTCTTACACATTAGAATTAATATACTTCATTTCATAACACAATTGCAAGTTATACTATCAAGTTGTAGAAGTGATTATTGGGGGAATATAAAATATCTGTTTCATCTGGAAATTATTTAGCAAGGCTTTCACTGTATTTTAAAATATTTAAAAAGGGACACCATAATCTTTTAAGGCCATTAGAGGAGTCTTTAGTGGCTTAAGATGGTTTTTCACATGGTTTGAAGATTTTTATCACCTACATAGCTTATCATCAAAAAACAAGGACCTCCTGCATAGCATGGGACAGTCTACTGAATATATACATCTGATTCACTTTGCTATATACCTGAAACTAATACAGTATAGTAAGTTAAGTATACTCCAATAAACTTTTTAAAAAATTTACTGTATTAACTGTTCAAATGGGTTAAGACAAATCTTTCCTTCCCATGCAATGCTAATAGTATTTCAAATTGGTCCAACATTTTGGTATGGGGGACATTTGCCAGAGGAATCAAAACTAAAAAAAATAATAATCAGACAGGTACATAAACTGAGTTTCACAAATATTCTTTAAAATATTAGAGATAATAGAGGGCATAGGAAACATTCCAAACATTAGAGGATTGGCTCAATCAGTTATGACAATGATAATACCTAACATTTGTTGAACCCAAGCAATATGTTAAATATTGTACATACTATTCAAGGCACCTTTTTATTTCATTTCATTCTCACAATCAACAACCTATAAATTAGATATTTTTATTATCTGCATTATCTTCACATGCAGAAAAAAAAAGAACAAACTATGATTTGGAGATGGTAAGCTGAATGTCAGGAATACTTACCCCTTTTTAGTGAGGCTGGACTCATATCCAGGTTTATCTGACTCCAAAACTCATGCTCTTACCCACTATTCAATGTTCATGTGTATCTATTCAGTGGAAAAATATTCTGTTATTTAAAGAAAAGAGAAAAAATATAGATCTATATAAATGCTGAAAGGTATTTATGAAAAATTATTGGGTTAAAAATGCAAGTACTAACTGAGAATGCATGTTGGAATCTTCACTTTCTTTTTAAATTAATATTTTCTTGTATGAATTTATATACACTAGCTTGTTGAGCATTACTATCTTTTTGCAATGAGTATAGGCCATTTTCACGTTCCTGATTTTATTTTTCTGTAATTAAGAAATTATTTATCATAAGCATGAAATACTTTTTTAATTATAGGAGTGAATCAATTATTTCCATTTTGAAAAAGAAAAAAATAGTATTTTATCCATTATTTCTCAACTCACTCTAGCTACCTTGATAATTCATCTCATCACGTACTCTAGTCGTTGGGATTTAGAGCATTTGCTTTTTGTACCCAAAATACCCGCTAAGTAAGATTTGACATGTAGAATCCCAGGTACCTATTTAATAGGATAACAAAATAGAATTCCTAAAGTGGAAGATTCTAGCTTATAACTGAATCTTAATGTTTCTACTTGGGAAACATCAGCAAGAACTAAAAATAATCTTTCAAAAATGAGTTAATTAAGTATTTTTAAACCTCCAGAAAGATTCAGGATTCATTCAGCTCTTGCAAAGTATTAGCTTTTCGGATTAATCCCCTGCTGAATTCATATCTTGCTAATCCTGTCTTGTTCTGTGAATGATTACAAAGCCCTGACTCACTAATGCTTCAATATTAAAAATAATAATTATTATTCCTTTGAAGAACACTTATGAAAAATCGCAAAATAGTCCTCTGCATTTTAAAAAAATGTAGGAAAAAACTCTAAAACCTAAATTATTTTTAAAATTTTATATGGCTTTAATTGGATTGTTTACTAAATTATGCGACAGTGTTGAAGAATTTTCTATCTTTTCTGTTTCCGAAATTATAAAGAGAAGTTCTGTGTTGTTTCTGGCCTCCTTCTTCTAACTACAGTAGTACTAAGAAGACTAAATGAGGGTCAGAATAACATCCAAACTCAATACTTTCCATTGTCAGAGAACTAATGGATAGGAAACATGTTTTTTTCATGATATAAGAAAGCTTTCAAACAAAATGTCTAAATGAGGCAGAGGTCTTGGATTTTACAGTGACATCTCACAACACCCATCCTCTAAAACTACAGCCCATTTTTCTCCTTCCTGATACTGCAAGTCCACAGGGATTCTTGCCCCAAATCCTTGAATAACAAAGTAGCTTTTAAAATATTCTTGAAGTTTTTGGCCTAGTTGTTAAATCTGCTGCCATCATTTGGTGACAAATGAAGAGGAGAACGAGGGCATTCGTAGCTCTTAAAGCTTAAATCCTAATTATATTTATAAAGGAACTGAAAATTCACCTCTGCTTTTCTTTGCCACTAGTGCAGTTCCCTAGTACTCACGTACATAACATGTATCTTTTCTTTTACAGAAATATAAGTGCTTTATCAGAAATTCAACAAAATGAATCATATTTTACTTTGAGATTCATGGTTAAATTTCAGATACATTGATGTAGGAAGAGGAAAGTCTGAGACAACAGACTGAGTCGACAACTTCTGATAAGATGGAAATAAGAGTACAGGTTAGGATCAAGAGATTACTCTCTCCATTTTGTGATTTCCTGTCCACCACGTTCCTCCCAGCCTTGGAATTTCCTACCACAGACATTTCCTTACTATATAATTTCCTGACCTCACATATGCAACACTGGGAAAATAGTTCCATTGCATCAAGATATTTGTAATAGAGCTAAAGCATAATAAAAATCCCTGAATATCAAATCTGAAAGAGACTTTGGTGCCCATCTCATTTTAGAGACATCCAAACCCGTAAATACAACTGTTTCTCCCCATCTTTGATAAATTCAGGACTAAAACCAACACCTTCTGATCTTCAGCCCCACCACGCTTTCTTTTTCTTTTTTTTTTTTTATTGTCTTTCTGCCTTATCTAGGGCTGCACCCACAGCATATGGAAGTTCCCAGGCTAGGGGTCTAACAGGAGCTGTAGCTGCTGGCCTTCGCCACAGCCACAGCAACGCGGGATCCGAGCCACGTCTGCAACCTACACCACAGCTCACGGCAACGCCGGATCCTTAACCCACTGAGCAAGGCCAGGGATCGAACCCGCAACCTCATGGTTCTTAGTCAGATTCGTTAACCACTGAGCCACGATGGTAACTCCCCACCACACTTTCTTCATCCCCTCCTTGTCCAACTGATAAATAACGTGCAAACAGTCAATATAAGGATACATGTAATATATCAGCTTCTCAGTTCAGAAATCCTCACTGAAAAGTGTATCCCCTCAAAGAATATTTGGCAATGACTGTAGATACATTCATTACTGGGACTGGTGGGCTGCTGCTGGCATCCAGGAGGAAGAGGCCTGGGATGCTTCTGAGCATACTTATAGTGTACGTGATAGTTCCCCTCAACAGAGAATGATCTAGTCCAAAATGTTAATAATGCCAAATTTGGGAAACTCTGTTCCTAAGTATTGTTTTTAAAATCCTCTCTCCTCATTTCTCTCCATGTCCACCATTGGACTTCCCCACCTTTTCTTCCCTTCACTTAATGTTAAAACAGACTCATACCTCTTGCCTTCTATTTTCTCTGTATTTTGATTTGAATTCTTATTCTTGTATTCCAATTTTCTTATTTCCTCCTTTCACATTATAAAATCCCCTAAACTATGGTTCATAAAAGAAATCCTCCCAGAAAGACAAAGATACAATTATCTTCAGTAGGCAAAAGAGAGGGGAGAGAAAGTTGTGGACATGTACATATCCATCCCACTTACCACTTTATTATATCTGCTAGATTATACACACCATACATGTCTTAAATGACCAGAGCAATGTGAGAAATCACCATGTTTTCATATTTCGACTCCTGAATACAGCACAGATATTGCATACTTATTCCAGAGTCTCCAGCAGGCAGAAGAAAGGAGTTTTCCTGGTGTATGGGGCCAAAACCAGAACATGCAAAGAAAGCAAGTGAGGGGAGGCAGGGATATGCACAGGCGTTTTAGACTAGATGAAAGAAGGAGATGGCCAAGACTGGACTGTGGGAACATGTCCTTGTTTTGTAAGGTAATGCTTCATTGAGCTAGCACCACGTGGCTTAGGATCAAAAGTTATCATTATTGGGACTGAAAAACTCCTTGATCCTATATTGTCTTATAGCATGAAAATAAATAAGGAGATTTAATAAACTGATGCAAATGGATAATTGAAGAGAGACATAAAACTTTATTGCTGGAAGGTTGGTATACTTTGCTATTATTGGTTGCAATACAAAAACCTATGAAACAAAGATCTTAACATGTTTATAAATCTTATGGACCTAAGCATTTCATCTGGCCATTTTAATATTATATGGAGAATGTACTACAGAAAGTTTGATTTACCCAGCAAAATTATAGTCCAGGGAGAAATACGCGAACGAGTTTACTATCTTTAACTTGTTAACCTTTTGATATAAAAGATTTCTAAGTACACATTTATATCATACTGATATAGTTCTAGATACAAGGGCTTCTCTTTTTCTCTCGTCTTCTTAACAGAAATTTTAAAATAAAAAATTCTAGAATAAATTATGGCTAACTGAAATGTGATATATAAGGACAGAAATCTTCTTGAAAAGTCCTTCATAAACAAATTAAATAGTAGTTAGATTATAATGGAATGTTTAGTAAGTCATTATACATTTAAATGATTATTTTGCAGATGTTAACAAATTATGGTTTTGAAGTATTTTCAAAAACATGGGAAAAAGCAGTATACAAAAATTTTCTGATTAAAATTTTATTTCATTTTATTTTTTACAATCATTATTGTGTACCTTTTATTATTATTATTTTTAATAATGATTTTTATTTTTTCCATTATAGCTGGTTTGCAATGTTCTGTCAATTTTCTACTGTACAGCAAGTTGACCCAGTCACACATATATGTATACATTCTTTTTTCTCACATTATCACGCTCCATCGTAAATGACTAGATATAGTTCCCAGTGCTATACAGCGGGATCTCATTGCTTATCCATTCCAAAGGCAATAGTTTGCATCTATAAAATATTATTAAAAATAAACAAATACTTGTATTTTGGAAAGAGAATGTTTAGGAAAACTTCCAAATAGTAACTTTATGGTTATTTGTATGATTATGAATAATTTTCACTTTTTCTTTATTCTCTATTTCCAAAAATTTTCTGCAGTGAAATGACTTTACTGTTAAATAAGGGTTTTAAAAAAAATGAATGTTATTTTTAAAAGAATCCTACAGAGAAAATTTTCTTTGTCTTTATCTAATGCATTGCTGAAAGCATTTCCATATCAATTCCATCCACTCTATCTTGGAAAACATGGAGGAAAATGCATCTGTAATAAATGAAGGCAGCAAACAATGAAATGTGGCCAAATCCATAAATCAGTTTGCTTAGCAAAGCAATTTTTGTGCTGCAATGGTTGGAATCAGTTACTGCAGGCTTTCATATTATAATGTCACCAGAGTATCAGCTTCAGGAATTGGAGCTTGGGAAGTCACTTGCTGTGGGCAGATCGGCTCAGAGAAAAAGGGCAATTTGATCAGAAATGACTTCATTTCACGAATTATTATGCTGGTACCCTGTGCTTGAAGATAAGCAGCTTAGGTGGGGTCATGATTTAGCAGTCTCTTGAGACCCTGCTGTCTAATTAGCATGGCTCTCAAAAAACTCAGCTCAGTTCATTCCTCATTGGGCCCATAGAAGAGAAAGGAAGGTGTGCTTTTCTCTGTTGTCAGCACTATGTGAGCTCCTCTAGTCCCTCTTACAGATGGGAGTTTATTTTTGGCTCAGAAAACTCAGTTGATAGGAATTTGTCCAAGGTAGTGATATCTCCAAAAAAGTCAAGATTAGCACAACTTTCTAATGTTCAAGATGCACAGATAGACCGTAGGCCGTCTTTGGTGTTTGACTTTTGCAAAACTTTATTTGCATTGCCTTTGCAAAGCAGTGTATACAGCTTGTCATTGAGGCCTTCTCAAAATCCTTTACTGTGGGAGTGATCTGGTTACTTGAATTTTGAGAGATGTTGCTTCTAACAGTAACTGTTTTCCTTTGTGTTAGGCTTATGCTGTTTCCTCAGTCCCCACAGAAAGGAATTGAAACGGTGGGCATGTTACAGCAAAAGTTCATTAAAGCGAGAGTACACTCTCAGAGAGAGTGGGTCACCCTGTGAGTAGAGACTGGCCCCCCTTTGCAACTGGGTTTTCCTTATAGCTCCGGGATGTGGACCTGAGTGGGAACCTGATTTCTCCCGCCCCAGCCCACTGATCCTTCGCCCCAGCCCTACTACACATGCAGAAGAGCTGAGTATTGACTGGTCTCTGTATGGGGCATATTTGATCTTCTGATTGGTCTCCAGCAGGATATCTCATTTGTGTGGGGGACAGGTTATAGGGACGTTCCCCAGAGAGTCTCCTGATGTTGAACCTGAGTGTATTCTTATTGCCCCTATTGGGGGGGTGGTGAGGAGCCACATAAACCTTTCCTAGTAGGGAGCGTGAAGGAGTAGACCTGGTTGCTCAAGATGGGGAAGGGCATTACAGTGAGATCTGTGGGGGTAATGATAAGGTTCTGGTAATTCTTGTCTTGGCCAGAGGCTTTGAGTTCAATCTCCTCGAAGATGACTTGAAGCCTAACATTTGGACCTAAGGAAACAATAAAGCCGACAAAGAGCCTCTTGTAATGAACCACTCCACACAGGTGACTAAAACAGCAGTGCAGAGGCCTCTTCTAAAACCTAGAAGCTTTGGCACCTTATGGCCTCCCAGAAATCTCCACTCAATTGCTTCATACACAAGCCAAATTAACATGCTAAACGTTGAACTCTTTTTTTCTTTTTCCTCTTTTTCTTTTTCATTTTATTGTGCTAACAATGCTTAACATGAGATCTACCCTCACAGTATTTTAAGTGCAAAATATGATATGTTAACTATAGACACTAGGTTGTACAGCAGATCTCTAGAATTTAGTTATCTGGCATAACTGAAATTTTATGCCCATTGATGAGCCCCTCCCCTCTGAACTCTTGATCTCCCAGTCTGGTATTTGACACATCCCTGCATCTCATTTATCAGCAAGACTCTTCAATTCTACCTCAAGTGGCCATATACTTTTCTCCATCTCCACCTTCATCCTCTTGGTTCATACTACTGGTGTAGCCTCTTTAGCTATATTGCTGGACATGCACACATTGTCCATTCTGATCATTCCTCATACAGCAAAGTTCTTCTTATAAATCACCATATAGATTCAACCATTCCCTTGGCCACAATCTATCAACATCTCCTCATTTCATGTTGCAGGTAAAAATCCCAGATTCTTTACTGTATGGCTCATCATGTCTTGATCTTTACCTTCTTTTAAAATTTCTCTTTGTCACTTTCCCCGCTACATGCCATACTCCAGTTATCCTCAAACACAGCAGTGTTTTTCCAACGTTAAGGCTCTTCTCCATATAAGTCTGTGTCACTAAGTTTTTCTTGGCTAAGCGTTTTCCTGTTCTTGAAATCATGGCCATAATGTTACATTCTAGACACAGCCTCCACTGAGTAAGTGAATCCTCCAGACTGCAGATTGGAGGACAAACCTGACCTGGAGCTGTGGAGGAGGGTCCTTACAGATTAGCATGAGCAAAATCATGAGCTGAAACGTGGACATGCAGCCTCTCTCAAGTTCCTGCATTAGCTAACCCAGTTTCTAAGACTCCAGCACCACAGGTATGGCTTTGATAAATTCTCGGACTCATTACTCTGCCAGGATAGTTCAAATGTGACTCCCCTTGGTGTTAGTAATAATTTATGACTCTTATTATGCCATGAATCAAATTCAGTGGCTCAAGAAATGCATAAACTTTGGATACAAAGCATGGGTTATTTTTTTATAGAGTCCTTATTTTTTCAAAAGTGGGGCAGAGTGTTGTTTTAATGGCTCAGCTACTACATTTAAGTATAGAAATAAATACAAATTGTGCTTTAGCACCTGCTGAAATTCAGGCCTTGATGTTATCTAATGTTTGATTCACTGTCATAAGTCAGCCTCATCGAGGAAGCTCCTTTGAGTTATGCAGCCTGCAGAGACTCAGGCAGGCAGTGCCTATGGACACAAACATATTTTTATAGTGTGTTTCTCTTCTGTATTATTTCAACTCCTACACTACTTATATATTTATAGAAGCCTCTGGTGATTCTTAATGATGTTGTTCAGTTTAGTTTCTTAATAATTTCCTTGGTTTTATGCTAACATTCCTGCTGTTGATTGTGCTCTTATTTTAATTATGCCTCATTTTAAGCAGCACTTCTGGGAGTGAGCTGAAGTTTTCACTGCAATATATTACAGGTGAAAATATTTTTTTAAAATCCCAGTCATGTAAAATTCTTACCATGTGCCCTTTGGCAGGGATAAATGGGTAGAACCTTATGGATACTAGAAAAGATACATTTCTTGGCTGTAGGGGTTGATGGCAACTATAGGAAACAGCAAATAAAAATGACGGTAGCTAACACGTGTTGGACACATATTGCATGCAGAGACTTGGTTAGGTGCTTTATGTTCCTACTTTCATTTAATTCTCACCACAACTCTCTGAGGTATGTGTTATTAATGTGCTCACTGGACTTATTCAGAAACAGAAGGTTCGAGAATCTTAGTGTTGTGTCCAAAACAGCAATGTTAAGAAAGGAGGCCTCTTCTGACTCCACAGCCCATGCCTTGAACCACATGCTATGCCTTCTGTCAAATTAAAGGAAATCTTAATCCATCACAAAGGTAGGAAGAGAAAAAAACACCTATTATTCCATTTTTTTTCTTGCTTATAAGCACCAGGGATTTTCTAAAAAATTATTTTGTTGTTTAGACATTAAACGTTCAAGAAGAGAAAGTTGCAATGTTCAAGGTTAAGAGAAATTAATTTATTCTTACTTAAACTTGGATGAAATATTATGTTCAAAACAACATAATTTTTTTTTTTTCCGTCTTTTGCCTTTTTAGGGCCGCACCCTTGTCATATGGAGGGTCCAGGCTAGGGGTTGAATTGGAGCTGTGGCTGCTGGCCTACACCACCACCACAGCAACACAGGACACCAGCTGCCTTTGCAACCTACACCACAGCTCATGGCAACGCTGGATTCTTAACCCACTGAGCAAGGCCAGGGATCAAACCTGTGTCTTCGTGGATGGTAGTCAGATTCGTTTCCACTGAACCCCGACGGGAACTCCAAAGCCACTTAACTTTGTAATGAGTACTGATTTCGAATGTTGTATTCCTATATACTTTCGATGACACTATTAAACTCTCTGAATTTCAGGACTTCCTGTGTGGCTCAAAACTCTCTGAATTTCAGTTCCAACCTCTGTAGGTAGAAATTATAACAATAATTAGATAGATAAATATATGATAGATATGGATAGATTGTAGACACCAAATGCAGTAGTACATCAACAATGCCTCACACAGTGCCTGTCATATATTTACCTAATCAATATTATCTTCCGCTGTTCTTTATTTTTGTTTGTATCCATAGAGCGATAGGCAAATAATTCCATATTTTTCTCTTTTAGACATCACCTAGGACTGATATACGTTCTTAAAACTGACCGCCAATCACATCAATGACCCCAGCAACTGACTTCAGATCTGATGGTCCTCTTACTACTCCTTTATCATAACAGGCACACTTCATTCTCAGGGCCTTTGCATTGGCTATTCCTTCTGCCTGGAATGATCTTTCCTTGACATCCCTTTAACTTTTTCCCCTACCTTCAAGTCTTTTTTCAAACATTACCTTCTCAGCACAGTCTTTTCTGATCATCCTATTTAAAATTGCACGTGCATACACCTCACTTTACCTGAATGCCCTCTGGTCTTCATTCCCCTCAGTATCTTTATGTGTAATTTTTGTCTTTCGTTTATTATATGTCTTCCCCACTGGAACATAAACTACGTGAAGACAGGGATGTTGGTCTGTTTTGTTTGTTGGTTTATTCCCAGTGTTTGGGAGAGTATCTGGTACCATTTTAATAGATGCTCAATAAACATTTGTTGAATGAATGAATGAATGAATGATTCCAAAATGAATACTTCCAATAGAAAAATAAAAGAAAGTAAAAATTACCATGGGATGTGTTGAACTGAACATTTCAAAGGATTGGATGAAAGGCTGAAGTATTACCATAAGCAGAGGTATTCTATTAGAGTAGTTTAGTTTTTTGGATGGTAGTAGGAAGGCAGAAGAGGAGAATTTTTTTTTAATTTTTATACCGTTATAGATATATGAAAATTAATTTCAAAGGAAAAGGAATTGTACATCTAGTGATATATCTACTCTCTGAAACCCCATAGCATTTTCTGTGAATACAGTTAAAAAATAGTACTGTAATGACTTATGGACATTTTATTTCCATTTCTGTTTGTGTCATACAGGGGAGTAATGTGGATTTTAGGACTTGAGCTCAGAACTCAAATGAAGTTAATCACACTGCATCCAGATCTTGGCACCTCCACTTTCGTAACTCTAAATATGGACAAGTTAGCAAACTCTATAGGTTCCCCTTCTGTGGGGATAATAGCAATACCTACTCATGGAGTCATTGTGAGGGATTAAAGTAGTTCACATATGTAAAGTGGCTAGAGCAAGCATCCAGCTCACAATATGTGCTGAACAGTTTAGCTATTACAATTTTTATCCTTTTTTTTTCTGGTAGATTAAAAGTTCCAGGAAAACAAAGACTATACCTATTTCTTATTCCTTATTGTATCCCTAGATTATATGTATACAAATATATAATGAATGAATGAAGATGTGATAAGCGTGTGAGATATTGAGATGCTATGATAGGATGTAAGCAGAGATACAAAAAGACTAAGAAATGGCATCAGTACACAAAGAATTTAAAATATATGTTAAAATAGAGAAGAAGAGATGTGAGAAAGGGCAAATTTTACTTTTTGAGGGTTCTTTAAAAGTGATGTCTGTTTCTGTTTTGTAAATTATTTTGTATCATTTTTATTAAATTCTATATATTAGTCATCTCATATTTGTATTTCTCTGTCTCACTTCACTAGTATAATTTATAGGTCCATCCATGTGCTACAAATGGCATTATTTCATTCTTTGTAACAGCTGAGTAGTATCCTATTGTATATAGGTACCACATTTTGAAACCAAACTTATGGTTACCAAAGGGGAAACATGGGAGGGGGAGGGATAAATTAGGGGGCTGAGGTTGACATAAACACACTACTATGTATAAAATCAATAGGTAACAAGGGACAGCCCAGAGAAATCTACCCAATACTGTGTAAGAACCTATATGGGAAAAGAATCTGAAAAGGAATGGATTTATGTATGTGTGTAATGATTTATTTTGCTGTACACTTGAAACCAACACAACTTTGTAAGTCAGCTATAAGCCAATAACATTTATTTTTTATTTTTATTTATTTATTTATTACTTTTTATGCCACACCTACAACAAATGGAGGTTCCCAGGCTAGGGATCCAATCGGAGCTATAGCTTCTGGCCCACACAAGAGCCACAGCAATGCAGGATCCCAGCTGCATTCTGCGACCTACACCACAATTCAAGGCAATGTCCGATCCTTAACCCACAGAGCAAGGCCAGGGATCGAACCTACATCCTCATGGATGCTTGTCAGAGTCCTTAACTGCTGAGCCACGATGGGAACTCCAACACTTATTTTTTAAAAAGTGATATTAGGGAGTTCCCATTATGGCTCAGCAGGTTGCAAACCTGACTAATATCGAGGATGATGCAGTTTTGATCCCTGGTCTCACTCAGTGGGTTAAGGATACAGTGTTGCCTTGAGCTGTGGTATAGGTCCAGACATGGCTCAGATCCCGCGTTGCTGAGGCTGTGGCATAACTCTGATTTGACTCTTAGCCTGGGAACTTCCATATGCTGCAGGTGTGGCCCTAAAAAAAAGCAAAAATAAAACTAAATTTAAAATAAGTGATATCATAACAAACAATGATAAGATAGACATAGATCTTAAAAATCATCTGAGGATAGCTTCTTAAATCTACTTCCCTATAATTTAATTTATGTGGATGTGGTGGTTTTAAATATATGCAAACATTCCTTGGCAGTTCCCACTTCAAGAAATGGAGCCTAATTTCCCTCTTCTGGATCTGGTGACATACTCTTGATGTATAGAATACAGTGGAAGTGACAGTACACATAGATTGAGACTAGGCATAAAACACGTTGTGGTAAAAAATTGTTCTTAATCTGAATCTTTAAAAAAAATTATACTACTTTTCATGTATGTGTGTTTGTTTCTCCTCCGAAGCTATAAAATTCCTTGGAGGGATAAGCCTTGTCCAGTTCTTTTGTGTATGCCCTAGCATATTAGCCCATGACCTGACAAATAATGGGCAGTCAGTTATAGTATATTGATTGGTCATCAACTCCATGTTTTTATGAAGTTCCTCTTGATTAGAAAAATAACTTCATAATTTGAGATGACAATTTTTGTTATTGTGCAGAGTTTTACTGAGTTAAAAAATACGGACTTGGAAAAGAACACCAAAGAGCTCAGAAATAGAATTTAGAAGGCTCTATCTCTAGATCTGACCATCATGTGTGATCAATTTGACCCTGAAGGAACCACCAAGCTGATCTGCAGAGCACAATGGTCTAGAGCATAAGATCTAAATATCAGTTTCTTCTCTTGTTATGTATGGATGATGAAATAGTGTTATCTTGAGGAAAAAGTAAGACCATCTCTATAGAGTATTTGACAGATGTCAGATGCTATGATTTTTTTTGTGTGTGTTTATCTTTCTCTTTCATCTGTTTCTTCCATTAAAGGGCACATATCGTCTTAACTGTTTCTTAGACATCTTTTGATGTAGTATTTTCAAACCACTGAAGATCCTTTAGCAATCAAAGAGAGCATTAAATATATGCTACATAAGGAAGTAAAGAATAAAAATTGGCATATTCATATCAACCTAACATGAAGTCTCTGAAACTGGGAAGATAACACGTAATATGCTTCTGAAGTTATAGCCAGTGTCTGGAACATGCCAAGATGAGACAAAGAGAAAAGAGATGGCTAGACATAGAGAGAAATTTGAGAAACAAAAGTTATTGCCCAGAGGTTTGTATTCGTGTGAAATTTTAATCATCTGATCATCAACATTATGGAGGGATCCAAGTAAACATGCAGCATACTATAGGGGTATTTGCATTTTTATTCGAACAATTTTTTAATGATGTCACAGAGAAATGTTAACTAATTTCATTTTTAATTAGTTTCAGGGTGTAGAAGAATTAAAAGTGATTATATTTAGAAGTTATTTAATTAAAATGGATAAACTATATTTCAAGTGCATAATATAGATAATCTCACTAAGTTCTATTCCTAGCTATACCTCTGATTTAATTAATAGGAAGAGTTGCAGAATATTAATGAGAAGAAAATGCAAACCATTGCCTCTCTATTATGATTGCAAGCCATTCTAGGTTCTGGATAAGTGGATAGTTGATATTGAAGGGAGGAAATGTTTATTATTCAGTGCAGTATGCTGCAGTGACATTTCTTATCATTTCAGCATAACTGTGCCAGAGGGTCTGTAAATAGTATTTGCCAAAGGCAATTTCACACATTCATAATATTCTTTGATGTCTGGACTGGACCCAGCTGACAGAGCCCCTGAGGCTATCTTTCTGCCTCACCTGCAGGCTGATAAACAAGTATGGGGGTTTACGGAGAAACAAAACAAACTCAAGGAATTTCATTTTGTAATTTCTGAATTAAATTCACCTTAAGAAAACCAATGCCTAGCAGATAGTGTTCATTTAATAAGTAGTTACTGAGTGAGGAGGAGGGCAACTTATATCAAGGTTATGGAGAATAATATCAAGAGGGAAAATTTACCGTTAGGAATTGTCCTGGGCAGATGCGACTTTATGCTTCTTCTACAAAGGAGAGAGGAGATGGGAAAATGAACCCTCATTCTCAGGATTATGAATAAGGAAAATGAATTAGTATTTCTTGAGCTCTTACGTGTTCAATAGTTAAAAGAAAATTTTGTGCATTAATTCTTCCAATTATGACAACAGATCTGCAATGTAATTGAGAAAACGGAGTCACAGATTAACCAAGAGCACACAGCTAGTAAGCGTGCTCTTACTAGGCATTAAAAACATAAAAGACTGCAAATATGTCTTTATCTTTTACAAAGATACTCTGTTTTCTGGTTCCAAATTACCCTGTCTTACTTCTCTGACACTGAATCTATCCATAAAATTACCCTATACGTTTTCTTCCTAAAATACAGTTTTGAAATTATTGTATTTTTATATTTATGATTTTTATTTGTTTTTATTTGTCTTTGTTCAGTAGAATATATTTCAAGATGATATGAATTTGTCTTAGTTTCTGCTTTCTCAAGAACACCAAGAATACATCCTGAAAAATGTTAGGCAGTCAGTAAGTTTTTAGGGAATCTGTTAATTAATTACATAAAAGTTTCAGAACGTATTCTTAGAGGAAAGATGAACGCTCTATGTTTTCCAAAAGATAAAAGAGTGACACAGACACAAAATGTAATTCCCCAAATAGTGTCAAAATCGGAAAACTACATTGTACTCCAAATCAGTGCCAACATTTTAGTTTTCTTATTTTCTGAGCACTCTTGGGGGAAAAGATACAGATGGATTTTCTAACACCCTGACCACATGGCCTGGTGGTAAAAAAAAGACACTGTACAGGCAGATGTGAGTTTGATTTCCAGCTCCATTACATCTTTGTTCTATAACTTTGGAAGAGTTGTGCTGTGTTACTTTGTTGAGTCCTAGTTTCTTATTACATGGTATGAAATTTCGGAAATTCCACCTTTCATGTCTTGCCATCTTATCCAAGAAGACTGTTATTTACACATCATCTTCTACAATTTATTGTCTATCCTTCCCCCAGGTTAATTTTTTAAAAGCCCCACTTTCATTGTATGACATCCATACTGAGTTACATGTTTTATTTTGAATTGTATTTTATTTGCATTTCATGTTGAGTACTCTCCAGTTTCTTCAACCTAGCATTCAAGTTATTCTGTCATCTGACACTCCCTATATCTATTCAAATTTGTCTCCCTCTGCTTCAAGACAAACATTGTTACCATTTGTTTTACAGAGGATTGTCTACTTGCCTTGCCATATGGGGTGCACAACAATTTCTTTTCTGCACAAAGTCCTATTCCCACCTGTCTGTTTTACCCTAAAACTTGTTTTAAGATGCAACTCATATCCTGGCCCTCATTCTTGCTGATTTCACTAGTACTTGTCACCATCTTCTCCAAGTTTCTTTCCCTCATCTCTAACTTTGTAGCATCCTGCCCTGTACTTCGGTATTGCCACATGAGTAAATTTGTGTTCCGAACAAAATGTCCTGCACTGGTTGGATTTTTTTTCCGCTGCATTTCTTGCAGTGCTGGACATAGAGTATGTTATGAATAAATAATAGACTGATAGCTACCTATATAGCTATGTGCAATTCATTGCTTTTTAATCAAAAGTGTTTATTTCCTGTTATATGAAGGATGCTCTGTTGTGCTGTGCTGCTTAGACCTCCCTTCAGGAATGATAAACTTACTCTCCTAACTGCTGGAAGTGCAGGGGCAGAGAGCTGTGACTATTAGCACATTTCAGAGATATGCTACATGCCACTTTCTAGGCTACCAGCATCCATGACTGGTTTACATGGGTGTTTAAAAGCTCAATACCATTGATCCATTCTGAACATTTCTGAAGTGTCATCCACGCTTAAGAGCTCTTTTGAATGAAAAATGTTTCCTTCCATATCAGTAAACAAAGGATATTGTAGCCATCAAGCCATCACATTATAGCCACCTGCTGGTAAGCCAGAAGGAACTCAGGATAGAAACAGCATGCCTGCCGTCAAGCCCTCAGCCACTGCAGCCACCCCCAATTGTTCACTCTGAGGAGACTCAGGATGGGAAAACACAGACTACTGGCCCCAGATAGAGGAGGTGCATATCAAAGGAATGATTTCAATAAGATCTAACTTTAGCATCTTCCCATACATAGAAAAGTGCTAAATTCATTAACTTGAGATGTCTGCTTTTCTTTAATTAACAGTAATCTTTTGATGCGCCAACTACCTGTTCTTTATTACAAAACTCCTATATATACTGGCTCCTTCCTTGCCTTTTCAGAGCAGTCCTTCAGTGATCTCCTGGCTTGAAGTCCTCAGAAAGTCTCCAAATGAAATATAACTCTCAACTTTTATGTGGTGCAGTTTTTTTTGTTTGTTTGTTAATTTTTTTTCAGTTGACACTTCCCACAGTGTTACCTGCATCCTCCCCTAAGACTGTGGCAGCCCTAGTTATCCTTTTGCCCAGTCCTGCTTCCTTCCCTCCTCCTCTGCATATAATCCCAAGCCTTCTCCCTAAAGAACCTCTTTAAAGACTAAACTCCTGGGGATCTGCTTCCCAGAGAATCCACCTGGTGACACTCACTAATCATACATTTCCTGATCACATACTTTTTTTCTTCCTAATGATGAGGGATATGGGGCACAGATGGCATGTGGTAAGAAGAGGAACAGTCAGAAGTGGCAATCAGGGGAAATCAGTGAACATATCTTTGCATATCTTGGGAAGGTTTTGTTGGTTTTGCTTATTTGTGGGATCATCTGCATAGACAATTTTGCTCTGCTTTCTTAAAAAAAATTATTGTTATCCCTATACGTGAAGGTGGTGATCATCATTGACTTTAAAAATGATAGTTAGGGATGTGTGTGAGGAAGAAAATTAAAATGAGAATTGTGGAAGAATTGCATAGTTGCCGGAACGAAGTAGAAGTGTTGCCGGAATTCGGCCTCTGTCTGCCAGTGCCAAATTGAAATGCAGATACAGAGTTTTGGGTAAAGGAGAAAAAAAATAGCTTTCTTGCTTTGCCAGGCAAGGGAGGGTCATAGCAGGCTAATGCCTTAAAGACTGTGTTCCCCTTTGGGGAGGACTGCAGGAAGTTTTATAGTTAAAAGGAGAAAAACAGGTATCTGGATAAGAATTGTGGTTGGAGGTTAAGTACACATTCTTTCTTTGGGGGGTGGAATCTTTAGTCACTGAGGTTGGTGTCATGAGATCTCAGTGTGACCCTGGTGACTTTCTGAGTCATCGTGTCTGGATCTTCCCCAGAAATAAAAATACTTGCGAGAAGGGCATATTGATTAGTGAGAAGGGTGATTTAGGAAGGTCCTCAAAAGAAACCTCATGTGCTTATTATAATTTGTGACTCACAGGCAGTTGTGTTCAGGGTGCCTAATCTATAGCTTATGGGGTGATTGTGTTTGGGATGCAATTAAGACTCTAGGCTGTTCAATTGTGAAGCATAAGGAATGTAACTTTTCTCTCAGGGGTATGAGGTGCCTGCATCAGAAGCATATCATGAAATATTTTTTTAATACAAAAACCCATCTCCAGCCTCTGTGAGAGCAGATCCTGTTATATATTTTATCCAGGATAAAGTAGGGAATATATCAGAATCAATCACCTAAAGATGCTCTCTTTTGTGCTTTTATAACCACAAAACTTGAACATTCAGAATGTCCTGAAATAGAAGAGAACGTCATTATGTTTACCTGAGACTTATATATTTGGAGTTTAAAAAACTCCAGTAGCAAACATCACTGCGTACTTGCCCCTTCAGTGCAATCAACTGTGCACAGTCACTTTACTAGCACCAGCTAATTGGCTCAGTTCTGCCAATAAGTGCATTTGCCAATGATGCCACTCTTTAGTTTAATTAACATTCAAAAATATTCACTCAAATTGGCTAGCTCCCTAGCAACCATCTTTGTAAAAATGAACACCTTAGGTGGTGAGAACAAACATTTCAACCCCTTGAAAATAACAGCAGAGCTGTTTTTCTTCTACCCTCCCTCCCCAATGAATATTAAGCCTCTTTTTCTTGAAAAGAAGGAGCAAATCAAGCACAGAATTCTCATTTCTAAACTTCATGTTAGTGGCAGTGGCAGGTTGGAAAGTGTCTTTGGGGGCAGCCTTGATGCTTGTTTTTCTTTGAGAAAAACTGCATTAAGCCAAAAAAAATGCCCCTGAGATTTAATTATCTTTCTATATTTTTTTCCCTACAAAGAGGCTTAGTCTTTTATTGCATTGCTTTGTTGAAAAAAAAAATCTTTAGTGGTTGTATTTTTTTTTTCTAATGGTAAAGGCAGTATAACTTCAAAGATGGAAAACTCGGCCTTTCTTGTCTTTGACAAAAGGGGCTAAGTGCTTTGAATAATTTCAAGGTGACATAAATGTTTGTGGTCAAACTGGGTATAGAAAGGGCTGGAATATGGAAATGGAGTATGGCCCCTTCAGATGTCTCATACTTTTTGACTCTATCTTTAGATCCACTCTGATTGCTGGTAACAGAAGCTGTATGCATTTAGGTTATTCAAAAGAGAGCTCTTTTTTTATAGAAGTTGTTTTCACAGACCTTAAGAGTAGAGATGAAAATGGACATCAGTAATAGACTCATGATGAGGTCTGTAAAAGGATAGGGAACCAAGGAGAGTCTCTTTTTGATCTTTCATCCCGTCTTCATTTTGCACACCTGTTGTTATTGTTTTCCTCTTTCTCTCTCCTTCCCACTTTCCCAGTGCACCTAGTGGGGTATGACCACCATCACACTTGGCTCTGTTTATGACTCCACCACTCAGCCAGATTGAGACTCTCATATTCTCTCAATTTTAAATTTCCAAGAAAGATTTTCAATTAATCCAGTCTGGAGTGTCTATTGTGGGTCTGTGGTCTACAAATTGTATCCAGGAGTCAGAGTCCAGCCAGAAGAATCATGGCTGTTCTCTTTTTAATCATGTGGATGAGGAGAAGGGGAAATGTGAAGAAAACTAGAGGGTGGGAAAGAAGGGAGGCAGAGACTGAACAATAAGTATTCATATTACTAGTTGTGTCATAATTGGCAGATCTGCATCTGAAAATAGGGAAAATATAGGAAGGAATATTTTAAGCGTAAGGTTAAATGTTTCAATTTTTTTTTTCACTGTGAGCAATATGTGTTTGAAACTGGCATTAGCCTATCCAGGGAAGCATCTGGATACTTATTCAATTGTTAATTAATTGACCCACAATCCCATCTGTTCATTCATTCATTCACAATGAAAGTCCTTTTGTTTATTGAAGGGCTATAGAACTAGAAGCAGATAGGAGTATTTAAGTAAGAAATGCATCCAGAATAAATCACAAGAATAGTGGATATGTTGGCAGGATATGGTAGCTACTAACACACACACACACACACACACACACACACACGCACGTGCACACGCACACACTCACACCTCTATCTGAGATGCATAGGAGCTCTTCTTCATGCTGTGATTTAGGGACCCAGGCTTTTTCTAGCTAATGTCTCTGCCATTCCGTAGACCCCCAGAATGTTCTGCTGGATCCCCTGCATCTGGCCAGCTGATGAATGAAGAGAGAGAATAGGAAGAGCTCATGAAAGGTGTTAAAGACCAGGCCTAGAACTGGCCTGCTTCACCTCCTCTCACATTCCATTGATCAGGATGCCCTCCTTCATCTGCACCCAGGTCTTAGGAGGCTAGGACATGGATTTGCCCATGCACTCAGGAAGATAAAAGACTAGTATTGCTTTTGAACCTTGAGCAAGCGAGGCATCTCCTCAGGGATGGGCTTTTTAGAAAGATACTCTCAGTATTTCTTCCAGCTGTACCACGCCATAAAGGAAGTGATACTACAAGGCCAAAGTCCAAGAGTGCTGGGATGCTAGAATTCTCTGGGGAGGAAAAATAAAAAAAAAAACTATCCTTGTATTTCCAGGGGCAGCTTGGTGTTCTGCTCCGGGTTCATCTTCCCAAAAGTCAAGGGTACCTCCTATATGCTTATCCTGAGGTCTCAGGGGTATCCAGGGGCTGGCCCTTTGTGAAGAATTTGGACAAAACTTGCATGGTCAAACCAGGTGTGTATGATGTCCCTCACCATGCACGATGGAGGTCAGGTGGGCTGGAAAAGGGGACGCTGTGGTAGAGGGATATGGGTCTGTGCTCAGGTCTTCTCATGATGCATGGAACTTGGAGGAATGCAAGAATTCTAAATTCAAGCGTGGTTATTCATATGGTTACGGATGTATTTGATAATGTAGGAAGCTAGAATATATTTTATTTAACAATTTGTAAGCTTAGTTTATAATCCTTCAACACTGAGATGTATTGTATGTGAGCCTCCACCTATTCTCCTACCCAGGGCTCTGAAAATATCAGTGATGCTCCTTGTGTGAGCTCTTATAGTCTCCGAAACAAAGCACCTCCTGTGGAATATTATGCTTTACCTTGTGTGCTTCTAAAAGGAATGGAAAGCTTGAAATAGCTCTTTGCCATTAGACAAAAACCAAAATTTAATTATTGTATTTCACCAGGCCTTATTCAATGGACTATTTCTGCTTCTGTTATCCTAAGCACTAATAAACTCCAAAAGCAATTACCACTCTGGCTCCATTTAATATTAGCTAACTTAAAAAAAATTAAACTCATATATGCTGGACACTATGCTAACAAATAACATGCATTCACCCATTTAATTCTAACAACTGTGTTAATTGTTATGCCTGTTTGACAGATCAGGGAACATAAGCTGTGGCAGGAAGTAGCAGATTGAGAATTCAAATGCAAGTTTAGTTTTATCAAAAGTCTGCATTCTTTCCACCAATGGTTCAACACTGTCAGATTGGAGTGGATCTTAGCCAACAGAAAGTACAGTGTCTTTTTCCTCTTTTTGATTCCTGAACAATCTTTTTCACAGTCCAGCCAGGTCTTTGGTGTGTGTGCATATAGAGATGTTCCAGTGATATGTTCCTTTATGTATTAATAAACTAAGAACATTATTGTATTAAAGCAGCAATGAATCTGTGTATTTTTAAAGAAAGGAAAAATGGGGAGCCAAGCAAGTAGTATTTGTATATAAAACACTAACCACCTTGTTTGTATTATATGCTAAAAACTTGAGTATTTCAATGTTCATGGGTCATATATGTAAATATTAATTTGAAAAAAATAACTTTATTTAAAATTTAAAGACCCAAGTAAGTTGTCTTTATGTTTGTATTGTTTTTCCTTTTGTTACCCAAACAGAGGGGTTAGGGAGATTTTTTTCCTACCTGTGACCATTTTTTTCCTACCTGAACAGAACATGGAGATTTTTTTCCTACCTGTGACCTCAGTCCAGTCCTCCCTGGAGGAGCGTGTGTGTGTGTGGTTTTACTATAAGTAGCTTAATCTTCTAATTTATTATCCAGACTGAAACACTTTGGAGAATGAAACAGGGTGCCTTTTATAATTATGTATATATGCATATATAATGTATATATGTGAATATTATATATGTATATAATTACGTATAAACTGAAACTGAAACATGAATTGAGGAAACTGGATACATATTCACCAGAATCATAAATAAAAACAAAGAGACCAGGATACACATTTGTCTGACCCATCCCAGAAGACAAAATATAGGGACAGACACAGATTATTAGTTGCCAGAAGTTGAAGGTGAAATGAAGAGTTGACAACAAAGGAGCAAAAGGGAAATTTTGGAGATGATGGATTGTTCTCTGCACCCTAATTGTGGTGGTGGCTACACAATTTTAGGCATTTGTCAGTACTCATAGAACTGTGCACCAAAAACATAAATTTTACTTTATGTAAATTGTATCTTAATTTTTTTTAAACAGCATGGTTAAGGGATCCTGTAATAAGAATGTCATAAATCTGGTAAAAGGAGAGTACACCCCTCAGGAAGAAACAAAACAGTTATTAGAGCCTCTTCTTGAGAGAGTTAAAGAATCAGTGCCACTCTGAAATCATTTTAAAGGAGTCAAATCTGTAAAGAGCGTTTTCCTTCCCTATTGCCACCCATCATATGTCTGCTTGGGGACATTACGGATTATAGAATTATCATCACACTGCTTGGTGGAAGGCAGAAGGGAAGTGCTAACAAAGATAGGACTAAGGTATCTGATAGAGGCAGTGGGCCCTGGCACACGGATGTGCTGAAACCTGGGAATTACTGTTTGGGAAGAATGCAAGAATGCTCAGTGAGGTACTCTGTTCAAGAGAATATTTGACACATCTCCTGAGCTTTAGCATGACTACTTGGATGTGGGGGTTGTTTTCACAGATGACTAAGTAGGAAGAGGTTGTGAAATATGGGCTCTTCAAATTAACATAACTACATCATATCCACATGTTGTTGAGGTCAGCTTGAGTTATCTCAACTTAGAGTATATTAGGTAGGAGTGTCTTGATTGTAGGACATCTTCCTAGTGACTTGTATCATTTCCATATGGGTGATATCATTACTATTCAAGTTAAATAACAATGAGACCCCCAGATCCTTAAAAAAAAAAAAAAAAAACTTGTGTGGATAATTAGCCTTACTTTAATTGTGGCCCACAATTTCTTTATCTTATATCTTGTCCTATTTTTTCACTTCAAAAGAACTATGTCATTCATTTTCTCAGGGTACCCAGAAATCTCAAAGGCCCATTACAGCTCTAAAACTCAAGGATTCTACTGTTAAATTAGTATTTAAAAGGCTAAGCCAAACTTGCTATCATTATTGATGTTAATGAAGGCAGTACACAGAGTATTCAAATTTTAGCCCTACCCCTTAGATGGGAACTTAAACCATTTCCACCTGTGCTAAAGAAAGAGGAAATTTGTAGTACTTTCTTTTAAGTATAGGAATATTACAGCGATAAAATGCAGAGATAAAATGAGAAATCCGTTTTAAGCAGTTAGATCAGCATTAAGTACACAGTAAGCATTCAATTAGTGTCAACTGTACAGTATAAGGTCTGAAATAAAGATTCAATATTATATGCTGCCTTGCCATCTGAAACTAGGAGAGCCTCAAATGACCTAACTACCTGCCCCCCATTGCCATTCTACCCCAAGAGAAAAGTCCCCTAACCAAACAACTCCCTGTATCATGAGGACTAGGCAGAGTGCCTGCTTTTCAATGAGTAGCAAGTTTAGCTCTCTGCCACCCTATAGAATTATTCAAACGAACCAATCACATTCTCTTATGAGAACCCAGGGCCACCCCACCCCTTCGGTACTATGGAGCTCATCTCCATAGCCTCTGCTATTTCACTCTGTTCCTAGGTGCAGCTCCCCGCATGTAGCCCCGCACGAGATATGGTGTCTTCCTCCCTTGGGCTGTGAGTATATGCGAGTATTACACTACTGTCTAACTCATCTCATCTCCCCAGCTTCAGGTGTTAGGTGCGGTCTTCCCTTAAAAGAGGGTGGAGAGGAGGTGATCAAATGAACTGCTGCTAAAAATGATCAATGATAACACTAGCAGTACTAGGTGATATGACTCCTACTGTCCATGTGAACACTCTGTAAGTCCTTAATGAGAACAGATAAGTAACCACACAGACTGCAGCATGAGACTGGTTAGTATAACTGCAGACACACTTCGGAACTTCACGATGCCAGGATTCTGATTTCTACCCAAGGGATGAACAGAACCTAGCGGTTTACTCCAAATTGTCAATAGCATAGGAGCAAACTAGTGGATTCATTGCAGGATTTGCTAGTCATCCCCAGAGACTCTTTGGGGGAGATTGCCATAGCGCTGCAGCCCCTCCCCAAATCTTGAGGACTTAGGGAATAAGTATGAAGATTTTGGTAAATATATATAATCTACTTAGGTATTTCTGCATATTCACTACCTAAACTAAGCAGGTAGGGACTGAAATGATAAAAGCTGAAGTTTGGAGAGGTGGGGGGAGACGAGCATGCCTCCAGTGACTGTATACACAATCCACGTGTTCCCAGGGCACACCAGTTGTGAGTGTTGAATGAAGTCACATAACAGCATATGTGAATCATATTACATTAACGTGGCCCACTTTTGATTAACTCAAGTCTACAAAATTCCCTCTGAAGTGATGTAAGAATTCTCAAGGGCTATTTTACATGATTTTATTCTTCTCTGGTATCATCTCACGACTTTCTTTGGCCATTTAATATTTTATTGCTGCCACTGCTACTTCTGTCATCTTTTACCTCATTCATGTACATTTGAAGGCTATTAATTCTGATATTTCCAACCCTGAATCATATGGTGCTGAAATAGCGTTCACTGCATTCTCTGCAGTCTTCTGGTGAAATCATGTTAATGTCTGCAGAAAAATCAAGACTTACTGAATCAAAATCTCTCTGGTAGGGGCAGGACATTATCTGAGAAACTGCATTCTCTTATTGAAGAAAGAAGGCTAATTAAAAAGTACCAGAATTAAAACACTTACAGAGCTCTTGGTCAGAAAAGCCAAGAAGGTAAGAGTCAACACAGAAAGGAGCTGCTTAAAGAGGAGATATAGATCAATCAAAGATGTAAACCACAGAAGTTATTGAATGGTGTGTGTGTGTGTGGGGGGCAATTCAAAAATGTCTCAATATCTGAGATATACCCCAGTCTCAAGGTGGAACAGGCCTTGCAGAGGCTTGGCAATTCTTTTCCAATTGTCTGGTGCCTACAACCTCAGAGGATGGCAAAGATGACTTGAGGTCAAATTGGTCAGAGCACAGAGCACCACTACATTGTCTACTGCAGTGACTCTATCAGATTCTTTAGGCTAGCTAGGCTATGGCCTTCCTGTCTGGGCCGAGAGCGAGGACAGGAACCCTCAGGAATGTACTCTGAGAGCCATCATGATGCTTCTCCCTTCACTAGCTTGAAGCCGTGGCTGCCTCTCAGGCAAGACACCTGACTGCTTTTTCTATCACTCTTTAATAGTTAATCCCCACCTTGTCAGTTAAAATAGTTCAGCAACTCCCTTAGGCCAGATAAATCCAAGTAAGTTTAAATTAGATGCCTCAGCAATATCAGTCATTGCAAAAAAACTTCCAGATAGAGCAAGCCACACCATCTCCCTCATTATAGACAGAAGGTCTTGAAGCCCCTTAACGGTCTTCTTCACGGCTCCGGGGAAGAATGGGATCCATTTGTATTACACCTCCGTCAGATTTTTTTTACAACCCTTAGGAAGGGTACGTTTTACATTAACATGAAGCCTGGAAATTTCTCAACACAGCTGTAAAATTCTTCTTTTAGCAGAACGCTGTTAGCAATGCAGAAATCTGATCATGTCATTCCTCCGCTAAAACACTCTCAAGGACTTTCACCACCTCCTGAATTGTGTCCTCCCTCCTCTCGCTAGAATACGGTCTACTCTAATTTAGTCAGACACTCCGTTGCCAGGCTCACCTCCACTTCACACCCCAAGCACTTCTACACCTCCAGCCAAACAGCTCCATGTGCTGACTGCCAGGACTTGCTTTCCTCAGTCCTCCTCCAAGCCTGGGCTCAAGTCTGCCTTCTGTCAAGACTGCCTTCTGTGCTTCCAATTCTGCTTACTCGTCCTTCAGACCCTTTTAAAATACCACCCCCTCCATTATGTCTTTCCATACTTGAAGATGAGTAAGATTACCTACAGCCCATAAACTCTCATCGTATCTTTTACTTCCAATATCGAAATGCAAGTATATAAACTGCAGTTCAACAAAGCGTTCTTCTTGGTCCTGGGCACATTGTTATTATATCAGGCATCTGTGGCTGGGTTGGTGCATTATCCATAGTAGCATCTCAATAATACACATCCCATTTCATTGGATGTGCTGTATTTCTCCTCTCTTTTTGTGAGTCTGAACCCCCTTTTGTCTTTTTTGACTCTTCCATAGCTGACTATAAATCCATTCTTGGTCCACTGAGAAAGAGGGTGTTCAAATGAATGTCAAAGCCTACTGTAAACTTCAGAGGAATGAAGTTTGTTTTTAGCTGTGAGGATTAAATTATTTTTGTTTTTTAGGTTTCAATTGGCTTTTATTTTTTTGCTGATTTTTTAAATTAAAGTGTGGTTGATTTACAGTGTTGTATCAATTTCTACTGATGGCAAAGTGACCCAGCTATACATATATATGCATTCTGTTTTTCATATTATCTTCTATCATATTCTATCACAAGAGACTGACATAGTTCCCTGTGATATGCGGCAGGATCACATTGCTTATCCATTCTAAAGATAATACTTTGTGTCTACTTGAAACCAGTCAGACAATTAGACAGCAACACCCAATGCTACCGCTTACCTGTGGAAACTAAAAAGACACAATGAACCTTTTTACAGAACAGAAAATGACTCACAGACTTTGGAAAACCTTGGTTTTTCAAATAAGACAATCTGGGGGGTGGGGGGAGGCACTAGGGGTTTGGGATACAAAATCTGTAAAATTGACTTGTGATGATTTATGTACACCTATAATTGAAATAAAATCCATTAAGAAAAAATTAAAAAATAAATAAATAAATAAAAAACAACAAAAAAAATACTTTGCGTCTACTAAACCCATACTCCCAGGCCATGCCACACCCTCCCTCGCCATCTTGGCAACCCCTAGTCTGTACTCTATGGCTTTGAGTCTGTTCCTGTTCCATAGACATGTTCATTTGTGCCACATTTCAGATTCCACATATAAGTGATGTCATATGGTATTTGTCTTTCTCTTTCTGACTTATTCGCTAGTATGAGAATTTCTAGCTGCATCTATGTTTTTAAAGCACTTTGGAAGGAAAAAAAAATCTCCCTGCTGTAATTATTAGTGATTTCCATTTAGGTAGGAAGTCTCAGAGTATTAACTAACACTGACAAGAAAGTCTGTAGAGCACACTCATAAGCTTAGCTGGTGGAAACTGGTGATGAATTTTTTTATGAATTTTGTTACATTTATAGTTCTGTAATGATCATCACAACCCAATTTTTATAGCATTTCCATCCAAAAACCCCAGCCCATCTCCCCCACCCCACAACCAGTCTCCTTTGGAAACTGTAAGTTTTTCGAAGTCTGTGAGTCAGTATCTGTTCTGCAAAGAAGTTCATTGTATCCTTTTTGTAGATTCCATATATAAGTGATAGCATAAGACATTGGTGTCTCACTGTCTGCCTGACTTCACTTAGCATGATAATTTCTAGGTCCATTTTTGTTGCTGCAAATGCCATTACTTCTTTCCTTTTAGTGGTTGAGCAATATCCCATTGTGTATATGTCCCACATCTTCTTTATCCACTTTTCTGTTGAGGGACATTTAGGTTGCTTCCACGTCTTGACTATTGAATATAGTGCTGCAATGAACACTGGAATACATGTATCTTTTCGATTCATGGTTTTCTCTGGAGAGATGCCTAGGAGTGGGATTGCTGGATCAAATGGTAATTCTGTTTTTAGCTTTTTGAGGAATCCCCCATACTGTTTTCCATAGTGGAAGCACTGATTTACATTCCCACCAACAGTGTAAGAGAGTTCCCTTTTCTCCATACCCTCTCTAGCATTTATTGTTTGTAGACTTTCTTGATGACAGCCATTCTAACTGGTATAAGGTGGTACTTCATAGTAGTTTTGATTTACATTTCTCTAATAATTAGTGATGTTGAACATTTTTTCATGTGTTTTTTTGGCCATCTGTATGTCTTCTTTGGAGAATTATCTGTTTATATCTTCTGCCCATTTTTTGATGGTGTTGTTTGTTTTTTTGGTATTGAGCTTCAGGAGGTGTTTATAAATTTTGGAGATTAATCCCTTGTCAAATATTCACAAATATTTTCTCGCAAATATTTTCTCCCATTCTGTGGGTTGTCTTTTTGTTTTGTTTAGGGTTTCCTTTGCTGTGCAGAAACTTTTAAGTTTAATTAAGTCCCACTTGTTTCTTTTTGTCTTTATTGTCATTACTCTAGGAGGTGGATCTAAGATATTGCTGTGGTTTATGTCATGGTGATGAAATTTTTGATGGCAAAGTCTCTTTGGGTTGTGAGACTAAACATAGGGAAATGAGTTTTCATTGTAGAAATCTGTCCAAAAGGACAGTAGTAGCTGCTTTGAGGAAGAGGAAAAATTGTATCACTTGTCCATAACTGGACTCAATTTTTGCTTGCTTTCACAAAAATTAAAGCAATTAATTAAGATTTATGTGTGTGGGTTTTCTTTTTATAAGTTTACCCTCTTTTGGTGCTTGATGATTTTTTTTCTTTCTAAAGCCAGTTTTTAATAATGCATAGTGTTAAAATGCATGATGCTAAAAATCTACCTCCATCTTGAAACCTTTTTGTAACTTGCCTCAGGAGGCCGCTTTTAGAAATTGTGCAGTAAGTGTCAATTTGCAAACTTCATAGCTTTCTATGTGCTTCCTTGGGAGTCAGTACTGAAACAGGGTTGAAGGCTCTTATTTATCCTTCACAAAGACAGTTAAACAACAGGCATTGAGATGAAGGAAATGTGACTGAAGTAAACCCTGAAAACGTGCTTTCAGTTCCCTTAATCTCTCTAACTCAAGAGATTTAGAGAGTTGAAAACATAGCAATAACCTTTTCAAAATATGATAATTCCTGTCAGCATCTATCTTACAGAAACTTAACATAAACAAGTGAAAACATAATACTTTAGGGACAACCAGAATCCAAACCACAGAAGAATTTTAAAGAAATTCAGTTTTATTCCTTTTCTAAGTACACACAGTTGTCTGAATTGCCTGTATACAGAATATGTTTGATTCTGGATTAAACAGGGCTTGACAACTAAATCTAGAGGTTTCATTTATAATTAAGACTTTTTTGATAGCAAATTATCTGTAAATAACTAGGCAATTATTTAGCCTTTGCACAATTCCTCCAACTTTTAAAACAATATTAATTATTATGGAATACATTGTACTTAAAGTAGAAAAAATAAATTTCAGGCCAAAACCAATTAAATCAAAGACATTTTACACTTAAAGCTTAATCTAAGTTCGTATGTTAACTTATATATCTAATTATATTAATTCATTAATTTATTTACACTAAGCAATGTGCTGGGTGTTCAGGTTGTCAAAAGAAAAAAATGCTATATCCTGCACTCAGGGGCTCAGGCTAACTCTAACCTTAAGCCTAATCCTACATATATTTTATTGTATAAACTATACATCAGAAGCCACCATAATAAAGTTTAGAGTAAAATGAAGAACAAGTACAAAATGACCCAGAGAAATAAATTATTCATGGGAAAGAATTTGTGTATTACTCACTAAAACAATGGATTCCAAAGTGGAGTTGAGCCAGCCTCATAGACGTTTAAGACAGTGCATTTTCTTATCTTGTATAATTTGTGTGTGTGTGGTTTCTAAGGTACACATTCTGTGTAATACAGTGATATATAACTTATGAATAAACAATAGGCATGTTCTGAGAGTGCTTGGTCTTTTTATTTTTGACTTATATTGTACACAATATAAAAATTATAGACTACTTATCTTAGAATTATCAAGCTACTGGATGATTTTAAGACGACAAGGATATAGCCTGGTTTAATTTTAAAAAGATTCCTTGGTGACAAAGTGGAGAGTAAATGAAAGGGAGTGTAAAATTGACAAAGATGTAAGTGAAAGATGATACATTTCTGAACTAAAGTAAGTGAAGTGGAAATGAAGAGTAGAGACTGACTTGGAGTATTTTAGGGGGTGAATAAATAGGACTTAACATGATGTGAGGCATGAGGGGAAAGGATGTCTGGAGAGACCTTACCTTCCAGATTGTAGGCTTGGTGATAACAACGAATGATACATCATTAACTGAGATACTTGATACAAGAAAGGATTGGGGCTGATTCAAAACAAGGGGAAAGCATGAGTTCAGTTTACTGTTTCAGTTGGAGATGTAGGTGGTACATCTACATCTAGGGAGAGATGTTCAGGTAGCAGTTGAATATTTAAATCTTTTACTGAAGAGGAACCAGACAGTGATCAGATTTATGAGTGTTTTTAAACATAAATGGTAGCAGAATTTTTTTATCTTTTACATGAGGAGGCCAATTTTAGATTTCTTGGAAGTACTTAAAACCTTGTGCATGGGTGGAATAAATAGTTGCTTCCATAGTATCATTTCTGAGTGCCAGAAAATTTTTCCTGAAACAAATTATTTGCTGCATACGCCTACATTTGCAGTCCCCAAATCTTGGAATCTTATAGTATACATATTTAACAGAATGAACAAGACTGGCTGCAGAGACCAAACAGAGTCAAATGTAATTGCAAGATTACAGCAAAGGGCTAAAGATAGGACAGAATTAAGAAGGGTCTGAATTGAACTGGAGTCATGGTAAAGTTTCAAAGCCTAAGAAATATAAGAATTGTATCTAAACAATCAGAAAGTGTCCTGTTCCTCTCTACACTACCTGCATTTTGCAGATGGCTTGCTATGCCATGGATTTTGATTACTGTGGATATAATGAAAGTTGAAAGAATTATACATGGTAAAAAATAATACAGGATGAGGAGCCATTCATTCTGAACTTGAATCATGGGGTAGGTCACTTGGATCTTGTCCTTCTTATAACTAAAGTTTATGATAATTGAGTACTATAGCAAATGCCAACAGCTTAAACAAATTTCAAACAATTAGTTTCCCAAGGCTAATTATTATTAACATATTTGTATAGTACCTTATGGATCTGTGTGTGTGTGTGTGTGTGTGTGTGTATTTGTGTGTGTGATAGTGACTTTATATGTGAATTTATGAGTATGAAAGTACATATATTCTATTTTTAAATGGATTATACATACTTGTGCTAACAAATAGTCTTCATTCAGCATTCACCAGTTTATTTCAGTATATTTTTCATTTTTAAAGGCTACATAGGCATATAAGGTCTATAGGGATATTTTAGTTTACAGAAGCAGTGACAATTTATATATCTTTCCAATTCTTTCACTATGATGCAAGGGAAAGTTCTAAAATTATAATTCCTCAAGAAATAAAGCATACTATATGAAAAATAATCATCAACATACACACTTGTAGTATGAGAGGACTACACATACTAAAATCATCTGAGGGAATACAGATTTACAGCTGCCACTTCACATTCATGCTGGGATAGGCAGACTTAACTGAATAATTTAAATTGTATACATGTGTGCATATATATAGATGAATGCATGCATATGTAAAATGTATATATGTATGTGAAAGTGTGTCTGTGAATGAGTACCAGTAATTGGATTTGTATAAGTCAAATGTGTGTGTGATGTGATTACTAAGACAATGAACAGAACTCTGAACAATAAAGTTGTCTGAACAATACCTAAACTCAAGAAAAAAATTTGGAAAACAGTTTTCAGATACTTTCTTTGTTGTCATTGACAACTAAACAAACTTTCTTAAACTATAAATATGAACTTAAGAAATGGCCTTCAGTGACAGCTAAACTCTGATGCTGAAGTAATGTTATCAGACTTTGATTTTATCTTAATTTTCTTCTCAGGGAGACTTTCCTTTTGTGATACATAAGGGCTGGCACATAACAGGTGCTTTGCAAATATTTTTTGAAAGAGTGATGGTGAGCTGAATCACCGTAAGAAATAAGGATGATTCTCTTAGGCATCAATTTTGCAAAAATCCTGTAATTAAGCCCCATTGGCCTAGTGTGGGTCACTTGTCTCTTGCACCAACATTGTGGCCAAGGATATAAAATGTACAGATGGCCCAGATATGAGTTCCTGAAATATGATACATACAAGGATGCAACTTGTTGCAACAAATCAGTATTGTAAAGCACAGACTTTGTGTATGATAATCCACTAGGTATTTGAAAGATCTGAAAATGTATATGATACTTTCTCTCTCTTAAATTAATTTACCACCTGGTAAAGAAATGATCAATTCAAAATATGGATTGGTAAATTTGATACTATCTACTCCTTTACTTCTGGGATTTCAGGAACCTTCAATTTAGTACACATACACTTTGCAAATGTCACTCTATAACTCTCTTTCAAAATACTGTGTTAAATTAAATTATATTATGAACGCAAGATATTTAGTACTCAATAATACAAAAGTGCTTTTTATACCAAGTTTGTGTTTTGTTTTCCATATTAATCATTACTACACTTTTCTAAACAAACTTCTCTAAAGGAAATTATCCAAAAAGTCTAAGATTTCTTACTGTGTCCAGAAGAAAATACAAATTTTAAAAAATCTTTGGGGGATAAAACTTACTGCAATGAGATCTGAGTCAAAGCTGTGATCATGCGCAGAGCCATGTTATAGTTTATTCTTCATGGTTAAGCCATATGTTCTGACTTTACTAAGAGTTACAAGCTAGAACTCATTCTTGAGGCCAAATGCATGCAGTTATTTGGAAAGCCAAGTGGAACTTGGTTGCTTAGCCTATCAACTTTTCCATCAGCTAAGGTCTTGGCTTATGGTGTTTTAGTGATAATGCATGAAAAGTGTATCAAGAATGTAGCATGGTTTGTCACCAACTGGAAAAAATTGGCAGAAATGATGTTTCTTCTATCATCAGAGTTTTTGTACTGGAACGATTAAAGCTTATAAGCTGACCCATATGAAATTGCCCTTTTTTATATCAACTGTCAAATATCAGCATATAACTCTACCTAATATGCAGGTAAATAATACCTACCAAAGTACATGTATAGAGAGGACACAGTTAAAACAGTTTTAAGATTTTTCCCCGGTGTTATTTATACTCCCATGTAGCTTAGCCAACTTTTCATTCACTGGCGGTATGTAAACTTTAACACAAGTACAGCTGAACTATCACAGATATTTAATTTGTGTGGCCCAAATGAATGAGATTGAGTTTCTGCTATGCTGCCTTGTTAAATTCACACAGATTGACTTTGCATGGGAGGGGAGCCTTATGCAAGGATTTCTCCACCTCTACCCAGTTACTACAAATTCAAATAATACCGACTTTAGCATCTCATCATGGGAAATTGACATAATTAAGCATTCTTCAAAGAAAAATAGACTCTGATGTCTCTAATGCTATTAAATATTTACCATGCACATCACTGCAGTAAATTCTTTGACAGAAAGTGATTCTACCAAAGTAGATCAAATGAGAACATCACATTGCCTTGTAGCAAATGCATCCAGCTCTATACATTATTTAGCAATATATATCTATATGCATAAAATATAAATGCAGTAGCTGCATAGTGTGGAGGCTGAAGAGTCTGTGAAAGTATGTCTGGAATATGTTTCCCAATGCTTCCAATTCTCAGCTCAGACATGAAGCTTGCTATTCTTATCTCCACAGTCAGGGACTCCCCCTGGTAGAGACACTCTTCATCCCACACTGCAATTAGAACTAAGGAGAAAGTAATAATAATAAAATTATTATAGGGAGTACAGTTCCTTATGCAAAATATAAGTAAATAAATAAATAGAATTTTAAAAAAAGATTATGGATTTAGAAAAACAACCCGTTATCTCAGGTCCAAAATTGGCCTTGTGTGATACAAAACCCACCTTAAGGAAGCAAAGTGAAAAGAAGTATCTGGCTGACATCTGTTAATATGTTCTCACTGTCCAGAAAGATTGTGTGAACCAAAACGGCAAAACTATCTTTTGTTGAAATACTGTTACTTTTTAACTTTTGAGTGTCTCTGGGTTCCAGATGGGAGAACAGAGGTGCTAGACATATTTTTTTTTAAGTCACTTGATTTAAAAAATAATAATTTGAAAAACTAAGACATTTGGAAAGACTAGGAAGGGAATGTGTAGTCAGCTAATTTTAACTCCTCCAAATTCTAAATTCCACTTACTCAGCTGGATAACTATTACCCCAACCATTCTCAAAGAGAACCTACCTTGTTATGAAGCTAACTAGCCTTTGGCATAGTGATTCAAAACGAGTTTCTTCAGAGCACCAGAAAATACAAATATATGTAGTAAGGAGAACTTAAATATTATGGATATCGAGCAAACATCTACCAGATGCTATCATAGTGGGGGTTTCTTTTTTTTTCTTTGTTGTTGTTGTTGTTGTTGGTGGTGGTGGTGTTTCTGTTTTTTAATCTTAGAATTTTAATTTCAAAATAGACTGGGCATCTTATGCTGATTACACCAAGATTGACTCAGCTGGATTTTCTCAATGTAATCATGATCTGACTGGTTCTATAAATTTCAATCTTAATAAATAGAAAGCATTTACTAATAATGATTCTTAAACATTTTAGGATTTCTCCAAAGATCTGAAGAACTTTGTGAAATTCTTTGTGAGATGGTTAATTTTTTTCCTGAGCTTACTCTTAAACTTCTATAAAAAGCACTTTTAAAAACAACTGTTTTACAAACTCAAGATAAGATAAATTCACTAAAACAAATAGAAACCATTTACCTAGATATTGGTTGCTTCTTTCACAGGTTATCAAATAAATGCATGTATACGTATTATATAGAGATTTTGATGAGTACACAAAAGTGTGTTTAGAAGCATAGCAAAAAAATCCCCAACAGGAAAATAATGTCAGTATGTTGGTACACTTATTTATTATTTGGTCAGTGTTTATTTTTTATACTGAATATTATATATATATATATATACACACACACACATATATATATATATATGCACACACATAGTTTTTATTTAACATTTTCCTTAAATGTTGTAGAAATTTTTCCATGTCACTATAAATTATTTGTAAGCATAATAATTCAAGGTTCATACTATTTAATTCTAGATCACCTTAAAAGCTGGGCTTTTTTCCTATAACTCAAATGATAATTTGGTCAGTATTTTTTTGCAAAAATATGTGTCCACACTTCTTAAGATTGCCATAGCATTGCACCCCAGAAAGGAACTAGTTAAACTGAAGGATATGAGGTTAAAAAATGAAAAGCCTTTAATTCTTAAAATATTTAAATATGTATGAGTAAGGAGAACAGCCTCATCAAGCCCTTAATTTATACACCGCAATTAGCAATGTTTTGTCCCCTTAGATCTGATCTATTCCTTTACCCACTCTTTTCTATTATTTTTTCCTCAGATTTACAGAGCATTTTAGCCAAAGTATCATTATTTTTATCACTAAAATTTTCAATATGCATTTCTTTTTTAAAAAAAGAATATGAACACTTTACATAATGCCTAAATCATTATCGCACCTAAAACTTAACGCTTAAATTCTAAAAATTAACAATAGTTGCTTTGTGTCATCAAGTCCTCAGCCTCCATATAAATTAAAAAAAAGAAAAAGTTGTGTGTTTCCTTATATGATCTGCAAGTCATTCATGGAGTAATATTTTATTTTCTGGAATAATTTCTCTATTTACTTTTCCTCTAGAGGCTTTAACAATCATTGATGAGCATTGCTTAAATCAGTTATTTCATTAGGAATTGCAAAATGAAAATATGAGCTATTTTATTTATGTTGCTTAATTGCATTCCTGAAAGATTGCATCAAATTAAATACATATATCAATCTATAATTATATCTTGCCCTGGTGAGTATTGTTTTAGGAAAAAAGTTTGTTTACTTGGACAAAAATGTGTATTTTTGTTATAGGAAATTTCACATGATTCCAGTATATTTTTTCTCCCTCTATCTTCTATTGTTACATCATATCACAATTTAATTTTAAAATGGTTAGTAGACAAAACTTATGAGAGAATTTTAATATTTTTACATTTTATAACTAAAATCCTAACTTTCATTCTCTTGAAACGCTGTAGAAAAGCATTTTTAATTAATGTGCTGCTTGGAAAACAAATATTAGCATAAAATAATGTATTTTGTAATCAAATAATGTATGACGTTTAATAGATTACTTGTTTGCTTTTGTTCTATTCAGAGGTCAGCAAACGTTTCCTGTAAAGAGCCTGTATTCTGTCTTTTAGAAGCAAATTATAGTCCTGCCTGTGACCAAGAGAAGGTGATTATAAAATAGTGTGAATAACTGAGATTTGGAATCATGGGGATCACTCAGCGTTCTGATGTGTCTTGATCTTTACACTTAATTTTAAGTACCATGAACTTATTTGGCTTTTTTGAGACTATGTCTTTAGTTTTTTGTTTGTTTGTTTTGTTTTTTTCCTGAGCCATTTTGTTCAATGAGAGTATTTTCTGGGGCCCACCCTAATCTTTTTAGAAAATTTAACCAAGTGGTTTATGGACATGCTATTGATTTGGTCTTTGCCCTAAGGCTGTGACTTATTGTTACTCATTTTTTCCAACTGTAACTTTTGTTTTTTGGTGATGGAAATTGTCGCATCTGTATATTCCTCAAGTGCAAAAATTTCTGTGTTACCTCTTTTACCAATAATGTTTTCTTGCAGTATTTACTTGAGTCAGCTCCATCTTAGCGCCATGTCAAGTGCACCCAATAACAATTAAGGCAAACCGGTAAAAGTCAGTTTTGCTGTTCTTTTGCCTAAAGCCATAAGATAGGGTATTTGTCTTCTAAATAATCTCAAGCAATAGTAACATCAAATATTTTGCCATTGAATAAACACTCTTAGTTGGAGAGAGAAAGGAATACAGGCCAAGAGAAGTCATTTTTCCCATCTCCATTAACAATTTCCTTACTGCTCAATACCTAACCCTGAAGCCTATATCCCATATTTGGCATGCCATTTTTTTTTAACGGTCCCCCATATCTACATGCACACTTCTGTTTAGTCAGGGGCATTATTGATAAATGACCTCCAGATCTCAGGGGCTTGGAAGAAGAAAAATGCGTAATCTTCATATTATAATACATCAAAGGAGGGTCACTGCTGAATCTGTTCCTATTCAACTCTTGCTCTTTTCCTCTGTCAAAAGAATATCACCCTCCACGTTGTTGCTGCTTCTTCAGCAAGAACTTACTATAAAGAAAATCTTTGGAACACAGCTGAATTGAAAAGAGCTATAGCTGAGCCATCATCAGCTTTCAGCTGACATGTAACATGCGTGTGAGAAATAAATCTTTTCTGTTATAAACCACTGGGATGCTGTGGCAATTTGTTACTATAGCAAAGCTTACAAAGATGTCGTCTTTCAATAGAATACATAGTGAAAAAGGAGCCTATGGAAAATGGAAACAGTTGTCTGGATACATGGCAGGAAGGCATACATCTGCCTGTTCAGTTAGTTTCCACACAGTAGAAAAATACATCTATATGGGTTTATGTGTGTTTGCATGCATATATGCGTATACATGTATGTGTGCATATAGATGGAAAGATGGATAGATGGGAAAAAAGGAAGGAAGGAAAAGGGGAAGAAAGAAGGGGAGAGAAAGAGAGAGGAAGGGAGGGAGAAAGGAAGGAATGAAGGAAGGAAGGGAAGAAGGAGGAAGGGAGGAAAGGAAGAAGTTTTTTTTTTTTTTTTTTTTAGGGAAGTTGCCTTTCCCCAGACTTAGGAGCAGAGCAGTGGGTGGAAGTTTGATGAATCAAATTTTTTCCTTCTTTTGTTCCCGAGTATCTTGTGGCCATCTGGACTATTCTGGCTCAGGAAAATATATATCATATATATATATATATTTATTTTATACTCTGATTATTAACTTTTGCCCATTTTATGTCTTTGTAGGTACTTTTTAAGGACATCTACTGGAGGGCATATTGAGAATTATTATTAGTTTTCAGTATGAAGCTAGATTTATTTTCCAGTATTTTAGGGCTGGTGTTTTTCACTCTTTTTAAAACAGTGTAAATAGGGCATTACAGGTTTTCCTGATTGTGGTTTGCTTACTTAGAATTAACCTCTTGAAAATAAAGAGCTATTAGTCCAGTGGGATTTTTGGTAGCTGTAATCATCTCTCTTAATTGTTGTCATGATTTGGAGCTGGAAAGGGAAAGACTCACTCAGGGAGGACAGATCTGAGCCCTGGAATTGTGACATTCCCTTTCTCTCTCCAATACGTAGTCCATCCATGATAGGGAGGGGCCCTGTGTTCCCTGAGCCTTCCCTTCCACCAGGAGACAGTGTCATAGTGCATGTCAAGGAAGATTTATAGCCTTTTGAGTCCACCTGTTTTTTTTTTTTTTTCTTCTCCAAGAGCTAATGTGAGCAATAAAGAACATAGACACCTGAGAAGACATAACTCTTTTTGTCAGCTGTGTCACTACAATTCAATACATCCATACAAGAAAACTAGTGTCTGCTACAGCAGCGTAGTTTACCAGTTCTCACCCTTCCCCTGCCCCTCCCCCCATCTTGCCAGATAAATAAAAGGGCATATTGTCACTTTTGTCATACTAAAATTTCACCACAAGACATGACATACTAGCTCAGAAGCTAAATCTCTCACAAAATCCAACACTGTTGTTACTGATTTATAATTTTATCTCAGTATCAAGCTCCTTTTCTGTAGGTTGGGAAGAAAAGTTGGACTAGCCTTTTTTGAATTCAATCTCTCTTTTAATTTGTTTATATTTACTACACAGAACAAATGGTGATTTCAACAGATGATGAGGAAAAACATAAATTACTATTTTTTTCTTCAGCTGGTGCCTAGGAAAATCACTTATTCATTGGAGGAGAGGTGTATTTATTGCCTTTTTCTGGTAAACAGACCTTTTTCTAATAAGAAATATGCTTTCTAAGTATTTCTATAATAGTTGTTTGGGGAATTCCCACTGTGGCATATGGTTTAAGGATTCTGCTTTGCCACAGCTGTAGCGTTGGTCACAGCTGTAGCTTGGCTTTGATACCTGGCCTGGGAACTTCCATATGCCACAGATGCAGTGCCGCCCCCCCCAAAAAAACTGTTGTTTGGGTAACTATTTCCCACCTCATTGGTAGTACAGGAAATGTGCCGGTACGTATTTGGCATTTATAAAGAACTGAACAATTTCCCTAATGATGAAAAAAATTTCTTCTCTGCAGAAGCAATTAGGCTTCTGTGCATAAGATTTTATTAGTGACACTTAAATTTTTGAAATCTATCCCAAGATAAACATATTTTGGATTTTTTTCTTTAGTGTCCCCTCGAATAATGTCAGGGTGTCAACTATTATTTATAATAAAGGCTGAAATTGGGACATTTGTAGAAATATTACATACTAAAGCTAAAGAAGGAAAAGGAGAAGATGAAGAAACTTTACAGAAAGGACCCTGATCAGGAATTTCTACATTTGAATGTTAAGTTCTTCTTCAGCTCAAAGTAGAGAATAGAGCACGGAGTAGATAATCTTTAAGTGTGTGCTAAATAAATAGGTAAAAACTCTCCTCCTCTGTACCTCTGAGCCGAGAAGTTAACAAAATTATATCAAAAATTGCAAAATATCATTGATACTGGGAACATCAGTCTCCCCTCCAATCTTGGACAGGGGTAACATAAGCACATTGGAAAGAGTGTCTAATTTTTTTTTTTCCCTTTTCACTTCATCATGACAGGTCCTGTAGATGATGATGAATCATTTGTGAATCTGTTTGCCTTTGGGACCCTCATTGTACGCTGACACTGGCACATTTTGTGCTGCCTTCTTTTATTTGGTGGCAATGAGCAATGCCCTTGGTGTTAGTGTGATTGTTTCCATTTTGAAACACCAGATAAGATAATGAGACCTCAGGAGTCACTGCTAGAGAGGAGAGTAGATCAGATGGGATGATGCCCTTATCTCCAGAGAGTCTCAGTAGTTAAAATCCTGCTTAAAACGTTCCTTCCATAGCGAGTCTGACCTCCTTAGGTTTAAATTTTGAACCAAGAGTACGTTTGGCACTTTGTAAGATTTATTAAAAGGCAGATTATCTGTTTACAGCTGGAGAAAATAACTTGATCTCTATATATGGAAATTGACCAACAGTGGGGGTCTAGTTGGGTGACAAAAACCATAGAGAAAGAAACATGCAGTTGTGCTAAAGTAGAATAAACATTTAGGATACTAATGTGTAATGAGGTTCTGACTTGCCACTAAAATTAGACACCTTTTTCAAAAGTCTAGGCCATTTCATAAATGGATAAATACTCTGGACGGTTGTAAATCTGTCACATTAGAGTTTCCATTCAGTGCCTCCTATAGTCACTTAATTCTAAAGAATCCTTGTTCCTATTCATTCAGGGTGAAAAATGTGCAGTGGTAATGTCTGAAAATTCTCCCAGTCACTTATTGCACACGTTGTTTTTGGATACCTGGATGATATTTCTAACACGCACTGGCCTTCAGCCATTACACACGGATGAGATGTGGTAGCTATTTTTTAACTGGGATTAGTTCTGGGGTATAGACCGATCGAGTAAAGGATTAGCTCAGAAGGTGAGTATCGACAAGACATTTGCAGGTGGCATAGGATCTTGGCAAGAGAGAATGTGTTTTAGTGTTTATATCCATCTTTTGTCACTTTTAATTATGTGGTTTTGGCGCCTGCTTAACCTCTCTGCACCTCAGTGATCTCTCCTCATCTTATGACACATCTCTGGATATCCTAAGATGTCACAGCTCTCTTTCAGGATTACCATCAGAATCAAACAATATGATAACATAGTGGAAGCAACTAAATTGCCAACTGGAAGTGGTATATATACTACTACTTTATAGGGCATTTATTTAGTTGGCATTTATTGAATTTGTTTAAAGTGTCAGGTTTTGTAATAAGAGCAGGAAATACAAAACAAAGACTCTGTGCCTGCCCTCCAGGATAAACACACAATCATTAGTAAAATACTCCAAAATTTATAGTTAGTCCTAAAAACTTCACTCCAAGGTGTCAGAAATAGTGAGAAGATTGACACACTATGTTTAATCACCCCTTTAAAATATTTATATTTTAGATGGAGTAAGTGCTCAAAAGGAGCACTTCCTTCCCAAGGTATTGATTTCCCTTGTCTTTTTTTGTTTTGAGTTTTTTTTTTTTAATCTTTAACTTGATTTACAGTGTTCTGTCAAGTTCTGATATATAGTGAGGTGACCCAATTACACACACACACACACACACACACACACACACATACGTGCTCCTTTTCTCACATTTTACTCCATGTTCCATCACAAGTGTTTAGATATAGTTTCCTATGCTATAGAGCAGGATCTCATTGGTCATCCATGCGACATGCAAGAGTTTGCATCTACTAATCCCAAAACTCCCAGTCTGTTCCACTCTCTCCCCCTCCCTCTCCTCCTTGGCAACCATAAGTCTGTTCTCATGTCTTTGAGTTTGTTTCTTTTCTGTAGATAGGTTCATTTGTGCCAGATATTAGATTCCAGATATAAGTAATATCATATGGTATTTGTCTTTATCTTTCTGACTTACTTCACTAAGTTTGAGAGTCTCTAGTTTCATCCTTGTTGCTACATATGGCGTTATTTTATCCTTTTTATGGCTGAGTAGTATTCCATTGTACCACATCTTCTTAATCCATTCATCTGTCTATGGACATTTAGGTTGTTTCCATGTCTTGGCTGTTGTGTGTGAGCAATGCTGCAGTGAACATAGGGGTGCATGTATCTTTTTGAATGAAAGTTTTGTCTGGATACATGCCCAGGAGTGGGATTGCTAGATCAAATGGTAGTTCTATATTTCGTTTTCTGAGGTACCTCCATACTGTTTCCGTAGTAACAATTTACATTCCCACCAGCAGTGTAGGAGGGTTCCCTTTTCTCCATACTGTCCAGCATTTGTTATTTATAGACTTAGTAATTACGGCCATTCTGACTGGTGTGAAGTGGTACCTATGGTAGTTTTGATTTGCATTTCTCTAATAATTAGTGATTTGAGCAGTTTTTTCATGTGCTTGTTGGTCATCTGTATGTCTTTGGTGAAATGTCTACCCAGGTCTTCTGCCTATTTGTCAATTGAGTTGCAGCAATTTTTGCTATTGAGTTAGATGAGTTATTTGTATATTTTGGAAATTAAGCTCTTGTCAGTTACATCATTTGAAATTATTTCCCCCCTCATTCTTTTTGTTTGCCTATGTAGACCTCATCAGTATAGACATCATTCTCATCCTTTCTGTGAAGTGAGATAAGGCCAGAAAGACATTACTCACTGTCCTCTTCTGAAACCCCAACCAGAACTGATGCCTAGAGTGTTCAGAGGCACCTCTCCTCTGCTCAAACCTCCGGTGACTGCCACTCATACTTGCACAAGACCCACTGTACTGACTGCAACCTCATCTCAGGCCTCAGCTCCAACCCCTCCACCCTGTGCAGCAAGCCCAGGCACCCCCAGCCAGACCTTCTCCCACCCCCCACCATGTCTTACACAAGCCTGCTCCAGCCTTTCTGTTCCTCCCTCTGTCAGGAATGCCATCCCCTAAGTGTTCCCAAGGCTGTCTTCTTCACCTTCCTCTGGTCTCTTCAAAAGGCCCATCCCCAGAGAGGTCTTCTCCATCTTCTATCTGAATAGCACAATATATTCTCTTCTTTTGAACTACCCCCCCGCCAGCTGCTTGCTCTCTCTATGTGTATGTATGTGTGTGTATATATATATACACATATATATATACACACACATATATATACACACATACATATACATATATGTTTTGTTTTGTTTTTTGTCTTTTTGGAGACATACATGTCACATGTGGCATATGGAATTTCCCAGGGTAGGAGTTGAATCGGAGCTGCACCTGCTGGCCTGTACCACAGCCACAGCACCGTAGGATCTGAGCCATGTCTGTGACCTATACCACAGCTCACAGCAATGCCTGATACTTAACACACTGAGCAAGGCCAGGGATTAAACCCACATCCCTATGGATAATATTCAGGTTCATTACCACTGAGACCCAATGGGAACTCCCTCTCTCTCTTTTTTTTAAATTAATGATTGATATTTTATTCCATTATCTTTTTTGTATTTTTGCTCCTTCATGCAGTGCTCTCCACCTGTAATTTGCTATTGCCACTCATGCTGCATTTGGAAACAGAGGCTCATAGAAATCTATTACTTACCACCTCTGGATAAGAAGTACCAGGAAGTGGAATCCTGCCATGGTGCAGTGGGTTAAGAATCCAACTGCAGCAGTTCTGGCCTCTGCAGAGATGTGGGTTTGATCCCTGGCCAGGGACAGTGGGTTAATGGAATCCAACACTGCTATACTTGTGTGGAGGTTGCGGTTGCAACTGTGGCTTGGATTCCATCCCTGTCCCAGGAACTTCCATATGGCCATAGAATTTTTTTAAAAATTACTGAGAAATGATCTCTGGAAAAATAATCTAGCCTCCTTACATTAGCTACACTTTGTAATTGATAGAAAAAGGAAAGTGTATTTGAATGGGCTTTGTAGTTTTCTAGATGGTTTAAAGACTTTTGTGCTCATGGAAACCAAACAATCTTTATTTCAATGTCATCTTCCCCCTTGTCATCTATAGAAATTATTTTTTCACATAGCCAAGAGCTTCTAATCTGTTTTTAAAACAACGAAGAGAGAGAACAAATATTTATTACATTCCAACTAACAGATAGTTAACTTACACATACATTAAAAGTTTGCAGTAGTCCACGGTTATTTGTGAGATTATTTCAGTTTTACAGATGAGGAAACTGAGATTCAAAGATATCCAGTAACTTGTGCAAATGTTGGGTCAAGGTTTGGAATCCACCTCTGTGTGACTTCAAAACCACTGTCTTTAAAATTATTCCATCGATTTCTCCATTCTCCATGCTTCACAATCATCACATAGTTCTGGTAAACCTCAAATAAATTATTAAGATTTCGAGGCCTGGTGCTGGCTCCCTAGCATCCCCTAGTTAAACACTGGACTTGAGCAACATTGGACACTAACAGGACCGAGGCCTTCATGCTTCAAATAACCCAGCATCAAAGCAACCTGGCCAGAAGAGAGAGATCATGCTTTATTTCCCAGGATAGGATTAGGTTTAGATTTAATGTTGATGCACCAGTTAAGTGCTCACTTTGAAAATCAATACAACACTGTGTGCTTGGCCAGCTCAATACCCCTCAGTCAACATTAATAAAAAGCACCAACAAAACAATGCACTCTGTCTTTTTATTCCATGCTGTCCCTGGATCTCCGGGCCTTTTATAACAATTAATCAATCAGACTTATCCCTTCTACTCAGTAGCAAGTATTTAGTTCATTTAATAAGCTGGTAAACTGAGGTGACTTGGCAAGTGAAAAGATTCACCCGTGTTCCTCTGTTCCCCCAAAGGAAAATCAATCCCTCTCAGGGAATGCTAGCATTGCTCATACAGAGAGCAGAAGTCGACTCCGACAGGAGAGCGCTTTTCTCATCTTCCCTTTAAGATCATGACCGCAGAGGCAATAAACATGAAGAAAGGTCCTAGGTCAGTAAGCGTGTGCTTTAATTAATAGCTCTCTGCTATCCCTACAGAAAACAAACAGTCACAATGACAGAAGGCTGAACACAGAGAACTCCCTTGAACACCAACCAGAATTGGGTTTCTGTTCAAGACAAGTGGAGGTCCGCACAAGTGATTAGTAAGATCACTGCATCTGCTTTCTCCACAAAGTCTGGGTTTAGAGAATAAAGGCTGAGAAAACGGTGCAGTGGACTGTGTGCTGTGATGGGTGATTGAGAACCATCCTGTTAGTCTCCACACTTCCTGGGTTAGGACCCTGTTGACAGGAAACTGCATCATCAGTTAATAAGAACTTTTAGTGGAAAAAATGAAAAGCGATGGGGGAAACATGAACTCATTAAATGACGATACTGACCATCAGAGGCCCAGTTTAGGAAATGTTTTTTGAAAACTCCGTGAGTCTTGGAGTTCTCTTCGTGGCTAAGCAGTTAACAACCCAACTAGGATCCATGAGGATGCAGATTCAATCCCTGGCCTCGCTCGGTGGGTTAAGGATCCGGCATCGCTGTGAGCTATGACTTAGCTCAGATCCCAGGTTGCTGTGTCTGTGGTGTAGGCCAGCAATTGTTAGCTCCAATTTGACCCCTAGACTGGGAACCTCCATATGCCTCTGGTGCAGCCCTAAAAGCAAAAACAAACAAACAAACAAAAACAGTGGGTCTTAAAATCTAGGAAATGTTGTATCAATGCCTGATGAATACTTCTTACAAAAGTCCTTAGTAGAAATGCTCGGAGAAACAGCAGTTTTATCTTTTATTATTCCTGAATTACAAATCCTCTGTGAAGAGTCATTTTACTTTTTATATTCATATTAGCCTGCAACCATTTACTGGGTATTTACTAAATTCATGATATTACACAAACACCATTTCATTTAATTCTCATACCAACTATTTGGTAAAGTCGTTTATCTCTGTTTTGCAGGTAGGGAAACTGGGGCTTAGGTAGAGCGAGGAATGTGCTAAACATCATATCGTCTGTAAGTGACAGATCACACATGAACATCTAGATATGGGGATTCTAAAGTCCTCACCTGAACTCTGCATCAGTTAAAATTTAGTATAAGAGGAAAGTTAATTTCTAGTTGATATGGAGATTACTATAAAGGAGGGCTTGAGAATCAGAGAAGCCCTGGGCATCCAAGTTGCAGAAACTGTTGAACACTGTCTGGTTTCTATCACTGCTATGAATCAGTCTTTTAGTCGCTTCTGACAACTTTGCAAGAAAGAGCTCACAATTCTCCAGGCTTGGGCCACCTTCCCACATGTTAGTTTTGAAGAGCCATTTGCCCTTCTTCAGGGTCCTTTGAAACTGAATCCAATGGTGAAATACAAGTGGTATTCAAAGCAAACAGTACATTCTTACTACAAGAAGAGAGAGTGGGTGGTTTTACTGTCTAGTAAATATCAAATGACCATTAAATTTTTGTTGTTGTTGGAAAAAGAAGCAGACTCACAGATACAGAGAACAAATTAATGGCTCCAGTGGGCAGAGGGAAGGGTGAAGGGGCAATATAAGGGTAGAGGAGGAAGAAGGACAAACTATTAGTTATAAAATAAGATTCAAGGAAATATCGTATAACATGTGAAATAAGTCCAATATTTTATAGCTATAAAAGGAGGAGAACTTTTAAAAATTGGGAATCACTCTATTGTACACCTGTAACATAAAATTTTGTACAGCAGCTATATTTCAATTAAAAAATCACATTGGAGGAGATCTCTTCTAAGAATAACAAAATTATATTTTGTCAGGGTAAGAGGATACAGATTTAAAATAGAAGAAGGAATTCCCATCGAGGGTCAGTGGCTTAAGAACCTAATGTAGTTTCCATGAGGATGCGGGTTTAGTACCTGGGCTTGCTCAGTGGGTTAAGGATCCGGCATTGCCACAAATTGTTCAGTAGGTCACAGATGTGGCTTGGATCCAGTGTTGCTGTGGCTGTGGTGCAGGCCTGCAGTTGCAGCTTCAATTCAACCCCTAACTCAGAACTTCCATATAACTTAATGTGGCTGTAAAAAGAAAGAAAGAAAAAAAAAGAACAAAAAGATATGGTATATTTTGTTCCTAAGTCTTTGCATATAGTCAACTTATGAATACATCACAAGGCTGGTTCTTGAAATTTTCTTCCCCTTCATTTAACGCTTTTGTTCTGCCTTCTTGTTTGTGCTTGGATCTCACAGCTGGGTAATAAAATACCCAAGATGTCCTTGAGTTACTCCTTTAATTCATTTTTTACTAAAGATTTGTTGATGGTCTGCTGGATGCTAGGCAGTGTGCTTGGTTGTGACTACGTTTAATTCCTGTGCTCCTAAAGTTTGTATTCTAGAGACATTGACTAAAAAAACTTCCAAGTAAATGCGTAATTTTAAATTTAATTATTGAATTAAATATACCAGGTCACAGCCAAATTAACATTATCAGAGCTTATCATTCTATTGTCATGTAGATTGAATATTAGGATTTTTTTCTTCCCTTGAATCAAAATTTTCCATTTAATAGCCAACTGACCCCAAGTTTCACCTCCGGAGCAGATTATGTAAATATATCACTCATCCAGTAAAAGACCTTTAGAGAGTATAGACAATTAGCGAGCTGAAGGCACCTCTAGAGTCATATTTTGTAAATACACATATATTTAAACAAGCAAAATGTAATATTAAATTGTTTCTTAAACTAAACTGTTGGCATTTAATTCAAGCCCAGTGCATAAAATGTATTACCATCTTTCACAAGTGCTTTGTCAAACATTTGACTGGATGACCTGTTGAGAGCCTCTGAAATGCTAAAATCATTCTACAAACTGGAAAATCAGGATATTGAATCTGTTGACCTTTAATATCTCTTCAAGTTTCAGAATTCTAGTTTCATTATCATTATTTATGTAATAGAGGGACTTAGCAAACTAAATTACACCGAGACTGTTGTTTAAACCTGGCCTCTGTCCACAGGTACTGAACAGAAATGCGGTGACAGAGTGTGGGGTGAAGGAGAAAAAAATAGCTTTATTGTTTTGCCAGGCAAAGGAGGCCACAGCAGGCTAATGCCTTAAAGGTTGGGAAGGATTAGGAGGTGGTTTTATAGTTTTGGAGAGTGGAAAATAGTGCCCCAGATAAAGGTCAGGGTGGAAGCAAGCTTGCATTTTTTTTTCAAAGCTGGTGTTCAGTGGCCCCAGTATTGGTCCTGGTGTCCTCCTCCTTTCCGGAATGAAAAACACTCCATCAAGTAGTCAACATCCTCCATTTGTCTAGGGTTTTAGTTCTGCAGAAGGGCTCAAAGATGTTGTTACATATACTCCTTGAAAAGGAACCACAGCCCTGCCCCAAGGCTGCCCTATTGTCTCTTACTGCTCCTCCCTGGTCTCTGAGTAGCCTCCCTTCCCTGATTAGCAACTGTTTGAACCTGTCCTTTGGAACTCCAGGATGGTCATGGAGGCTGAAGTTTATTCCCTAAAAACAAGAACTTGGGGACACAGAAAGGCTTGTGTGTCTAGGGCCTCCACAGGGCCCTGCTCAGTTTCAAGACCACATATACAGTACCAGATAGTGCTTTAATCTTACAAGTCAAGCTGATGGAATGGAAGAGCCCTGTAAATAAATCAATTAATCCATCTGTTCATTTAGCAATTATTTCTTAAGTCCCGGCTGTTTGCATAGTTTCTTAGGACAGAGAGCTTGAGTGGACTTAAACGTAATACCAAAAGAGAATAATTTTGAGGGAGCGAAAGCTATTCATTAGTCAATATCCAAATATAAGGAATCAGGAGAGATTTATATTTCACTTAGATGTGAATACCAGGTCTGGGGATGCTTGCTCATTATTTGTTCAAGTGATCATGATGGATGTTGCTAATTGTCTTATGGCTGGAGGTTGCCCAATAAGTCTTCATAAATGCCTTAGGGATGACATTCTCCTTTTCTTTAAAAGGACATTATAAAATGAAAATATCAGATTGTGTATTTTTATGTTCTTGACTTGAGACTGATAACTAGTGAGATAAGAACATAAATGAAGTACTGTAATTTATTATGCCAAAGAAAATTAGAATTTCTAGTAAAGATGGCAACTTGTCTTTTAAAGCGAGTAATGAGAGTAGACAAACTTTTCTTTCTTGTAAGAACAAGACCTTTAGCCGTAGTATCTGATATTTTCGAACTTTCTCTAATACGCTCTAAAGTAAGATAGATTTTCTTTCCCCTAGAGTTTAGAATAAAACCTTCTCCCCATGCACAGTATAATTTTGTCCTTGAAAAAATTATTACAAATCCCACTTCTAACTTCTTAGTCTTAATAATTAGGTGTTAATAAACAAACTTACCACAAAATAAGAAGCTTTATTTATCACTGGGTACTCAATGTTTGTGTTCATATCAGAACCAAGGAGGAACCCTGGGGTCCTAAATTCTAGCCATTCTCCTCCTGTTAAATAATCTTGGCTCTGATGTTAGTGTAAGATGTTGGACAGATGTTATCAAATATGCTTCAATGAGAGGGGATCATAAAGCCCTTAAGTCATTTATCCTTCTAAATGTCAAGTAACTAAATTGATATTCCCATCTGCTGGAAACCTTACTGGGGAGAAAGGAAAATGAGGAATGGAAATTCTAATTTCTTTCAGAATGACTTCAGTGTGTTATCATGCCAGGGACATCTATTTTTGATGTTTCAAGTTTAGAAAAGAAGGATGGATAACTTTAGTGGCTCTTTTAAATTTTATTTCTTTGAAATGCCAAATAATTATGTACATTCTCTACACCCATGATTGAAAGCAACGGGGTTGTTCTTTAAAGGAAAAAGTGATAAAATGTTAGGTTAAAAATGGTGGCCGATCTGCCATTGTTGTGAGTTCTTTACATACGTGCCTTTCTTTCATTTTTACTACCACAGCGGAAGACTCTTTTTCCTTGCCTCTGCCCTCCCTACCAGCATGACCTCAATTTCCATCTCTGCATATGAGTTCTATAATCTATTAACCATTCTCCAAGTTTATGCAACAAATAGTTTAGAAATGTAGACATGTCCAGCATTTTATGTTTATTCATTTACATATTGTATCTTTTGCAAATGTGTTATATTTAAATATGTAAATGTTTACATATTTATATTTGCATTTAATTACCAATAATATATCACATATTTACAGCCTTAAAGCAATAGAAACCAAATCACTGAGACCGTTATTGCTGGCCTCTAAGATAGTGCTTATAACTAATATACATCAAGTAACTGCCATGATCCACACAGTACTCTGAGTGACGGAGCTGCTTACTAAGTCTTTTAGTCCCCTAACATGATGAGGCAGCTGGTATTATCATCCCCATTTCACAGAAGAGAAAGATGAGACATAGAATGGTTAAGAAAGCTGTCAAGATAATAGAACTTACCAATGGCAGAGCAGGAATTGGAGTTCAAGCTTCCTGGCTCTTAGCTTTTGTATTGGTTTCCTGGTGCTACTATAACAAATTATAACAATTTAGTAGCTTAAACAATACAAATACATTATCTTGTAGTTCTGGAAGTCAGAAATCTGAAATGAGTCTCACTGTGAGTTGCACTGGGCTAAGATCAAGGTGTTATCAGGGTTTCTCAAGGCTCAGACATCTTCCCAGGGCTCCAATAAGCAATCCATCCTCTTTCCAGCTTCCAGAGGTCATTTGCTTTCCCTGGTTCCTGGTCTGCTCCCCCTCCTTCCCAGCCAGCAATGGGAATGTCAAGCTGAATTTTTATATTGGCATCTCTCTGGCTTTCTGTCTTATTCAGTCTTCCACTTTTAAGGATCCTTGTGATTGTACTGGATGCACACATATAAACTAGGATAATCTGCCTATAGCCCATGAGAACCCTATTTCCATTTTCAACCTTAATTTCCCTTGGTCCTGTAGCATAACATATTCACAGGTCCCAGAGTTCAGGATATGGACATCTTTGGAGGTGCCCTTGTTCTGCCTATAGCAGTGCTGTCAGCGAAAGATTTGTGTCTCCTCAAAATCTATACATTGAAACCTACTCCCCAGTGTGAGAGTATTTGGAGGTGGTACTTTGGGGGGTGATAAAGTCATGAGAGTTTTGGATTGGTGCCCAACCCGCAAGGCACCCTTGCTTCTTCTACCATGTAAGAACACAATGAAAAGAGGGCTGTCTATAAACAAGGAAGAGGGTCCTCATCAGACACTGAATCTGCTAGCACCTTGACCTTGAACTGAACCTCCAGAACTATGACAAATAAATGTTTGCTGTTTTTAAACCACCCAGTCTATGGAATTCTCTTATAGTGGCCAGAATGGACAAAAATGCACAGCTTTTAGCATTATACCACCCTGCCTTAATAATATTAGCTACCTTTTATAGACCAGGTTAGGTTTTATTACATACATTATACTTATTAGCTATCTTTTATAGACCAGGTTAGGTTTTATTACATACATTATACTTATTAGCTATCTTTTATAGACCAGGTTAGGTTTTATTACATACATTATACTTGATCCTCCCTGAAAACAGGCAGACTTCTCCCCCATTAACAGATGGAAAAAAGGTCCCAGAGAGTTAAGTCCTTTATTCATAGTAAATAGGAGATGTGAGGTAGGGCGTGACCTTGGATCTATTCACTCCAAAGCTTTTGTTTTTGGCTATATTGTGTAAGTTTGACTAACGCATCTGTTCTTGTATTAGCGGGTTTTTTTGTTGTTGTTTGTTTTTGTTGTTGTTCTTGTTTTTGGCTGTGCCCACAGCATGGAAAATTTCCAGGATAGGTATTGAACCGAGCCACTGCAGTGACAACACCAAGACCTAAAGCACTAAGCCACCAGGGAACTCCCTGCATTAGGATTCTTAGATAAGACATTTATTGGAGGATTGATCAACCCTACCTCTTCCTTTTAAAAAATATAATTGTTCCCAGCCTTTTTGCTTTGGTAAGCATAGTTGACTGAAATTGCTATGAAATCTCCTGACACCATGCTACGCACATAAGAGACCTTAGATAAGCTTGGATTTTCCCCCCGATAACAGAGGAAACCATGGTGTCAGGACCACTGTCAAGGTCCATAAGAATCATGGACAGCAATGTGGAAATAGCTTACGGAAATAGCTCCGAACAGTGGAATACTTTATGCCATGCTTGTTCTCATGAATCTTTTACATGTTCCGTGTTTCCCCATCTGAAAAGTGGATGTGATCACATCTACCTTGAAGGGTTGTGAGAATTATAAATGATAACTTTAAAACAAACTGCCTGATGAGGAGTTGACTCAATAAATGGTGGCATTTGGTTTGATTTCAAAAACTACGTACCTAGGAGTTCCTGTCATGGCTCAGTGGTTAACGAACCCAGCTAGTATCCATGAGGACGCAGGTTCAGTCTCTGGCCTCGCTCAGTGGGTTAAGGATCTGGTGTGGCTGTGAGCTGTGGTGTAGGTCACAGACATGGCTTGGATTCCATGTTACTGTGGCTGTGATGTAGGCCGGCCGCAACAGCTCCAGTTCAACCCATAGCCTGAGAACCTCCATATGATGCAGATGCAGCCCTAAATAGACAAAAGACAAAAGACAAAAAAAACCCAAAAAACGATGTCTCTACTGTCTTAGTGTCTTGGGATTAGGTATGACTCTGATTAGTGTAATTTTAAAAAATCCAAATGTTTGGAAAGACTGAATTAATCAAGTTTTGGTGAAATTCTTTATGAATAATTACCATTCAGAAGACTTTGAGGAGGGATTGAGGCAAACCATGGCAGGACCATCTTCTTCAAGGGTTTGTGAGAACGCCTGAGACCAGTATTTCAGGAGACCTGTCGACAGGCCCATGCGGAATTTGTCTGAAGTTCAAACTTTCAGCAGTTCAAACACCCTGTATGATGTCCATTTCCTACTACAGTCTAACAACTCCTTGGAGCTCTCTCTTCAAGCAGGGAAACACTGTATTTTACTGACAAAAGACTCTACCAACTCTTCTCCACCATCTCTTCCCTCAGGAATGAGTCTTTTAGGAATGAGTACCTTTGGGTACTGAAGCCTGTAGGGGTGGTATGCTGGCTCACACCAAAACCTTGACATCACCCTTGACCAACTCCCACCCTCAACTTAATCTTATTACTCCCTCCACCCTATTGACAATTCCTGAAAATCCTACTTACAAAACACATCAGAATTCAACCTCTTCCCCAACCAGGCACCTCCTTTGATCTACATCCTTCAACAGAGTCATGTCACTTCGACTGAGGTCCCTACAATCCTGTGTACGTCGCTACAGGACATGGTCCCAGGCCTCTGCTCTGGAACCTATTTCTTTCCACTCCCTTACTCTGCTCAGCCACATTCACCTCCTTGCTGCTTCTCATATATGCCCACCACAGCTGCCTTGGGGCCTCTGCATCTGCATCTCAACTTGCCTGCAGTGATCTTCTCTATATATCTGCTTGGCCGGGTCCTTCATCTCCTCCTAGTCGTTGCTCAAGTATCACAATTCCAGGGGAACCTCACCCTATTGATATTTATCTTTTCCAGAATGGTAACCCTTTCCTGCTTTTTAAAATATGTAGAATTGTGTTTTGTGAATCCCACAATGCACACTGTTTTTCTTGCTTTTACTATCTCTGTTATTCTGCTTGTGGTGTGTCTCCTAATACCACGAGGTAAGCTCCAGTGGAGACGGATAGCTTTATGGTTTTATACTGTTATTTCTCCCAGCATCTAAATCAGAGTTTAGAACAGCTGATGCTTAATAAATATTTGTTAAATAAATGAATGCCAGTAACTTCCAGGGTCATTAGTCATAACCTTGCCCTCTGCAATTTCCTTGTGTAGTGTTAAATGATACTAGAGTCCCTGCAATATTAAGATTTCGTTGCATCTAATTCATTATTTTCTCGAAGTCAACATGTGTCATCTCTTTTGCTTATTACCCTTATGTATAACAGGGTGTAGAAAAGGAAAGCATTCACCAAGACGTAGCTATGGTCAGATAAGGATTCAGAGTCAACCTTTTATTTCCTGTAGTGTCCAGTGTTGCAAATTCCCACGGACTATAAGTAAAGCAAGCATATTCTGTTGGCAAATTGATAGCTACAATGAATTATGTGGGCCAGTCTGCAAAAGTGGACTGATACTGGTGAATTCAGGGGCATGGCTGACTGTGGTCAGTTGTTACAAAAGTGTTGACCCTTGTGCTTGGCATGTCACATAAAACTGGCCAGAGAATGGATGGGATAAGGTAGCCATAAAAATCATCACATGGACAAAAGAAAAAAATAAAGCCACGGCAGGAATATGTGAAATATGTTGGAAGTGGGAAATTAAAAGAGTTAAAAAATAGATAAATAGATAACATACGTGCATATGTAAATATATTTAAAATGAACACACATGAATATATGCTATGGTATATAGGAAGTATATATAAGAAAATAAAACTTATACTTAAAATTTTTTAAAAAGGATTTTATAAGGAAATGAGTTGTGTAAAAATTTTTAAAATAATTCTGGTCCCTGCAATCTTTTCCATCCCCTCATATCTCCAGCAGGAACAATAATCATTAATGATCAATTGTTCTGTGTTTACACACATATTCTAAACCCACTCATAAACACAGTGTTAGTTGTTTTTGTGCTGAATAAAAGTGAAATCCTAGTATATGTAATTTTTTATAAATTGTTTTTTCACTTAAATCAATCTTCTTCCATGAGAGTATATACAAATTACACTTCTTTTTAAGAGTTTTATCTCAATAAATAGTATGAATGTATTATAATTAAAGCCTACTTTATTTCATATCTGTGTGTTTTTCGGTGTGCAATATACAGCTGTTGCATAATTATTTGTTAAATATACGCTCTGTTTCCCTCTTTTTATTGTTTTCCCACAAAAATCTCTTTCACTCACATTTCTTAGTTGTGCATTATTATCTTCACATCCTGAGTTGAAAAATTAAGTATTCAAAAGGGAAAGTAGTCGCTGTGGTAAATGTATGTTTGATCTGAGAGCAAGTTTGCTTGCTTTTTTAAACTTCTGTTTATAAATTTGTTTTTATATTGATAAAGCCCATTTCAAAAAATCAAATAATAAAATATTAGATTTCGGCGACTCTGAAATGTTGTTCAGGGTGACTTCCCACTTCATGCAGAACCTTTCTTTGTAGACCTTTTTACCTTCCTATAAGCTTCTTCCTCTGCATGAAATGACCTTTGGCTCCTTCATTTAACTCTCTCCACTCCAGGTGGAGTTCCCTGTGGTACAGCAGGTTTAGGATCCAACACTGTCACTGCAGTGGCTCAGGTCGCTGCTAAGGTGTGGCTTTGATCCCTGGCCCAGTAACTTACATATGCCTAGGGCAAGGCAAGAAGAAAAAAAAACCCTCAATTTGTGACACCACCTCCAAGAAGCCTTCTCTGATTGCCCCCAAGGAATTCAGATTTCCTTCTGGTGCTCAAAGAGCCCCCGTGTGTTTGCAATAATCAGTATATTTTTCACTTATTGCTGTAATTCTGTTTCCTCTGCTAGATTTTAACCTTCTTCATTGGAAGGAAATCTGTCTTTTTCATTCACTTCTGTGTTTCCAATCCATAACATAATGTCAAGAGAAGTACTAATACCTCTCTTTTAGTGGAATGACTGACTAAATGAACACATATGCTACCTTCTTTTTTGTCTTCTTCCTGGCTATGTGTGTGTCTGCTATTTTAATAGACAATAGATGCATGTGGTGCATCAGTTTGAGGAATAGAATGCTTGTTCGAAGTTAAGTAAAGGTCCTTAACTTTAGATGATCTTACCAATAAGAAAGTGTCTGTGTTGTGAACGAAGGATAGAGGTGGTTATTTTTGCAGGGATGGCTTTCTTGCTTCCACTTATTGATGGAAAGAGATAACCTAGGCTTCATTCTATTTGCCATCTTAATGTGAAACCATGCAGCTGATATCTGCATATCTTTCTCTAATTAAAGAGTTATCTTCAGGCAACAAATCAGCAGCTGTCAAGGGAGTGACAGAATGAGTCATTGATTTGCAATCAGGATATCCAGCTGATGGATTCACCAATTTTTCAGGGCCTCTGGGAGTTCACCTGCTTGTCACATAGCATAGCACTTTGGTTGCTAGCTTTGAAATGAGAAATGTCCCTTCACTGTGACTCAGGTTGATTGTCCCCCTGTCAACAGGTTTTCGCTTCTAGGAAAAGTTTGTACCTTTCACTCAAATAAGTACTGTTATAGCTCAGGGTTAAAAGATTCACTTTGAAGTTTTACCCAGATAAGGTGTGATAGCAAAGACATTCTCATATAAGCAACTGAGGTTTCACTGATGTGGAAAAATGTGAACCCCATTCTCCCAAATACCAGGTAGTTCAATATAATCCAGGATGATAATTATTTCTTGGTTATGAAATGGCCAAGAACCTGAGAAACCATCTAATCATACTTCACTAGAAACTAAAGCCCAAAGGGCTAAGAGTTTCTATAGGGTCCCAGCCAGAACCAGCTGACACAGGCTCAAATCCAAGCCTGATGCACTTGTCACTTTATCAGAAATTCATCCTTTCTTCTTCTTTCCTGTCTAGGCTGGTCCTGGAGGTTTATATGACTGACGTGGGCAGTCAGGATACTGAATGACTTGGGAAATTTGTGAAAAAGGCATCCTGGGTCTTTATTCCCTCTCTTCCTACTTTTAGAAGTTGTTTAGTGTAGCATTTAAGTGTAGAAGCCTTGAAGCCAGACCACAGGGTTAGAATCTAGGATTCATCTCTTATGAGCCAAAGAAGTTGAGTGTATTAATCTTTCTGTACCTCCGTGTGCTTAGCATTAAAATAGGGTTCTCATATGGTGGTTGATACATTTAAAAGAGTTCATCAAAGCTAAGTACTTAGAACAGTGACTGGCACAGATTAATTCTTCAGTAAATATTACCTGTGCTTATTCATAGGCATGTGTAGGAACAGGATAAGAATTACCATCTTCCCATCTCTATCTTCATATTTAGAATTAAAGTGAGCTTCATTGTTTTGCTGTATGTTTCCATCTCCTTTATTTGGGTATAATCTTAGGTCCTCTGCTTATATCTGAATTTTAGGGGAATAAATATGGAATTATATCTACCTGGATGGATTTGGTGTTGGTCGTACTGCATTTTTAGAATGACTGAAGTGAGCCCATTTGTTTGCCAGAACTGCTACCTAAGGTATTATAGACCTTATAGAATATTTACGTATTGACATTGTAACACTGATTTGTCTCCTTCAGACAACACTACTTAGAAAAAGATTTGCCGATATGAGCTGCATGGCTTCACATTAAGATAGCAAATAGTAATGTCATAGAGGACTAAGAGATCGGCTTTAACAAAGACAGTGTGCAAGTTTATATATATATATATATATATATATATATATATATCTGTAGAATCCACTTGCTCTCTCATATACCACACCATTCGGAAGCTATTGGCCTGTTACAGCCATAGACTGTGTTTTTAAAAGCACAGGTAAGGCACTAAACTGGAGACAACCGCCTGTGAAGATGGGGTATCATCTTGTAGGACACCACATCACCTTATATCAACATCTGCTATATGATGCTTGATGCTGTCTCCAAGGAATAGAATATATGGACCTGAGATACCATAGGTGTGGGCAGGAAGGACTGTATTTTTCATTATTTCCAATGTTTCACTGGGGGAATTTGTGGTCACCCAAATCCTCTCAAGTCTCTATTCTTCTGGATTAGAAGTTATGGTCCTCAGAGAGGGAAAGCCTTCCTTCAGAAAATCAGCAAGATATCCATTGAATGTTGAGCTAAGACTGCTACCCAAGCGTCGTAGGCTCCTCCTGTCTTGGGAGCAATAGAGAGGAATAAATTTACAATCTTGGTAGAGGCAATTGACCTGGATCACAAGGAGGAGGAGAGGCTGCTGTCACAAAATGGAAACAGGAAGAAACACGTTAGAATATCCAGTTGTAATTACCCAGATGTATATGTCTTAGTTTGCCCTTTTTGGTGACACATAGATAAGTGGTCAGTGCTTTCAGGTGACACTGGAAGAAAAAGTACCAACTACTCAGGGATAAGTCTTGTTCACTTTTCTTGGTGAACCATCAGACCTGCTGAGATGTTGGCTGAGAGTGAGGGGGGTCCAGAATGGGTAGTTTTGGATGAAGATAATGATAGTTATAGCTTCAAGACCCAGTTATAGCAGCTGGGGGCTGCTGTTCATCCGCTTAGTTTCCTTCTTGTGATTTTCTGTCAGCAGAAGAGGCCTCCCTAGAGCCTTGAACTGATATGATGCAAGTGCATTCACATGTCCTCAGGAGTCTTTCGTAGGTCTGTTTTGTGCCGCAGTGATCTCTCTTTTAGCACTGATTTATATAGTCATCCAACTGCTGATCAGGTTTCAGGCCGAAAATGTTCAGTTATCAGATGAGGAAGACTGACTAATCCCATTTTGCAAGGGATCCCATTTCCAGTTATGAATGATCTCGGTGGCATAAAGCTGGATCCCTTACCCTAACTTGTGACAGTCCAGAAGGACTATCCCAGCTCCAGAACTCCCTGCAGGGTTGGCCGAGGCCTTAATTGATACTGCAGTGCAGCCTGGCTTCTGGCTCTGTTCAGTCTTGCTTTCTTTTTCTCTTCCTTCCAGATATTAATACTAAAAGCTGTCTCTAATAAACTTCCTGCATGCTAATCTTTATCTCAGTTCCTTGGGACTTCTACCGAGGATGTTACCCGAATATAGACCCACATAAGTAGGAAACAAACTAGGCACAAGATATTCATTTCAGCAGTGATTTCAAGAACAAAATGCCATTAGCAAGGCTGGTCCACTCACTGAATAAATAATGATACCTTCAAAAGGCAGTACCACACAACCATCAAAAATAATAAAGAAGATCTCCATGAACTATCTGGAGATACTCCATATTTTAAAGTGAAAAAGTAAATAAAGAAGGGCTAGAACAAATGTATACGATATGCAACCTTTTGTGTAAAAAAGAGATAAAAATATAAAAACAATTATTTGCCTAGTTTGATGTAAGAGATAAAATAATAAATGAAAATGGCTATGTATAGAGGATGAGTATGAGTAAAATGGAAAGAATATATAAGACTAGAAGAAAATAAGAGTAGAATTCTCTGAATTTTATAATTATATGGGCCTTTGATACATGTAAACGTTTCGCATAATCAAAAAATATAGATAAATTTGAAAACATGATAAGCCTTAAAATTGAACTTAAATATCAGCATATAAACATAACTGCAGTTTAAACTGACAACATAAACACATAAAGGCAGTAATTATTTCAAGAAACTGTGGAACACAATACTCCATTTATCCCTAATAGGATATATTTTAAGGGGAAAAAAAACACAGAAAACAATTAGATTTTACTTTGTGGAGTTGTTAATAGTAATTTGGAGATTACGATTTGAGGTCATAAAGTATATATTGTAGACTAAAATAATTAAAGGTTTTGATATTATTAAAAACAATGGGAAAGAGCATACAAAGATGAAAGATATTTTGAGAAGCACTGCCTGAAATGTTGTTTTTTAACTGGAAATAGCTATGAATTCAGAATTCAAATTCTGAAAAAACTATATATCTACACATAGAATTTGTATATATTTAAATCTGTATATTTAAATAATATATACTATTTAAAATATTATAAGAATTAATATCTTTTAAATATATTATTTAGATAATATCAATAAAATTCAAATTTTCCAATTCAAAATTAACATTGATAATTAATAATAATAAATATTACCATGTTGTGAGCTTTTCTGCGGACAAAGCCACATGGCAGCTGGCTATGGACTGCCTATAGCCAGCAGTCCACAAGACACTGAGACCCTCAGTCTGGCAGCCTACAGGAAGCTAAATGCTGCCATTAACCATATGAGCTTGGAAGTAAGACCTTCCCCAGTTGAGTCTCGGTTGAGACCACATCCATGACCTATGTCTTGACTGCCTCATGTGAGACTCTGAAGGAGAAGTCCAATCTAAGCCATGACCATACTCCAGACCTAGAGAAAATGTGAGGTAATAAATATGTACTGTTTTAATCCTCTGTGATTGTCATTAATTTTGTTAATCAGCATACCATAACTAATCAATTTGCTTCTTGACAAGTGGTGAAAATTCACATCAACGATACTGGCACACTATAACAATAGTTGTCTCCTGTTGTGATTCCATGTGAGGTTTCGGATATCACCTATGAAAAAGTAATCTTGCCAAATAATATTTAACTCAAAACTCATCAAATCCTTAGTTCTAAATTCCAGATTATAGAAAATACAGATGCTAGAAAAACAAGGTAAGTTAAACCATAAGGGAAGTCAGCAGAGTCCAGAATGTTGTACATCCTTCATGTCAACTGGCCTGAACACTTGTGAAAAAGAGAGGTGAGGAGGTGGCAGAAGATAGTATGAATTAAAGAGATGATGGAGGCAAAAGAGTCAAATATAGTGTACAAGCTAGGTTTTGTTCCTGGGTCAATACAATAAAAAAACAAACCATGGAAAATACTAGTTAACAATTGGAGAAATCTAGACATCAACTAGAGATCAGATGATATTAGGAAATCCCTGAAAATCTTCTTAGTTTTGATAACATTATTATAATCATGTGATGAAATGTCCTTAGGTAAAGGAAAAAAAATCTCCTGTGTCTCCTTTACTTCACACTTGACTCTGATAACCAGATATGAGGGTTTTCCCCACACCGTGTAATTCTGCAGCACCAGCTGGGCATCCTACAATGTAACTCAACTCTCACACTATCTACCTGAAAGTAGAGTCAGCTCCCACAGGTTAAGAGCTCAGTTCCACAAAACTGCTTCCTCCACCGCACCCCACCCTTCCCGCCCCAGTTCAGATGTCAACCATAAGTTCTGGTTGTCTCTTATGCTTCTGACTGACTACTAGTCATAGGTTACCACAATCCCCTCTTCAGATTTGATTAATTTTCTAAAACAGCTCACAAGAACTCAGGGAAAGAGCTTACTTACTAGATTAATGGTTTATTTAAAAAGGATATAATTCGGGGCAGACAGATGTAAGAGGTGAGTGGAGCAAAGCATGTGAAAAAGGGGTGGGGCTCCCATGCCCTCACTGGGTTCATCATTCTCAGCATCTCTTCATGTTGGCCAACCCTAGAAGCTCTCAGACACCTTCATTTGTGGCAGCTCCATGACATAGACATTATTGATTAAATTATTGGCCATTTGTGATTAATTCAACCTCTAGTCCCTGACCTCTTGGAGACTGGAGAGATGGTTGAAAAGCTCCAACCTTCTAATCACATGATTAGCTCTTCTGGCAACCAGCCTCTATCCCAAGGGGCTTTTCCAAAAGTCACCTCTATAACAGACTCAGGATTGGCTAAAAGGGGTTTGTTGTGAATAACAGGACTTTCCTTTTCACCTTTATCACTCTGAAACTATTTCAGGAACTAACTGTTGGAGGATGAAAGACTAAATATTATGACAAGAGATTCTCACTTTGCTTTTATCACTTACAAAACCATAAGAGTTTTAGAAGCTATGTGCCGGGAATGCAGACTAAAGCCAAATACATATTTCTTATTATAAATCATAATAGTGCATCTTATTACTAGAAATTGCAAGTTAGTAGTAGGCAAGAAGTGTCATGATGATTGAACTTTTTTCACAAGGTCATCAAAATGTTTTCATGTGTATGTGCAGAAAAAGTGAAAGAATGTTAGCTTTCGTTGAAAATAGGTACATGAGTGCATATTGTGCTATACTGTCAACTTTTCTGTCAAAAATGCTTCAAACAAAACAACTGGGGGAAAAAAACACATGGATTGTTGGTGTTTAAGCTTTATAGAAGTCAAGTTTGGCAGACCACTCCATTGTTAACTATAAGCATTCAACGAAACCATTAAAAAAAACTATAAAAAATAAATAAAAAGAAGTCCAGATTGGCTAGAGGTTTGAACTAGTTCTGTCTTAAACGTAATTTATTCCTGTGGGTCGGTTCATGGACTGAAAAATTATTTTATCTAACTTTTCCGGATCAGTTTTGGTTGTTGTGGTTTTTAATGCTTAGCAGTCATTTTGATGTACTGATTCTAGTAATTATCAGCATCCATCTGGTCTTGAAGGGTGAAATGCTTTTTGCTTTTTTTATAAGTTCCAAAATTGCATCCAAATCTAGCAATTTCATTTACTTTAGACATTTGTATACAAAGAAATGAAATCGATAGAGAAGCTAAAGTATGTGGAAAGGGGTGGGGCTCCCATGACCCTCACTGGGTTCGTCATTCTCAGCATCACTTCCCTAACAAGATCCCTTGTTAGGGCATTTGTTTTGCCTGAGTATCATGATCTTAAAATACACAGGGAGAAGTTACCTGCAAATTCCTCCTAAGAAATGGATTTATGGAAATTCACAAAAGGCAAAATGACTCTAATATATTAATAAAAAATGCAAGTGGTTCAGCTAGATCGGAAAATGGGGCCCAGTGATTTACGAATCGCTGCAGAGGTGTGAGCACTATAAAAATTTTAAAGGTGCTATGTGCTACGAAAATATGGGGTTTATCATTCCCACCCATGAAGTAAAGTAAGTTCTCTGTCTCTGCGTCACTTTTTCTGTCTCTCTCCATCTCTCCCTGTCTCTGTCTCTTTCTTCTTTTCAAAAACCAGTCTCAGGTTGGCCATCTTCCCTCAATATTTAATACCTTTTCCAGGGCAAAATAAAGAGAAAGGATTTTTTTTTCTTCTTTGTCTACAAGAGGAAACCTGACCTCCTTAATTTATTAGTTGTACTTTGTAGGCGAAGGATTGATTATAATATAGTGATATATTTAATTATTATATATTATGTTACTATATAATATAATGTATATTTAAAATTGGGCCAATATTAATTTTTATAAATGAAAAGAATATTTGTTAATGATAATACATAAAAATAAGGCTTTAAATGTAATGATTTTTCCAAAACTTGACCTTTTAAAATGGACTTACTTTGAGTGTCCCAGAAGGAAAATATAAATAATTCTAGATTTTCCGTCTTGGAATGGAAATTACTGAGATGAGGTTACGTGATAAACTTTGGATGGTGGTAAGTCTATATGGGAAATGGGAGTCAGAAATAAAAATAGAATTCCTTTTATCACTAAAAGAGAATTAATGTAGTATTAACTCGGCTGGATTCTAGCCCCAGATTAGTAACCTTTTAGTACAGTCTTTGCTTATTTTCAGTGCCCAGCTGTGATACCCTCTGACTCATGCAAACGTAGGTGTCCCTGCTTTAAAGAGGTGTGTACCTGTGCAGACAGGCAAGTCTGGAGCACACTGATGAAAGTGACTGGCATCTATTAGTAGAATTGCAGATGGGGACAGAAGTATTTTAACTTAATTATGCCTCAAGACCTAAGGAAGTGACTTGTATTGATTCTCCCAAGTGGTACTTTAGGCTCTAGTAAATGGGAAAAGAAAAAAAAACTACCTTTTTTCCTCTACTGCTACATCCTTTCATAAATACTATTCCTTGTACTTTTCATCCATTCTAGTAATAACAGGCAATATTTTAATAGTAATATAGGTAATATATTGCTAATAATATAGGTAATATTTTTCTCATTTTACAATTAGTGGAAATGGAAGGAGTAATCAATGAATTAACTCTCTCAATATTTCAAGACAGCAAATATACAAGAGCAAGTTCCAATCCAAGACTGCCACAAAGGGAACTCTCTCATTTTCTTTTATTGTTGAAAGGGGATATTGTTGGAGTTGCCGTTGTGGCACAGCGGAAACGAATCCAACTAGGAACCATGAGGTTGAGTGTTCGATCCCTGGCCTCTCTCAGTGGGTTGAGGATCCAGTGTTGCCATGCATGAACTGTGGTGTAGGTTGCAGACATGGCTCAGATCTGGCATTGCTGTGGCTCTGGCGTAGGCTGGCAGCAACAGCTTTGATTAGACCCCTGGCCTTGGAACCTCCATATGCTGTGCATGCAGCCCTAAAAAGACAAAAGACAAAAAAAAAAAAAAAAAAAGGATATTGTTGATCTACCTTCTTAGTAAATTACTATTGTTCACTATAGGTACCATGTTCTGCTCCTTATTAATCAAGCTTGACTGAAACTTCACCTCAAATGATTAATAACTCCACATTTCTCCCTCCCTCTAGCACTTGGCTGCCACTACTCCACTCTTTAATTTGACAAATTTATTTTAGATACCTCATATAAGTAGAATCATGCAGTATTTGTCTTTCTGTGACTGGCTTATTTCACTTAGTATGTTCTCAAGGTCCATCCATGGCGTGGCGTATTGCAGAGTTTCCTTCTAAGACTAAATAATATTCCACTATATGTATAAACAACCATATCTTTATTTATTTATCTGTAGATGGACAGTTAGGTTGTTTCCAGATCTTGGCTATTGTGAATATTGCTGCCCTGAACATAAGAGTACTTATATGTCTTGAAGATACTAATTGCAGTTACTTTGGGTAAATACCCAGAAGTGTGACTAACTGATCATATGGTAGTTCCAAGTTTGATTCTTTTTGTAGAACTTCCATACTGTTTTCCACAGATGATGAACCACTTTGCACCCCCCACAGTGGTGCAACAGTGTGCAAAGATTCTCTTTTCTCTATATTCTCATCAACACTTGTGGTCATGCATTTTAGGTATTCTATATATATACTGAGGACAAATTCTTAACAGATACATGGTTTGCAAATATTTCCTTACATTCCGTAGATTGCTCTTCACTCATTTGATTGTTTTCTTTTCTATGCAGAAGATTTTTAGTTTGATATGATCCCATCTCTGTATTTTTGTTTTTGTTGCCTGTGCTTTTGGTGTCATATACATGAATTCATTGCCAAGACTAGTGTCATGAAACTTTCTCTGTGTTTTCATCTAGTAATTTTATGTATTTGGCTTTTACATTTAAATCATCTGGAGTTTTTTGTGTATGGTGTAAAATAAGGATCCACTTCATTCTTTCAAATGTGGATATGCAATCATTCTGAAATAGTAGTTGACCGTATATGTATTAATTTATTTTTAGGACTATTTCTTCCTATTAGTCTAAATGTCTTTTTGTCAGTACCATACTGTTTTGATTACCACTGATTTGTAGTATATTTTCAAATTAGAGAGTAATGCCTGCAGCTTTGTTCTTGTATCTCAAGAATAATTTGGTCATTTATTCATGATTTTTTGTGGTTCCATATAAATTTTAGACTTGATTTTTCCATTTCTGTAAAAAATGCCACTAGGATTTTGAAAGAAAGTACATGAATAGATAGATAGATATATAGATATATATATAGATAGATAGATTTTAACAATATTAAACCTTCCATTCCCTGAACAAATAATGTCTTGTCATTTGTGTCTTATGAAATTTCTTTTTTAAGTATTTTGTAGTTTTCAGTATACAAGTCTTTACCTACTAAAATAAGTTTATTCCTATGTATTTTATTCTTGTTGGTGTTATTGTACATGGGATGACTTTCCTAATTTTCTTTTTGGATAGTTTGTTATTAGTGTATTGAAATGCAGCTGCTTTTTGTATGTTGATTTTATATTCTGCAACTTGACTGAAATTGTTTATTAGGTCTGTGTTTTTACAGAGTCTTTAGAGTTTCCAATCCATATGATCATGTCATCTGCAAACAGGAAAACTTTACTTCTTCTTTTCCAATTTGGATGGCTATAAGTTCTTCTTCTAGCCTAATTGTTCTGTCTAGGATTTCAAGTACTATGTTGAATACAGGTGGAAAGAATGGACATCCTGCTGTATAGCACAAGGAATTCTGCCCAATATTCTGTGATAATCTATATGGGAAGAAATCTGAAAAAGAATGGCTACGTGTATATGTATGACTGAATTCACTTTTTTTGTACAGTATAGGTTACCACAACATTGGGAATCAATTGTACTTCGATAAAACCAAAAAAAGGTGGGGGGCATCTTTGTTCTTGATCTTAGCAGAAAAAATTTCAGTTTCTCCCTATTGTACATTATGGTAACTATGAATCTGTCATGTATGTTTTTGGGGGGCTTTTTTTGTTGTTATTGTTGTTCTGTTTGCTTTTTAAGGCTGCACCTGTGGCACATGGATGTTCCCAGGCTAGGGGTGAATTGGAGCTACAGCTGTCTGCCCAGGCCAAAGCCACAGCAACGTGGGATCTGAGCCACATCTATGATCTATACCACAGCTCATGGGAAGGCCAGATCCTTAACGCACTGAGCGAAGCCAGGGATCAAACTTGAATCCTCATGGATTCCAGTCGGTTTTATAATCCACTGAGCCACAATGGGGACTCCCATATGTAGTTTTTATTATGCTGAGGTTCATTTGTTCTATACCTTGTTTGCGTTTTGTTAAGTTTTATTATCATTAAAAGTATTGAATCCTACCAAATGATATTTTTGCATCTATTGAGATGGTTATGTGATTTTTTTTTCTTTCATTCTGTTAATGTGGTTATAGCACATGAATTGATCTTTGCATGTTTAACCATACTTGTATCCCCGGGGTTAATGCCAATTGTCATGGTGTGCAATCCTTTTGACATGATGTTGGATTCAGCTGGCAAGTCCTGAGGATTTTGCATTTATAGTCATCAAGGGTATCGGCTTGTAGTTTTCTTGTGATTTTTTTTTTTTTATCTGGCTTTGATATCAGCCAGATATTCTAACCTCATAAAATGAGTCTGGTAGTGTTCTCTTTACTTCAGTTTTCTGGAAGAGTTTGAGAAGGCTTAGTGTTATTTTTTCTTTAAAATTCTGGTAGAATACACCATTGAAGCCATCTGGTCCAGGGCTATTCTTTGTTAGGAGGGTTTCGATTCATTCTCCGTACTACGTATTGGTCTGCTCAGACTTTCTATTTTCCCTGGTTTATTCTTGGTAAGTTGAATGTTTCTAGAAATTTATACATCCCTTCTATGTTATCCAATTTGGCATTCCCTTGTAAATTTTAAAATATATACAACTTAGAATTCCACACCAATGTATATAACTTACAGAAGTGTTTACACATGGGCATCAAGGGTTCAGTTCCAAAATATTTGTAGCAGCACCCTTTATAGTCACCCAAAACTGGAAAAAATCCAAATGTCCATTAGAAATAAAATGGATAAATATATTATTACATATTCATTGAGACATGCTCACACAGTTGAATCCTAGATGGTAACTAAAATGGACAAAACAGCTCACATGACAATATGGATGACTTTCACAAATACAACACTGACCGCAAGTCCAAACATGCAATGATTTCTATTGGACAACTTATTTAGTATAAAGTTCAGTGAGGAATAACTAACCTACAGTCCTTAGGGATATATACATATGTAGTAAAATATTAAAGAGAGCAAGAGATTGATTACTTTAGTATGACCAGGTCAGTTTTCTGTATAGCAGAAATTGACACAACCTTATCAATCAACTATACTTTAATGTTTTTAAAAAAGGAAAGAGATCGATTACTTTAGATGTCAAGATAGTAGTTATGGTTAATTGGGTAACAGGGCATTGTGATTGGGAAGGGCCAAGGGAGGTGTTGCTTATGGAATGCTGGTGCTGCTTGATTTCTCATCCTGAGTGTTGGCTGTATGTGCATTCCATTTGTGGTGATATGGTATGCTGTATAGTATCATCTTTTTCCTGTATACATGTGATATTTTATAATTAAAATTTTATTTCGTATTGAAAAACAAATTAAACAATTTAAACAATTTAATTTGTTTAATTAAACAAATTAAACAATTAGGAGGCTACTGCAATTCTTTTAAGAGAGAGAAGATAGCAAATTGAAGTCGAATAAAAGTAAAAGAGTTCAAGAAATATCAAGAAATATTTAGAGGGGGTAAGGAATGAAGGAAGCAATTTAATTGTCCTGGTTCACAGTCAAAGTAGTTAATATTTTTAGAGTCCTTACTGTGTGTTGAGTTAATATATAGGTCACATATTATTTTTTTCCTGTATAGATACCAAATTAGGTATCATTTTTAAAAAGTATTAACCCTATGGGGGAGGATTTACTACAATCATGAGTTTACAGGTGAATAAACTGAGGGAAATAGGATTAATCAACTTGCAAAAAGAGTAAGACCACGTAATTGCAACTTCTACTGTCTACTACTATTAAGGACTAACAGTGGTGGGTCAGCATTTATTGGATCACAGGGTTTGGAGGCACGACGTAAGTGCTTTAATGCATAGCTTCGTTGAAACATCCAACAAACCTGTGAAGCAGGTCCTAAAATTATCTCTAGTTACATAGGAAGAAATTCAGTCTTAAAGAAATGAATAGCAAACACTTGGCAAGACGGGGCCAGGTCTCCAACACAAATGTGTTATTTCCTAAAACTCAGCTCTACATGATTCATCTTCTTCACTGCTTTGGAAACATGAAGTGATTATAGATTTGAAATCATAATTTCTAGTATTGTATTAAAATTTGTTCACAGATTTTTTATGTCAAAGTTTCAGTAGAAATAACCCTAGTTCCAAATTTCTTCTAAATTACAAAGGGAAGATAAGTTGAAGACCATCTAAAAGGCCTCAATTTGCACTGTTTCTTTTCCTACATGAGCTTCTGGTATACTGTCTACAACTTTGGCAGTTATCACTGTAATGTGGACATTTTAGTATTCAACTTACCTATTTTAATTCTGGTTTATCTCTTTGTGGAAGAATTCCTTATCGTTGCTTGAGATGAAAATTCAGATTCATCAGTTACTGAGACCTGACTTTATGCTCCAGTTAAAACAATGTTATTATGCACAGCTTGACTTTGTTTTCTAGCTCCTGTTCCACTGGTTTTGTTATATAATTCTGCTTCCTCGCTCTTTTTCTCATGGATTAATCCCTGGCATTCTGATAACTTGCCGATCTTAATTCTCTATCATTAAATACATTTTATTTCCCAAGTGGTGCCTCTCCTTCTGGAACTCTGACCTTTGAGACCTCGTTGAGCTCATTATTATTTTCAGTAGCAGACACCCAACCCTCATCAGAATGCTCTGACAGACACTTCCTTTTTTTGCTTGACATCAGACATTTCACTTTCTGACATCCACAACTGTGTGAGAATTTCAGTGGCTGCCTCAAGCCTGCATTTCATCACCACCGATAGCATCAGTGCGAAGCAGGCAAGAATGTTTCTGGATCATTAATGCATTAATCTGTTAAATACATTTTTGGAATGATGTTTGGTGAGCCCAATTAATTTAACATAATTACTGATGCTACTAAATATGTAATATTAGATAATTTTTCCACAATATCTTTTTATGTACAATCTTTGTATTAAATATGTCCCCTCAATTTATATCCAACTATTTGTTTATTTATTCCTTAGTAAATACTTACTGAACACTTTTCCCTTGTGATATGCCTTGAAAATTACAAAACTGGAATAATCAACAAAACTGTTGCTTGACACATAGTAGGTTCTTCAGAAAAACATTTATTGAATGAATAAATGAGTGAATGAACACTGTAAGGACATCAATATCAAATAACTGCATGTCTTATCAAGAGTTTGCTTGACCTTATGGGAGAAATCCAGAAACCTATCGGCTCAGGTACATGGGTTACTGGCATAGATAAGAGAATGGGCAAGACTTACCTCTGGTTCTACATTCAGAAGCAAAGGGAATTATATCTGAATTCTTGTTGAGAGTGAATTTCAATGTCTAAAACTGAAGAAATGAAAACAGAATAAGGAAATGATCTACCTGAAGAATCACTAAAACAGAATAGAAAAAATGGAACAGCCTGAAATTATCAAATGATGCTAATGCATGCAGAGGGAATGTTAGTGGCTGAGGTGATAGAAGAGTAGTAACTATTAGTAATGTGAAATGAGTTCAGACAAAAGCAGCCAAGTTGCACAGACCTTGTTGCTCAGTATCCTTCTATGACATACCACCCTCTTTCTTTGCATTGTATTATTGCAGAGAGAATGAGCCATTACCAAGATGGCTAAGGCTATAAAGTTTAAAACGTAACCAGAATCAAATAAAAGCTCACAAAGCATACTTGATTAGTGCACAATATAGTGGTAGCATAACTCACGTTTAAAGCACTGAGGTCCATTCCCATAAATGATTCTTTCCATGAGAGAGGCTGAGCATAGCAATGATCTACCTTTGGGCAATAGGGCCAATTGCCTGTAAGTTGCTGACAATGAAATATGGTATCTCCCCCCTCTAGAATTTTATCAGTAGCCAGGGAAAATATTCTCTATTTATGATACTTCCTCTGGCCACATTCAGTTCTAACCTCAAAACCTCTAGCCTCTGACCCCAACACTCTGTTGAAACAACTTTAATAAAATTTTCAAAGACTTTCTATTTGCAAAACTCAAAAGCATCATCTCAGTTCTCCTTTTGTCTGGCCTTTCTGTAGTGTTTGACACCGTTGATCATTTCGTTTTTCTTAAAATGTTTACTTTCTGGCTTTGGATGCAGTGATAGTCATCATTCCTTTTGGTTACTTAGCATCTGATCCCCTTCCTCTATTCAGAGAAGCTTCACTTTTTTGAGGTAGTGCCCTGACTCCATTTGGGAAACTGAAAACGCCAGACACTCAATTTATCAGCCTCCTTAGCAGCTAGGAAATAAGAGCATGTCTAATTCCCATGTTTCAGCCCTAGTCTTTGAATCTAAATCAATGATGCAAACCAGCCAGGAATTCAAAGTCATGGTCCAGGTGACAAAGCATCACAGAGCTGACCTCTTGGTGTAAGTTCCAGATGTGGTAATTGCAAAATTCCTGGTGGTGAAATCCAGTGTCGTGTGCTAAGATTTTGTTGGCTCAGTAGGATCTTCACTGTGTCATCTCTACAAATTTGGTGTAATTGGGAGCATTCTTCATGACAATACTTACCAAGTTACATGCATATATCATACAAGTTGTCTTAAGTCAAGAATGTCAAGTATTATAACATATTAAAATAATTACATCTAAAATCTATACAGAGGGAACAAAATTTCTCCTTCTTTCTCTCCTTTTCCTCCCTTCTTGTCCTTACACATCTCAATGATATTGCATATCTCTTAACTATATTTTTGTTAAGATTTAGATGATAAATATGAAATGATCAGTTATGCCTTAGTATCTCACTAAAGAAGAGTTTAAGAATCTAGTTTGGGTTAAATCAATTGAATCCTAGAGTTAGAAAAATAATAAAAGTAAATTTAGTTCCAGCTTACATTTGATATTTGAGTCTCCTCTAATACCTCCAAGTCATGGTGGTTTGCACTTTGCACAAACACATCAATTATTATAACTTTACTTAAAATTAAAGTTTTAGATCAGAACATAACACTAAAAAGCTCCTCTGACACCATACTTTTAGAAAAGAAAACTAAAGCCAAGAGAGGATGAATGATCAGCCCATGACTGCACATTCATTAGTGGTTGATCCCTGTCTCTGGGTTCAGTGGTTTCTTGTCTGTGTCTCTCTGCTCACTCTTGAAGCATCCATAGCCAAACCTGACTATTAGAACATTTTTCCTAATAATGAGCCAAAATTTTTCTCTCCGAAACCTTCTTGGTCCATTGATCCCTAAAAACGTGGAACATAAAGAATGAGGTTAGTCTCTCTTTGGGATCATCCCTATTACTAACTTTGCTCAGAATTTCTCTTAACTCTTCTCCAGGATGAGAATTTTCCTAATCCCTGCAACTTGGATCTCATTTTTGTTATGCTTATTATAGTTTTCAGTCTTCTGGGCATATTCTAGTTAACTTTATTGAGTAGTAGCTGGAAGAGTATATAACACTCTTGTTGCATGCTCACCATCTTAGAATTTGTGGCTTTCATTTTCATGAATGGTGAAACATCTGTGTCTGAGTTGACTGATAGAGTCTTGGAAGGAATCTTGGTAAGTTGAAGGTAGTTTGGTAAACACAGTGTTTAGAGGGAGAACTGTCTCTGAAAGAAGATAGTGAATATAGAGCTGTAAGATAACAATTGCCTTAGGCACATCAGAAATCCTTTCCCAGCAACTTGCAGACTCCAGGGAAGTCATTTAAAGCCTTTGGGCCTGGATTTTAACATGTGTAAAATAAGCCATGTGACTTAAGAGATCACTAAGGAGTTAGCAAACTTACTGTAGTGGAAAGAACAAGAGGGCTTTGATTCTAAGGATTCGTCCATGTCTTACCTCTGTTTTTCAGTAGTCGTATGAATTTGGGCCAGTGACTCAAATACCTGACATAAGTTTCTTCCTCTCTAAAATAGATATGTGAATAGGGGAAGCTGACAAGAAGAAAGTTACTGGATGGAGTTCCCTTTGTGGCATAGCAGAAATGAATCTGACTAGGAACCATGAGGTTGTGGGTTTGATCCCTGGCTTCCATCAGTGGGTTAAGGTCTGGCATTGCCGTGAGCTGTGGTGTAGGTCACAGACACAGCTCGGATCTGGCATTGCCGCCGTGTAGGCCAGCAGCTGAAGCTCCGATTAGACCCCTAGCCTGGGAACCTCCATATGCTGTGGGTGCAGCCCTAAAAAAGCACATACACACACACACAAAGAAAGTTACTAGAATTTTATGGTGCTTAAGATTATATGAAACAGAAAACTTATTTTCAGTAATATTATTCCACAATCTATATCCCCTACTCAACAACGGCATTTTAAAAGCCAGACAGCCTCTGTCTTGTATAGAATAGCTGAGGTCCTGGTTTTTTGAAAAGGCATTCTTTTCCTCACAGATACTCTGTTCTTCCCTACTTTAATTAGTCCTTGCTCAGAACTGATGGAATTATATCTTATGTAGCATTTCAGCAAGCTTGGAAAGAGCCTCCCTTGAGCTGCTCTCATAAAAAGCCAGTGACCAAGACTTCTCAACATGATCTCTTCCAGTAATGAGCTGTTTCTAATTTTATCCCCATCACGGGCACTCATCCTGTTAGCTGATTTTGAAGAGCAGGTTGGGATACCAAAGACCACTATGTGTGATTATTGATTTTTCTAAAAGCTTCTTCTGGGGATTATCAACTCAGCAAGCAGACGACTGGATGTCTTTTTTAAGTTGCTCATCAAGATGACCTAGCTTGTGGCAGACTCAGTCAGCTAAAGACTGTGCTTTTGTATTTTTTTAACAACCCAAAGCAACCTCCTCCCAACCATCTCAAATTAGCTGCTGCACAAGAGAATAGTCCATGAATTATTTACCAAAAAGCACATGCTTCCCACTCATCTTTTTCTTCAGCTGTGACTTGTCATGCTCCTTCTAGAAGTCAGAGGATGACCAGGTTTAACAACTTGGTGTAATAATGTCCTCTATGGATGGCTCCCCCTCCCCGCCGCCCACCCTGAGGAAAATGACCAAACAATATTGGAGCAAATATTGGTCACTTACTTGTAGTTGCAAGAAGATCTTTAACAAGGCAGTTGTGTGATGGCTAGTGCAATGACATGGGGAGGGGGAGGGGGAGTTGAGCCAAAAATACAAACTAAAAAGAAATGCCTGATGGAGATTAAGGTATGGTGCACATTCTAAAGCACTGATTCTTCAGTAATCACAATCAATTTAAAATGAGAACTGTTTTTAATTCATTGGAGATTATGTGCCTGGTACCATGCTAGGTGCTAGGTATTATATATGTTTCTTATCTGATCCTCACAACCAAGCGCTTTTTATCTCTATTTAAATATGATGGCATTATATCAGGGATCTTATCCAATATTTACACAGGGCCTGGTATTTGACAAAGTACATTATAACAAATGATCAACTATGGTTCTTTTGTATAGTCTGTAGTAAAGACTTAAATGGCCTCATTTTTTTTTTCATTTTAAAAAGTTTTATTGAAGTGTAATTGATTTACAATGTTGTGGTAATTTCCACTGTACAACAAGGTGATTCAGTTATACATGTATACCCATCCATTCTTTTTCAGATTCTTTCTCCATATGGATTATCACAGAATATTAGGTATAGTTCCCTGTGCTGTACAGCAGGTCCCCATTTGCCAGTCATTACATATATCACAGTGTGCATGTGCCAATCTCAAACTCCCAGTTTATCCTCTCCACTGCCTGTTCCCTTTGGTAACCATAAGTTTGTTTCCAAAGTCTGTGAATCTGTGTCTATTCTACGGGTAAGTTCAACTGCATCATTTTTTTAGATTCCACATGTAAGTAATATCATATGATGTTTGATTTCACTAACTTGGTGCGATAATCTCTAAGTCCATCCCATGTTGCTGCGTATGTCATTACTTCATTCTTTTTATGGCTGAGTAATATTCCATTTTATATATATATATACCATATCTTCTTTATCCATTCCTTTGCCTCTGGGCATTTAGGTTGTTTCCATGTACTGGCTATTGAAAATAGTGGTCTCATTTTATGAATGATCAAACAAACTGAAAGAAGTTTGGCCTTGGATAACAAGACTGTTTCTAGGCATCTCTGAAGCAGTAGTTTAAAGACCACTTGATGAGAAACTATTATTTATAGCAAATTGTTCTAAGTCACTTCCTCATCTTATTCTATTGACCTTCCAAGCAATCATGAAATGCAGATATTATTACCTCCATTTTATAGAAAAGAAAACTGAGTCTTAGGGAGGTTCGATATTTTGCTCAAGATTCTCTCACTAATTTCTGGTGGAACCAAGCTTCCAATTCAGGTTAGCTGGACTCGGTGCCTATAATCTTCTAAAAATACTTCATTTCACAGTGCAGAAAATGATGGTCTCTTGGCTTCACCTGTGACTTAATCATCTTGAAGTTAATAGCACTTTCATTTTTTTGGTGAGCCTCTCTCTCATTCTCCTGAAGTATAGAAGGGGAATAATGATGCATAGAGGAATTGTAAGGATTAAATGAATTAATATGCCTAAAACACTTAGCAGAGCCCAGCAGGTAAGATTACAGAATGAATGCCAGCTATTGTTTTAGCCATTGCTGTTGTTGTTGTCTTTACTTCTCTTTGAAGCAACGCAGGCTATGATCAAAGTCTCATTATCTAAATCCCTTTCTTGACTCTGGCAAGAAATGTTCTGGTATATGAGTATCATTGGTGGTATCAAAACTCATGACATTCCCGTGGACAAATGCTAGGAATGTGAGCCACGTCCTTCAGCTTTTCCTGATGTTACTCCCCAGGTGCTCAAAGAATAGGATTTCTCAGGGTGGCCTTGTTATCTTCTGCTCTTCTTTCCCACAGCTCCTTCTTAAGTGTCCAGTTGTCACAATGACATTGACAAGCATTGACAGGCTTGTGGGCTCCCCCCGCAGGAGTCTCTGTAGCCGGAGGAGCCTCACCATTAACAATCATGGAATGAGGGCTGTGTGCTGGCTCTCGTCTGCTGCTTGCAAGTCAGACAGGTCCTTGCTTCACAGCCGCCATTCCCTGGGTGTCTGCAAGCTGACACAACAGAACAGAACACCTCTCTCTTCCACAGCCTAATCAAGCCAAAGGCCCTAATAATCAAATTAGGATTCTTCAGGCCTTCAACAGTAGAATTTATTTTTCCCTACTCACTCCTGGGCCTTCACCTGCCTGTCACATTCATCTGCATATGATATTTTCACTTAAGTGTCAGGAAGATTCTTCAGGGAGAGCTGAGTCAAACTGAGGGGAAAGAGCATGAGTCTTTTAGGGTCATAATAGTTGAGATGGATTCTCATTTTCCCAGGGAAGGAGCAGGTTTTGCTCTTAAAACCATAGAGAATCCTGTCTAAATGGGTAATTGTTGATGTCATTTAGAACTGGATTCATGACGACCTAAGTAAACATGAAGTGTCAAGTTATGTAGGTCTAAATAGAAAAACCTAAAAATCTCACTCCAGGGAGCTGGAAAGACTTTTTGTGACATTTTAATCCATGCTATGCACTGACTCTTTCTACCTGCACATCATGTGGGAAAAGTTTAAGGTTTAGCATAGACCAACCAGAATTTGAATCCCACTTCTACCATTCATAACACTGTAACACTGCGTCAGATATTTCTGCCCTTTAAGTCTCTGTAAGATATGGATAACTCCGATAACCTTCAAAGTGTTGACTAAAAAAAATGCACAACATAAGAGTTGTAAGTTAAGTTTTATTGGGGGCAGAATGAGGACTGCCACTTGGAAAACAGCATTTCATGGAGCTCTGAGGAGAGGTGGGGGGAAGGTCAGTACACATGTGATTTTGGTAAAGGGGGAGGTACATACAATCAAGCCCACATTTTACAGAAGGCCGCTGCTAGTCTCGTGAAAGTTGCAGCTAGTCACAAGGAGCAGACATCACCATGAAGGATTTTAGTGCTTTTCTAGGATGAAAAGATGCAAGAATTGGGCTCATGAACTCCTCTCCTGGAAATATTTAACTGTCTGAAGGCCTGGTCTTCTAGTTCCTCCTCTAGCAGAGTGCTTCATTCCTGAACTCCTTTCAGGGGGCGTTGAAGATCAGCAGTCACAACAGCTTGTGATTTAAACCTTGATGACACAGATAAGTGCCAGCTTTTGGTTGACAAAGGGTTGTTTTGTAAATGAAAAGTGACGGTGATTTCTAAGAAGTGAGAATATGCTCTCTCTTCCCAGATTGGCTCAAATATACTGCCATCCATCGGGAGAGCCTTCCCTGATCCCACCTCTTGTCACCCCTTCTTTTCTATCACGTTCTTTCTGATTTCACTGTTTATGTAGTTCATAGAGCCTATCACTATCTGAAATAATCTTATCATACGTGATGGCATAAGCTTGTTTGTGTTTTTCTCCTCTTGGGCATCTCGTTTTGTTCTGGGGGTTTAGAGCTGTACCACCACTTTATTGCTGGTAGTGATAAGCAATAAAGAAAAACGGACTGGCTAAATGTATAAGTTTCATGTGACTCTTGTACTGAATCACCAGAAACCTGATGGCTTGCAACCACATAGATGTGTTGAGTTCTGCAGGCCAGATGACCAGCATCAGTATCACTGAACCAAAATCAATGTATAGGTAGAGTCATGCTAAAGCAAAATACAAAAGCTAAAGCAAAATACAAAAGCCCACCTACTCCAAAGCATCATTATTAATACTTAATTGATTAATCAAATTAGATTTGACTTATAGGACTCCAGGTCATTTGGATGGCATGTGTTTCAGCTGGATTCAATTAATTTAGCACTATTTTAACCTTGGGTAAACACAACACAGAAGCAGAATGTAATCAGTTCAGCACTGTAAGAAAGACGGCAAAGAGTCATGCTTAGCCTGGGCTTTTAGGGGAAATTTATTCTTTGTCCCTTTGAACTTCTTGTTGCTCCTGGCTTTCCTTGGCTTATAGTCACATCCTTCCAATATCGACTTTCATGGTCACGTTGCCTTCTCTACAGCCTGTGCCAGATCACCCTCTACCTTCCTCCTATAAGGATGCATGGGGTTGCATTTAGGGCCCACCTGGTGACTCCAGTATAATCTTCTCATCTCAAGATCCTTAACATAATCATTTCTGCAAAGTCCTTTTTAGCCAATTAAGGCAGAGGTTCCAGAGATTAAGATGCAAATATCTTTCCAGAGAGAGGCATATTTATTTTATCAGACTATGTGTTTTTCATTCATTTTTAGCAACCTAAACCTTTTCATCCTTTCAACACTTATCTTCTGGTTTTCTTGCTCTTTATCAGTACTGATTATCTCTCTTCTTCCCTACTCTCCTATATTCTTCCCTTTGTCCTTCCTTTCCTCTTTTTTGCTTTCTTCCTCTCTTTCTTTCCTTTTCTCCTACAGGAACCACTGAAATTTAAATATCAATTTAAGACCCAATTTGTTATCGGTAATTTCCTATCTGCTGTGTAAGATAAAAACGATATGCAAAGCCCATTCTCACTGCCTTCCTTCGCAAGTAAGTCCCTTATAATGGACTAGACAAACCGTCACCAAATTTTGGGGATGTTATGTGAACCTTCTTTCATTTCATTTGATTTTAGCTCTATGATTACCATTTCTTTTTGGCCTTTAACAGGCTTCCTCTCAATAAAGCTCAGTGAATCCATGAGTAATTATAAAGGACAATCTGCGTTTTGGTGAAGAGGGCCAAAATAATTATAACTCTAATCTAAGATGCCAATTGCTAGGTAATTATTCAACTACCACCTGATAATTAACCTGTACTACCTGTATGAACAACCAGCTAACGTTTCAATTAGAACCTGATGTAGGTTACCTAATGTCCTTGAAAGCTAAAGCAAAATACAAAAGCCCACCTACTCCAAAGCATCATTATTAATACTTAATTGATTAATCAAATTAGATTTGACTTATAGGACTCCAGGTCATTTGGATGGCATGTGTCTCAGCTGGATTCAATTAATTTAGCACTATTTTAACCTTGGGTAAACACAACACAGAAGCAGAATGTAATCAGTTCAGCACTGTAAGAAAGACGGCAAACTCTGAACTATCTTTTACATTCAGAATGCTGAAGCATTTTCCACTTGTAAAATGGGGCAGGGAGCTCTAACATAAAAATCTGATTGGTCGCAATGTGAATGTTGACCACAAGTTTGCATGTCCTCTGGCCAGAATTTCTGGGAAGGTGGCCTCATTTGATGGCATACCAATTGATTCTGGAAAAGTCTCTGAAAGGCAGCTTAATGTCACTCAGCAAGCTGAATTGGAATTATGTGCTGATACGTGGGTCTTAAAATGAAAGTGCTAATCAAGCGTATTTTAGATCAGCACCTCCTTCTCCTGTTTGTTTTTTGTCTGTGGTGAGATAAAATTGTAAAAAGAAAAACTGAAGAACTCTTGTGTCTTGATGCAATGTCAGGAGCCCTGAAGCTGCTCTGTTGTTAATCCATTGGACTTATTTCCATTATAAGGGACTTTCTTAGGAACAGTAGGCAGTGAGAATGGGCAGCATGAAAAATCAACTTTAGCCCAAGGCAGTTTCATTGAACAGAGAAGAAATGGAGACTTTGGGTTTGCTGGTACAGAACTCTGAGAAGGATGGGGCAGCCACATTTAAGCTTGTTCCTGACTATTGCCTTTGATCAAAAGGACCAGAAGGAATGGATTATTAAGGTCACAGATGGACAGATGGTTCTAAGGAAACTGTGAACTTGAGGTCATTCTCCAGGCATTTCAGGCCAATTTTCCTCTTGAATAGTAAAATTCCATCTATTCAACTTTATTTTTATCTCTGACCACACATTTTAAATTATATCTAGTGAGGCAAGCAGAAAATAATAGCATGTAGCATGGTAAGCAAAAAAAAAAAAAAAATGGCATTAATAACACAATTTATAAGACTGTTGTTAAACATACCTGGATTCCAGACACAGAATTCTAGACCAAGAAAGGCGATTTTTGTGCATCTTGTACAACCTCTCAGAGCCCCAGTTTTCCAAGCATGGATTCTAGAGCTGGACTGAGGTTCAGATTCCCAGCTCTGCCTCATACCAGCCGTGTGACCTCAGATAAACTGTTCAACCTTGTGGTTTCCACCTTTATAAAATGTAGATAGCAAGAGTTCCTATCTCAATAGTAAATCAGTTAACATGTAAAAAGTTAATGTATATGATCCATTTAGAAAAGAGTTTCAATAAAAGTGTTTAATAAACAGTAGCTGTTGTTGTTGTCATTCTTGTTATTATTATTTCATCTCATATAAAGGAGAAAATTTCCACCTCCATGAATTGTCACATAGCTGAAATATTGATCAGGATATCTGTCACAGAGTAAGGGTTTAATTCATGATCTATATTATAGTTACTGACAAATGGGTACATTGTCCCTCTCCTTGTAGGTATCTTCTGACTCTGCCATCAAAGAAGTCAGCTTTTCAGAAAAGTCAAATGAAAGAGTGATTTGGAGTCACCTCAAAATGCCAGAAGCCCTAAGGCTATATATTATCACACATATGTCTACATTTTGAGGTTGAAGAGAGAAGATTTGAACAAGGACTTCCAGCCTCTCCTTCCAGCAGCTATAACTCAAAGTCAGCAATACAACCCCCATTTGCACCCCCACCCAAAAGAGTTGCTGATGAACTGGAAAAGCAGTCAGGAGAGAAAAACAAGAAAAGGTCATCTATTCCTCTCTGTTTGCAGTAATCCCCCAAATAGGATGGCTTCTCCAGCCCTCAGGGCTCGTTCCAAAAAAGGCACCAAATAGCTGTGGAGATCAGGAAGAGATCCAACTAAGTCCACCTGGAAGAATCAGAAAAGATGTGATGTTTGAATTAGCCTTGAATAAATCCAAGTTCACAGAAGAGGGAGGAAGTAAATATTTAGTAAGAACAACCTGTTCAAAGCATGAATAATGCCTTTCTTTATTCCGTCTTGTTCTTGGAGAATTTACTTAAGTGAGAAGGAAGGACACAGACAAATGTTCCATAAAGGAAGTCATACCAGACAGACTATGCAGATGTCAATGGAGTATAAGGATATCATTGGATTATGCAGATACCATTGGATTATATGAATGCCTTGGGAAACAATTTTACACAGCCCCACTCTCAAGGCACTTCCAATCTAACAAAAATGTAGACAAATAACGAAGAACAATTATAAGTGATGGGTGCTAAGAGAGAGAATATACAGCGTAACTAGAGAAACAAACCTAGCCTATAAATCAGGCAACGTCTTTCTGAAATAATCCATTTAAAATGGATGCTTGAATAGACAAAAAAGTTAAAAAAATCTTGCTCTCCTATTGATCGACTTGGATGACATTTCTACGTACTTAGTCATAATTTCTGCATTAGCTATGTGCATATGAATGTCAGGTAGGTGTATATACACCTACTTTTTTAAATTCAAGAAGTGGATTCCACTTGATAAATCTAATTAGTGGGGAAAACTCTAAAAATGCAGGATCCATGGAGAGCTAAAATCTAAAAGTAGCCTTACTGATGTGCTGACTGGAAATTGCTAGAATAAGAACTCTTTAAAGCTTCTTCCAACACTAAAAATTTACAGTTCCTTATTTAGTACATAGAAAGCAATCGTCATTTATGTGCATTTATATATCATTTTATAGGAAATATCTCTATTATTTTGGCTCAATTATTTCATAAAATCCTCTCTCCATTAGTACTCATAAGAATCCCCACTAAATTTTAGGGAATGATCAACAATTGTACATTTAAACAAATAGGGACAATATAGCGGAATAATTAAGGGGATAAATCATTCCAGAGTTAGATTGCTTGGGTTTGAATTCAGGCTCAGACAGACATATTGTCACAGAGTCTGTAAGCCTCAGTTTCCTCATCTGTATAAAGGACCAAACATAGCATGAACAGTAAAAAAAGAAAAGAAAAAAAAATCCATGTGGAGCTCGTAAATTTATTGCCTAGCATATAGTTAACCATTATTATACAACCCCTGGATCAACTCTGAGCTGTGTCTACGTATATATCTCTTTCCTCTTTCAGCGAAGACATTGAAAGTCATAAGCTGTTCAAGCTGAGAAAGTTTTCCAAGGCCACAGAGTACAGGAAGAGGGATACAAAATCAGACCTCTGGGTGCAAGTTTACTGCTCCTTTTTTTAGGAGAACAGCTCTGCCTATCACGGAGTTCCAATGGTGTCTGGCAAGATAAGGCGTGCAGGAACATCCCTAGCCTGGTCCTTGCTGCATCCTTTGCACTCTGTAGTGCTTTACTGAACTGAGTGGAAAGAAGAATCCATCTTTGAATCTTGAAACATTAAAACCCCAAAAGCTTTGGAGTTCCCATGGTAGTGCGTGGGGTGGGAATCCAACTGTAGCAGCTCAGGTCAGTGGATTACAGGATCCAGCATTGCCGCAGCATAGGTCACAGCTGCAGCTCAGATTCAGTCCCTGACCTAGGACCTTCTATATGCCCAGAATGAAGCAATAAAAAAAAAGAAGTTTTTAGCTACAATATCATGATATGATGCTATTCCTTGACCTACTATGAGGTGTGTCCAAATAATTTGTTACTGATAATAGAGTACTAAAGTTTGTGAATATCATGCATTTTTTTTTAAAGGGAGCATATTCAAGGTCATCCACATAACCTTTCTCTCTCTCATTTGCATTCAGATATGCTTTCTTGCATGGTTGCAAAAGGGGCGATGTTGGAGCTGATTTAGGAAATTGCAAATGAGTGCCACACATACAGATGTCAGCTGTCAGGTGAGTCTGATAAAGGAAAGAAATTAAACATACAGCTTCTTTGCAAGGTAGAAAGAGGGGTGCCAATCTCTCAGCAGCTAGTCTACCACCCAAGTACTTCTCAGTACTTTTGTTTGCTCTTTGGGATTAGTGCCCCCCTTTTCGTCTTGGCTGGGTTAATATGACATGAACCCTCAAAAAAGTCACGGCCCAGGGCTGCTTACTCTGATCCAGCTGCTGCTACCTCCTCCGAGGACAATGTCCTTGTCAAAGCTCAGCAAGATGGGCACTCCCGGAGGACTCATAAGCCTGGCACCCTTTGGCTCCCTGCAAGCCTGACCTGCAATGGCAGAGCCTCTGGAAAGACAGCAAGGATAGAAAGGGAGGAAAATAGAGTGTTATACAATATGCACCAACTCAACTCCTTGAAATCCTGCTCCCAGGTTTCTCAAAGGAGATTGAAATGACAAGAAGTAGGCTGCTATGACATGTATCCAGGAGGTGCCTTGATGGTGACTGACAATGTGTGATGCAGAGGTTTAATTGAACCCGATGGCCTCATAAATGAAAGCCAAGTGCTCCAAGCCAAAGGGAAGGAAAGTGGCTGTTGGGTTTACTGTCTTCATTTCTCCAACAGTGGCCAACAAATTGCCATTTTACAGGGGCATCTCCTGCCAACCAGATTCCTGGGTTTTGTGGTTCCTATAATTAATTCCTGATCTTAGAGCCTCTGGCATTTACTTTCCAAGGTTCTCTGCAAGAGGCAGACTATATTAAATAAGGCAGTAAGGCTAGGGGCGTTGACAGCAGCTGCTTTAAGAGACTCTGCACACAGAATAACCCAGATTCTAGTGTCCTGAACTGGAACCTTCCTATAGAGGGAGCTCTCGGAAATTTGAGGCCTGCAGGAAAATCAACGAGTAACACTTTTCTCTCCAACAATAGCCACCTAGCATTAATTATATCACTGCTGGAATTGTGTCAGTGCTTTAAATAAATAATCTTTACTCTCCATCACAAAAAGGGAACCTGGTCATTCTCATGCCCATTGTAGAAATGAGAAAACTCAGACATAGTTTAGATACCCAAGCATATTTACCTAAGGCTAGTGGAAGTGGAATAGGGACTTGAACCCATATCTGTTTGAGCTCCAAAGCTGTGCAATTTGTTCTGTAACGTGTTGATAACATTTATGAAGTATTTGCTCTAGGCTGAGGCGTCTAAGGAAAAATGTTAACAGGGACTCAGAAATTCAGTGAATATGTCAATATTAATAACTTTAAGCATGATGGTGAGGATGAAGTGAGTAAAATGATAATTACATTGACAGTAGCATAAGATTTTGAGATAGCAACTCACTTACATTTGTTTGTTTTCCTCTTCTTGATTTTCTCTTTCCTTTACCTATATTTCAACAGAGAGCACCTCAATGAGGTTGCTGTGCCAAAAGCAGAGATCTTGCACTTTTGCTTTTAAACGGGAAATACCAGAGAGGGAAAAGTATTTAGGATATAGATAAAATGTCTTAGAAATGGGGTAGAAGAAATTCCACCCACTGACATACGGAAGGGAGAGGAGAGAAAACAGTCACTGCTTCAGGATAGTGTGATGGTGAGGAGGGTGGGGGTGGGGCAGTGAGCCCCCAGAGAGAAAATGACCGTGTAGGAAGCTTAGGTGCTGGGAAAATAGGCAGCCTTGAAAAGAGTTCCATATACTCAAGAGTGACAGGGACATTGCAGACAAATGAAAAAGTCATATAAATGGAAGAGTGCAAGTCTCAGTGACAAATGAGTCATTGAAGACCTGGGACCAAATGAGAAACCTCCCTGACCTGCCCAACTGCTTGACAGCAATTAAGGATTGAAGCCATGGCACAGCCCTGGGGCAAAGGTCGTGAACAGTCAACCAGAAAATAAACTTCTATTGTATTATACTTTGGGCTAAAAAAAGAAAAGAAAAATGAAAATCTCTATGCCTTGTACATCTGAGTGTGTAGCCTAAAACTCATACTTGCTTTAAAAAGGGTACTAATCATAAAAAAAAAATATTGATGACTTATAAATGCACAACTACCTCTGTACCTTATATTAAGTACTTTAAAAATGTTCCCTTATTTAATTCCCACAAGTCTATAGAATAAATGCTTTTATTAAACTCATCTTATGCAGGAGGAATCTAACTCGCCTAAGGTTATACAGATCCACATACCCTTATGGTGAGAGCATTTAGCACTTGTCCTGGCCCAGTGATTTTCTTTCTTGGCTAATTATTTAAAGACAGGATAGTACCATCTTTACGGTATCATAGTTGGCCTGACTGTGCCTGCTAAATGAACAGAAGCTATTTATCATGTGAACCTGAGAAATATTCAGTGAGACTGAGTTTAGAGTGGCCTAAAACAATTCAAATTGGCATGCTAGAGGGGGCAGAGGTACAGTGAAACTCTAGAGAAGCCCAACTCTAGATTTAATGAAGATGAAAGATTTAATTCACCTCTTACTTACTTTTCAGCTTAATTATTGAATGAAAGGAATTAAGATTCCATAAGTACAATAATATGACTAGTGTAAGTCTAATCACCTTTAGTCAATAAGCAATTTCCCCCGTCCTGTCTCTGAGCCCCCCTTCCTCCCAGCCCCTGCTCTCTCCCGTCTTTGTGACAGGAGTACACTTCGCTATCCCACTGATCCATTGATCTGAGTTTCAACCGTAGGACTTTCTTTGGCCAATGAAATAAAAGCAGGCATGCCACAAGCTTGTGGAGTTGCATGTATTATTTCTTGGCCCCAGTGATCCTTTGAGAGAAAATTTACACCTCCTCTCCCCCATGGGGTAGTCACTATTCCTTGAACCTGGGTCCAGAATGAGCAAAAGCAGAGCAAACCAATCTCTAGCCCTAAACCAAGCCTGAATTAAACCCTCACCCTAAAAACAGTGTCATTCAATAAGAACCATAAACATATGAGCAAGAAATGAGTGCTTATTCTTCTATGTTATTGAGATCGTATGGTTCTTTGTTACAGAGCAAAAACTATCTGATGACATTAATCAGTATAGGAGATCGTTCAGCTGACCATCTCTTCACTTTCGGTTTAGCTTTGAGGAATCAAAGTTTGGTGAAATGAATCGTGAGAGCAATGTCTTTCGATATCCTGTTACAGTTCCTCATTTCTGGTGTGTGATGTATTTCATAAACTAGAAGATAGAAAAGTTTGACTTTGGAGCCTCAGACTGTATGAAAAGCTGTTAAGTAAAATTCCATAGGAAAAAAACAAAGATACCTCCACTGAACAGTAATTGCGAGCATTCATTTCATTTAGTAGGTAGACATTCAGAATAGAAAGAATTTGAAGAGATATTTTAGTGCTAACATTTGGGGGGAAAGTTTACAGTTTTACTTTCCTCACCCAAGAAATGCAAAAAATCATGTCTAACTTATGGAAGGGTTCTTTATTCATTTATTTCACAAACACTTATGAGGCATCGATATTTATTAATTCACTAGTCACTGGGATGTGTGTTGAATGGACAGTGGTGGGAATAAAGGAGAGAGAAAGAGAAACTGCTCCTTTCATGGATAATGCTGGAGCCAGACAATCTTCCTAAAATGAAATATTCACAATAATTAAATAAATGTATAATTAAAAGCTTTCAAATCATATAAAATATTAAAGGTGCACATAATGTGTTTCGTCCTAAATTATTAATATTTTTTACATATTAATGCTTAACAAATGGTGGTGATAGTTGAGGCAGTGTGATCATGAGGGTAAAAGTCTCACATAGGCTCAAGTTTTCCTGGGGTTTGGGGTTTTCTTTACAACTTTCTCTCCTTCTTTCTCTCCCTCTCTCTCTCCTATTCTCTCTGTCTCTCTATCTTCCCTCTTGCTCCCTCCCCCTCCCTCCATTTTCCTCCCTCACTCCCTCTTTCTTCTTCTCCCTCCCTCCCTCTCTCTCTATCTCTCTCTTTCAGTTTATTTCAGGTAATCATAACAACACTAAGTTTGTTAATCGTGGTCTTAGCTGTATGGATTTGTCTTTCTTAAACTTCACCAAGAGCTCCTATACCAAATAAGACGGTGGTCTTTGTGGAAGAAGGCACATGTGAAGAAGGCCTAGATAAAAACATCAAACCTGCCTTTTCATCCTGAGCTTAGTAATCAAGGAGGGATGGGATCGCTGGAGAAGCAGTGTGATATCAACCATGTCTCTGAAATTTTCTTGCCATTTGTGCTTAAAGAAACCTTCTGGGCTCCCAGCAGGTGCTCCAGAAGCCTTATGGAAAACAGATTATACTCAGCTCTCTGGAATCTGATAAATCGATATAATAGGAGGACATTGAAAAGCAGCAGTGGAACACCTAGATTTCAAGGTACTGTTTCAAGCCCTACTTATTTTTTTAAAAAAATTAATTTTATTGAAGTACAGTTGACTTAGAAAGTTGGGTTGGTTTTGGGTGTACAGCAAAGTGAGCTGTACATATATCTGTTCCTTTTCAGATTTTTTTCCCACACAGGTTATTACCCAGGATTGAGTAGATTACCCTGTGCTATACATTACATCCTTGTTACCTATTTTATACATAGTAGTGTGTATATGTCACTCCCAACCCCCTAATTTATCCCCCCCCACATTTCTCCTTTAGTAACCATAGATTTAGTTGCAAAATCTTTGAGTCTGTTTCTGCTTTGTAAGTTCTTTCGTATCATTTTTTGTTAGATTCCGCACATTAGTAATGTCCTATGATATACACAGGTCATTATCTCTGCTTAAATCCCTGCATATTCCTGCAAGTTATTTTACTCATCTATAAAGTTACCAGGTTTAAGCCTAGATGAATGGTTAGGTTTCCTCTTATTTGCCCTGTGACCCCAGGCAAGTTATTACACTCTTACAAATCCCAGTTCCCTCATCTGGAAAATTAGCATAATAATACAACCGCCTACATACAGTTGTCCTTTGTATTCCATATGATAAGGTTTATATGCTTAGCCTGATTCCTGACATCTAGTCACTGCTCAAAAAAATACAGCTTATTTTTACTGTTAACCTCAAATCCATCCTTATAAAATAGCATGTGGGTGAATACATCAGTTTGCCAACTCTCTGCATCTAACCTGCAAAAACTCTTTCACATAAACACATACTCTCCACTCCTTGGGTTTGCGGAACACTTTTTTATAAGACAGTATGGATTCACCTTTAAAGATACTTCATTCCTGGACAGAGGTGGCAGAGCAACCAAAAGCATCTGCTGCAACACTTTTCATGGATAAAGGACAACATTAACATGAATGTTAATTTTTAAGTTTTTCAGCTTTTACCAGCTTTAAGTAAGTCTTTTTTAAGTCTTTTACCAGCTTTAAGTTCTTTCTGAGAAAACAAGGTTTGTGCCTCCATGCTCGCACACGCAGCACACTGAGGTCAGGGAAAAGACTTCATCCCCGTCAGCTCACTCAACTGTGCAGAGGGACAGCCCTCCCTTAGCTTGAAACATCGCTAGAGCTTTTAATGAGCACTCAGTTTTTGTAGCCACCCTGGAGGTTAGGTGAATTTTCCATTTATTATACCTTATTCTCATCTTTGAAGGTTTGTGTTTGTGTGTGTGTTAAATCAAGACTCTTCTGGAAAGGAAATAATGTGCTCCTGTATCTCACATAGAAAGTGATGGTCACATTTTTCCTCTGCCTTAATGATGGCTTAATCACTTTCCAAGTGCAAAATGTAATTGGACACACAGGACACATTTTAAAAGGTAAATTTGCCAAATACCATTGGTAGAGACAAGGAGCCAGTGTTTCTTCTTTCCTCCATCCCTCTCTCTTCTTTCCTTCCTTCTTTCCAATTTCCTTTATAAAAGATTTAGGCCAGCCCTCCTTAGGATTTCTAAGCCCACCATAACATTGTCTCTACCGAGTTTCTAAAATCACTACCGATTTCTCTTCCTCGTGAAGTCATCCCTCTTGCCACACTGACCCACTTCTTGTGCCTTTGTTCTGTTGCCAGTGTCTCCCCTTCATGTATTACCCCTCCCCTGAACCCATCACCCCTGATAGATCCTATGCGTTTTTAAAGTGTGCGAGAACTGCTCAAATAAGCACAAGTGGTTCCTAATCTGGATATGTAGGAATTGACTAAAGGAGATATTTTATGTTTTCCATAATATATGCTTGAATGAAAGAAGTATGTCTTTTTACTGAATACTCCACAGTCAAAGTAAAAGGAATTAAGTGGAGAATTTAAGATAACTGCCCAAAGAATTCAACAGCTAAATCCAGACAATAGGGGCCTCCGATCTGTACCTAAACTTTAGGGCTCCCCCTTGGGGCACTTTCCTTAAGGAGTAAGGGAGAAGTCAGTGGAACTAAGGAGGAACACCTGCTAAAGCCCCACTCCAAACTTCCCTGGACTCACCACCTCAATGGCCTCTTTCCTGAGTCTGTCCTCAGGGTGGCTTCATTGCCAATGTGTGTACCTTAGGCACAAGGGGTGGCCACAAGGCCGCCATTTGTAGGGGCTGTGGATGGAGCTTGGATGGGCATGCAGGCGATGCTGCTAGTGTTGCAAGAGGGAACCAGGGATGAAAAGAAGAGGATCAAGAGTTTTAAGAGTCAATTAATCAGTGTAAGTTAAATTCTCACTTCCCACATTGTGGCAAAAGTGTATTTGTCAAGGTGGATACAGTGTAGCTTATTTAAATGTGTGAGTTTGGTTCAGAGGTCCAGGCTCTCCTTTTGCATTCTTGCACAGGCCCCCAAATGGTAAGTCTAGGCAGGACTCAAATGCCCTCTTCTCCCAGGGGACCTTCTGGATTCCCTCAGCTGCTCTGGACTCCCATTTAACCAGCAGCAGGTCTCCCTGCTCCATGTGTCACTTTCATTTGTGAGCTGGGGATACTTATGAATAGATGTCTTCATTCCCAGACTCTAATGTGTTTGAAAGCATGTTCCCTATGCCAGATCCATCTTTGTGTCTACACTGTTCCTAGTACAGTATATCTTAAAACTTGTAGGTGATTCATAAATTTTATTGAAATAATACGAATATAAATATCTCCCAAAAGTATAGATTTTGCTCTCTTCTAGAGGTTTCAGGCACATGATCATTACTCTCATCAAGGCCCTTTGGTTGCAGCAAACACATTGAAGTCAATACAACAACAAATTCAAGGAGACACCAAGATCTCATGGGAAAGAAAAATAGGACCAGGACACAGGCACTAAACCTGAGGGTCTAAGAATGTGACTCTCTTGTTTCTGGGGTGATATGGTGCTCATTGCTGCTTCTCTAAGGAGTCCACTTTCCTCTGTACACAATTTATTTCACTTACTAGAACTCAGTCCCCAGTCCTTTGGATGACTGGAATACCGCCTGTATCAGTTAGCATCCAAGCAGAGAAACAGAACCAGCAGAACGCACATATTAAGAGAGAGATTGCAATGAATTGGCTTATACGGTTGTGGGACAAGTCAGTGATCCTCAGGCCGGGCCATCAGAAAGGGCAGCCTGAAATTCTTGGACACAGGCTAAAGCTGTAACTTACTGACAGGATTTCTTCCTCCTCAGAGAAGCCCCAGTTTTGCTCTTGAGGTCTTTCAAATGATAGAATCAGGTCACCCGGATTATCTAGGATGATCTCCCCTATTTAGAGTCAACTGATTTTGGACTTTAATCACATCTGTTAAATACCTTTACAGCAACAGCTGGATTAGTGTTGAATTGTGTCCCAGCCAAGCTGGTACAGGAAAAAAGCCATCACCTTGCCTCTGTGCCTTATCTAGTCAGACCCTTTGCTTAGCTTCCTATATTTAGAGAACTCCATTCTTTTAGTTAAAATAATCAAAGAAAGGATTGTATTAGTTTCTAGCAATCACTGGTGTCATATCCAGTGTGATAAAAGAGGCCAGGATAACAGAATACATGCACACTCTTTCTAGAGCCTGTCATGGAAATATTCTCTAGAAGAGGCTATGGTACAGCTACTAGCCCATCTTGAAGAAGAATGTCTACCTTTCCTTGGCTCTTTTCCATATACCATGGAAATCAGGATGCAGACTCTGAGAGGCAAGGAATACTCACATTTTCTTACTTTTAAGGTACACATTCTTATCTGAAAGGAAGTTTTATGTAGATGACATAAGTTTGAACCTTATACCAAGAACACATTCCTCAGAATTTTGCTCGTTTGCAAATGTCTTCAATATAGAAACAAACCGGTAAAATGTAGGATGGTCTTAAAACTTCCAATTTGTTACAGATATAGCAACAATAATAATAGTAATAAAATACCTGAGTGGATCTTCGATTATTTTTCCCCTCGTGTCACTAACATAGCTTGATTCGGTCATTTTTTTTTAATTCAGAATTGTATTCATAATTCTGAAAGTATGTAACTTTGAAGGAGATTATAAAATTTTACTCACTTACCAATGGTAGTTCTTTCCTTCAGTATATCCAATTAAGTTTTCATCCTTATAGCAAAGTCTAACACAACGGAAACAAACAGTTGTCACGGGCTATGGCTGAAATGAATGCTAATCTTGGCTGACTTCCTTCTGCCCCATGAAATGTGAGTTTTACAGTGACATTTGGGATAGTACAAATGAGCTATAAATTGCATTTTCATTCTCCAGTCTCCATTTTACAAATTTTCAAAATGAGTCATGCATCTGTTGGTTTGCTTTTGATGCCACAGATTGCTGTGTCCTGTGGCTTTATATACCCAAGCTCTCTTGCTGATACGTGTTTTTGTCCTACGTGGAAGAAAGAAAGGACAGAAGTGCAGTGCAATGCATTTCTAAAAGCACTCAAAGGCAATCCATAAGATAGAATGTTTATGGTGTAGGTTCAGTGTCATTCATTTATGGACTAACTTATAAGAATTGTCTATTATATAAATGGCACTGTGTGAAGCACTCTGAGGGATACTGTCCCATATGTAAGATGAAACTCAAGTTCCAGAAGCTCACTATCTAGTCTTTGGGTAAGACAGGAACAGAGAACATTATAGTATTATTTAAAGCAAGAACAGAGAAAAAGCATGCAATGTTTTACGGATTTCCAATGGAGGACCAAATTCATCCAACGGAGAGGAAACATGACTTCCTGGAGGAGTTTCAAAAGATACTGACGGTGGATTTACCTGAGCACTACAGAACTGGGAAATAGCATAGGCAAAGACAAGATGTGGAAAAGCAGAAGGTACACATGTTTGGGCACAGGAAGTCATCCTTGAGGACAGAGATGAGGAGACTGCTAAAACAGTATGACCAGGCCCAAATTATGGAAGATCTTGATAATAATGTGAATATTTATTGCCCAGGAATGCAGCAGATAATCCTGTGAATAAGTGTGGTGAAGATCTTAAGGCCAAACATATCCAGGTATGGAATTGCCTTTTCTCACACCACTTAGCATCCTTAGAGTATGGTCCATGGACCTCTGCTGGTCCTAATTGGTTTTCTACTGGTTTGCACTGAAAATAATTCAGAAAATGGAATGAAACATTTAGGAATTTTTAAAAACCAACTTTCTGTTGTCATTGGAGTACATGATTTTGTGTTTTCAAATCCATAATGGATTAAAAATAATTGGTTCTTCACCACAGATAATCTGAGAACACCTTGGTGCATTTTCTACAGGGTGCTTAGCCTACAGACATTGATTTTGCAATGAAATCAGAACTTCTGTGTCTGTATTTCTCTTATTCCCAGTCCCCCGCCCCGCCCCATCTCACTGGACATTTTCCTTACCTGTATTTTTATATCAACATTGTGATGTTGCATATTAATCTTGACCTGTTCAAAGGGCATAATACCAGATCATAGACATTAAGCCCATGTACTCTAGAGCACGGGTCGGCAAACTTAGCCCATGGGCAAATCCAACTCTCTGCCCATTTGGTAAATGAAATTTTATATCCTCACAGCCATGCTCATTTGTCTCCATTTCACCCATGGCTGGATTTGTGCTACCTTAGCAGAGTTGAATAGATGCCACAAAGACCGTATGGTTTTCAAATCCTAAAGTATTTACTAACTGGCCCTTTACAGTAAAAATTTGTATGGAAAGTGATTGAGTCTTGAAATGGAAATTACTTACCAGGCACTCACAATTATTATTTTCTTGAAAGGCTATCTAGGAAGAAATTTGGGTCTATGTTGGGATTCAGGAAGTTGTTGAGAAGGAAGAAGGCTCCCAAATCACATATGTTCACACATACTTTGGGCAAGTGTGAAATGAAGCTTAGCACACACACTGCATTAAATAATCTCTTACATAGTTTTTCAGCTTAGTACAGATAAGAATGCAAACGAATGAAATCTGATAGAACAGTTATCATCCTTGTTAGTGATTTTATAAGATAACAGGTTTATATCCTAAGGATAATAAAACCCACATAAAAACACATGAGACATTAACATGATTTCAGTTAATAATTCTTTTTTTATTTTTAAAAAATTTTGGATGGGAAAGAGTTTACAACTTTTTTTCATGTACTTTTTTTAAAATGTTATTGAAGGATAGTTGATTTACAAGGTTGTGATAATTTCTACTGTACAATAAAATGTTTCAGTCATACATATACACATATCCATTCTCTTTCAAATTCTTTCCCCACATAGATTATCACAGAAAATTGGGTAGAGTTTCCTGTGCTATACAGCATGTCCCAATTGGCCAAACATTCCATATGCCTTGTCTTTTAAAATGCATTTTATTTTCTTCTTGGGCTTCTAAAAGCATTAGGACAATCAAAAGAGGATTTTGACCCAAAAGGAGTAGATTAATGGATTGGCATATCTGGAGTTACAGAAAAAGGAGAAGATATTAAGTAAAACTGTGTTTCCTCTTCTCCTGATATTTATCACTACGTTTTGGTGTAGTGGTTGTCACCCCACAGTATATCTTTGTGACATAATGTGCTATATTCTACTCATTTCCATGCTCAGCTATATTTTTGGGGCGGGGGGTGGAACACGTCAGGAACTACAAATAAAAGGACAAAGAAGAACTAACTCAACACTTAAAACCTTTGTAAAATAAGGAAGGGCATATTATTAATGTGTAAAATAAATATATGTGGTAGGCGATATTACCTGCTTTATAAATGAAGAAACTGAAATTAGAGAAGTTATATAACTTGCCAATATCACAGAGCTACTAAATGAAGGAAACTGTATTTCCATCTAAGTATGATCTTCATACTCTCCTAGCTGAAGTTTGGTAAAACTGAATACCATGTTGGAATATAAATTTAAGTAGAAGAAAAGGAAAATTAGCAAGTTTAGGATCCATAGAGGTTAAAAAATCCTCAAACAAGGACTTAATACAGACAAGATCAGGTGGGAAAAGAATGCAAGTAAGCTGATTATATAGATGTGAAAAAAGGCAACAGTGAAAAGAGTGATGTTGGGGAGAGACAAGGGTTAGAGGTAATTGAATATATTTTGAATAATAAAACAGGTTCCAAATTTCAAGTCTCTGCCTACATATGTATTTATGAATACAGATTGTTAACAATGAAACAAAACATCCACAGCCCACACCTAGAAGAATGTAAAGGGTTGTAAGTAGTCCTCTGACTCACTACGATCTGCTGGAATTCAGAAACAAATGCATGCATCAATGTTTTGTTGCTCATAATCCAGAGGCAGGTGAATAATGCTTGCAAATTACTAATAACTTGGAAATTATACTTACTGCACAAGAACCTGGACTATTCAAATTCATTGCAAGGTTATATTTTATTCAACTATCTTTTAAGGAAAGGACTACCCCCCCCCATTCAGCTGTCTTTTAGGAAAAACATTTTCTCTCTCTTTCTCCATCTTTCCTCCCCCCTCCTTTTTACAAAGGTCTTAATCAAGCCTAGATATCTATTTATGTATGTGAGTAAAAGTCCAGAAATTTCTATAATGGTCTTACAGCTCACCATTTTTAGAGAAGCTTTTGACTCATAAGAAAATTATTTTAAAAGATGAATTTTGTTCACTTATTTGTTTCCATACTCTGTTAATACTGTTTTTATTTATGATCCAAAGGTTAATTTCAGTATTAAAAGAAACAGACCACTAAGCTTAAGGGCGAGTCATCTCAAAACTAATCTGCCCTTGACCACCTTCCTGGAATTCAGAAACTCGCAAAGGGTCCCACAGGAACCTGTAGCTTTAAGAAATGACAAAGCCATGGAGGCCTGCAAATCACTTTCCTTGCATTCTCGTCCACTCCTATATTCCTCAGACCCTACAACATGAACATGTTCAAAACCAATCATTTTTCTCTGGATGATATCTTCCACTGCTCATGTTTCTCTGGTCTACAGAAAGACTCCCATCTACCATTTTCCAAGCTAGGTCTCAACCTGGGTCTCAACCTTGTCTCCTGCTCGTCATCACCATCAACACATCTTTGTTTGTATGTTTTAACAAAGTCTTCTTGATCTCACCTTTCTGAACCCCTCTATTTCTGTCCATTGCCAATGCCTTTGGATGGGGGACAATTTTCCTAGGGATTACTGGCAACTGCTTCAAACTGGTCTTTCTACTTCCACCTTTGTCTCTCTCCAATCCGTCCTTCATGCAGCAACCAGAGCACTTTCTCTGCCAAAACTTAGATTGTGTCATGCTTTTATTTAAAAGTCATTATGGCCTATTTTTCTTAAAATCAAATCTAGTCTAGACTCAGTCATCTGACTTTTGTCTCTCCTGCTTTCTCTCTCATTATTTGCATTCCTCTTATTCTGTTAACTGAGTAATGTAATTCACCAGAAGCACAATTTAGTTCACTTACAAGACTTTACTGCTGTTCCTTCTACCAGGAACACTATTCTATTCTTCTTCAGAAGACTAACCCATAAACTGGATCTAGATCCAGTTTAGAATTTAATCTGGGAAGTTTTACCGACTGATTCCCTAACACCCCATACCCTGCCATGAATGCCCATGCATGCATGCACCCATGTACACGTATGCATACAGACACACACACACAAACACACACACACACAAACACATACCCATCTCATACCTTTGCTTTGCTTAGGTGCATGCCTGTGTTTCCTCTTCAAAGCACTTAGCATTTTGTATGTTTATCGTTGCTGCTTTAACAAATCACTACACAAGTATAGGTTTAAAACAATAGAAATTTATTATCCTATAGTTTTGGAGGTCAAAATGTCCACATGGGTCTCACTGGGCAACCCAGTCTGTCGTAAGTTTAGCTGATTAGCAATCTTAATTCCATCCATCCTCTAAATTCCCTTTTGCCGTGTAAGATAGTGTATTAACAGGCCCTAGAGACAAGGAAGTGGACTTATGCTGGTGGAGGGGTGATTATTTTTCCTATCACAATAATTGTGTGTTTACTTCACTGTGAACACTCTGTCCCCTTGCCCCAGCAACACACAGACTGTATGAGTGTAAGTTTTATGAGGAAAAGGATGGTATTTTTCTTCTTATCAGTAGTCTGGTGACTAGCGAAATGCCTAGTAGGTAGTAGGTCAATACATAGTTTGAGAGAAGGAACTAATGACTGGTTCAGCAGGACTGTGAACTGCTATAGTTCTGTACCAATTGTCCTGATGAAAGACATCACTAACCTTGTTGTGGAAGAGAAGGAAGCACGCACAAATCCTTTGACCTTCTCTAGCAATGTTGTACCCCTGGTCACTGATGTATTAAAATGTTCAACTTTGTCGGGAAGCAGGGCAAAGATTTCAGTGGTAAGATAATTATGATTTCTCCACTGTATCTTCTCCAATGGGATAAAAAAGGATCATTTTATGTTGCCTTGCTAAAATATGCCGATGATTATAATGTTGATAATTATGATACAACACTATTCTATGGAGTTGAGAAGGACACCATCTGGCCATGACCCTTTATCAATGTTAGATTTGTTCCTGAGCTATGACATCTTATTTAAGATGTCTAATAACAATTAATGAAGGCTTGAGATTCTTACATAATGTCATGAAATCAAATAAATCAGTGACAGAGACCTATATTTTATATACAGCTGATTTCATCTTCTGTTATATCCTGCATCAACTGGCAACTTTGGCACAATTAATATTTTGGACTAGATAATTTTCTATTAGAAGGGACCTGTCCTGCACACTGGAGGATTTTTTTCCTTTCCGATTTTATTGAGAGTTGGAGGATGTGGGAAGCATCCTTGTCCTTTATGTATGCTAGATGCCAATGATACCTTTCTCAGTTGTGAAACCAGTAATATGTCTAGATATTGTCCAATGATACCAGGGAGTGAGAGGCAAAATTCCTACCAGTTGAGAAGTACCGATTTAATGGGTTAGATAAAATTGAAGATGATCACGACTGTTTTTCTCTTAAGGATCCTTGGATATTATATTGAGAAGAGGAAGCTCTGATAATGTGTGTGAGTGTGTGCTTGTGTCACAGTGAGATACGGGAAGAACCAAATTCCTGAGCCCCCTGCATAAGGGCACTCTGACCATAACAAGCGTCCAGACTGGAGGACTCTGCCTCTCTTCTCTTTTTTTCTCTTTTCCAAGAATAAGAATTCTCTTATTTCAAAGTTCCCATTGTGGGTTAGTTGGTTGAGAACCCAAAATACTCTCTGATAGGATACAGGTTTGATCCCTGGCCTCACTCAGTGGGTTAAAGATCTGATGTTAGGACAGGCTGCAGCATATGTTGCAGATGTGGCTCAAATCTGGTGTTGCCATGGACTGTGAAAAGGGAAACAAAAAGAATTATTGTATTTCACTATCTTTATTCACCTCTAGTAACCAATATCTGCCTGTGCTAGGACTATAGATGGAAGATTTTGGAAGAATTTACCGATGGCGCTCTCTTCTTTCCCCTCTTTCTATCCTTCCGTGTGTCAGTGAGGGCATCTTGATAGCCTCTCAAATGAACACATTTATATATGTCATATAAAAAACAGCTGCTTTCAAAATCTGACCCAGAGGAGTTCCCGTCGTGGCTCAGTGGTTAACGAATCTGACTAAGAACCATGAGGTTGCGGGTTCGATCCCTGGCCTTGCTCAGTGGGTTAAGGATCTGGCGTTGCCGTGAGCTGTGGTGTAGGTTGCAGACGCGGCTCGGATCCCGCGTTGCTATGACTGTGGCGAAGGCTGGCAGCTACAGCTCCTGTTAGACCGCTAGACTGGGAACTTCCATATGCCACGGGTGTGGCCCTAGATTTAAAAAAAAAAGCAAAAAAAAAAAGAAAGGCAAAAGCTACCTAGAAGACCAGTCCTGTCCAGAATGTTTCCTCCTTCTTCATGTACCAAGCTACCTATACTACTAAGAGAAACAAGTGATTGATTCTGAACCATGTTATTTGCTTACACAGATCATCTAATGGGCAACACAACTGTCTAGTAATTGGTTTTATTGGCTTTTCCAGAATGCTGCATAGAGTGGAACCACCAAAAAGTGTCTATTTCCAATGCAAATTGCATTCAATTTTTTGGTTGCCTGATAAGCTAGTGAGAGGGAAATGTTTTAAGCACATAATCCTAGAGCCCATCATTAGGAGTGATTGCATTTTCTTATCTCCTGGCTTCCATGTCCAAGCAGTTTGTGACTTTAATCAATAATTTATGATTCCATAGAGAAAAAAATCAGGACTATTCTTTGTTTGTTTATTTGGATCTATTTCCCCTTTTTTCCCTAGATAAGCTTACTGGCTGGGTCTACTATGTACATGATTTCTGGAGACTGTAAAGGAACTTTGCCCTAATCACTCCGCTGATTTTTTTTAATGTTCAACTTAGAGATATATTTCTTTGGCAAAGATTTGGGAAAGTAATCAAGTTTGAGTAAGACATGCTATTTTACTTAATAATATTTTTGTACAGAAATCAGTAACAGGTGAGAGTAAGAAAAGAACAGAGATCAACTGTTACTAGGAGTAGAGGAGAGGATCAGACCAGAGAAGAGAGTACTGAAGACCATCATTGTCCATGAAGCAGTTTGTCTCAAGTGAGTTCCAAGTGTTGGGTTATATTTCATTTGGCTAAATTAAGTATGTGTATTTAGGCGCCAGGAAAGCAGTCTCACCTAGGGCAGGTCTTTTTAGGAAAAACTGTTGAGGATTATTTCATATGTTACTTTTCCTCTTTCTTTTGTGAAACACAAGGTGATTTCTCTCCAGAATTTGCTGTGAGAACCTGGTCAAACTTCTGGATGAAAAACTCATAATGTGTAGGTGTCCTTCTCTGACCAGACTCCTCTGGACTTTAAATTCCCACGCTTTTCCCACACTGAGCCTCCAGCAATTTGTGAGTTACAGCTGAGCTTGTCCTACTCTGACACTGGCCCCTGCAGAGAGTTCTGCTTTGGTCAGTTATAATTATCTGTATTTTTCTCTCTGATTCTTCAGACCAAAGGGGGTAGGGGGTCTGAAAGAAAAGAAACTTGACACAGACATTAAATGCTTCACAAAAATTACCTTAAATTATTTTATATACCTACATATTAAAATGCAAAACTATAAAATTCCCAGAAGATTATGTAGGAGAAAACCTAGAAGATCTTGAGTAAATGATAACTCTTTGGCTATAATACCCGAGAGATGAATGATTCACAAAAGATATCATTGATAAGCTGAACTTCATTTAAATGAAAAACTTCTGGTCTGTAAGAAACAATAGCATCCAAAGACAAGCCACAGACTGAGGAGAAAATATTTGCAAAGGATGCATTTAATAATTAACTCTTATCCTAAATATATAAAGAATTTTTAAACTCAGTATGAAGAAAACCAGCAAGCTGATTAAAATTGGGCAAAAGACCTGAGCAGACATCTCACCTACAGATGGAAATAAGCATATTAAAAGCTGCTCAACAATCAGATATAGACTTTAGGAATTGCAAGTCAAAACAAGAGTAAGATACCAGTACCTACTAACAGTCAAAATCCAAAACACTGACAACAGCAAATGCTGACAAGGATATGGAGCAACAATAGGCACTCTCATGTATTGCTGGTGGGAATGCAAAATAGTAAAGCTATTTTGGAAGTATATGAATACCAAAATATTTAATAAAATTTTACCTAAAACCGTTAGTCTTTTAAACACATGTGATCAAGTCATAGGTAACCCAGGTTTTTTTTTTAATTTTTCAGAAAATTAATCAATATAATTTTCCTAGTTTATTAACCAAAGAAGAAAAAAAGAATTTCCAATTTCAAAAACTTCTTTGTAATTTAGTAACTTCCTCAGCTTGATTAAATGTTACTTACCAAAATCCTGCAGCAAGTATTATTCGTAATGGAAAACTTCAAGTGCTTTCTTTGCATCTGGAGATGAGTCAATGTTGCTGAGGGGTAATATCTAGAGAAGCACAGGTTATGGCTCTGCACAACCCCAAGAACACTATTCACATAGACTGTGATGTGTGCAGTGTTGAAAAGGACTTAGGACAGAAACTGTACAATTCTATGAAGTGACAACTAGCATCACTCCTCTTTTATGTACTGCTGGTAGACCTGCCAAGGACATGGACTGGAAGGCAAGAGGAAAGATTTTCATTATTCTTAAAAGCCAGAAATATCTTAGAAAAACCAAGGAATAAGGCAGTTTAAAAAAATTGTTAGTATAAGATCACAACTTACAAAAATAAACTGAAAATGTGATCAAAAATATTCTGAGGCTATCCTATGGCCAGATAATGTCCTAGAGAATGGTTAACATGCCTCCATAAGGGCATATGTGTAAGCATGTTGAGTACATTGTTTGGAAAAGGATGAAATTCTAGACAGTGTGTGTGATTATCACCGAGGTAGGATAATTTGTAAGGAACAGAAAAGAACTCTGAATTATGCATCAATTTAGGTTAAAATAAAAGGTAGAGGTACGCATAACACCATGGATCAATCTTAAAAACACAGCAGTGAAGGGGAAAAAATATGCACAGGAAGAGGTCTATTATAAAACACTACTTATGTAAAATAAAAATACATACACAATATGAGACTATAAGTTACTTAGAAAATTCATGGATATGTATAAAAGTATTACAATAGTTACAAGGGAGAAAAACGAAGGTGGGAAATGTTTTAAAGGAAGTAAAAAATAAGAGAACACTAACTATTTACTGTAACTAAGAGTTTAGGAGAAACACTTCACTCAGAGTGTGGTATTAGGATCAAACAAGTAGCTGTGAACACTTGGTCAATTGTCAGGTGCACTTCTGACATTGGCATTTATGCACATTTGAAGATGCAGCATTGCTGGCTCCTCTTTTCTGTAAGCAGATGACGGAACTATTTCTAGGAGCATTCCATAAAAGGTAGAGAATTTGTCCTGGTCCCTGTGTCTGGACTGTCACAGGCTACAGTGCCAGGATCTTGCCCGAGGACTTTGATTTTACATCCTCTTGGTTATCATTAGGTTTGCTGTGCACCATGGCTCCTGCCTGCATCATTAATTCCATCCTTCTGATGTATGCCATGTAGCACTTGGATAAGAAGAGGGCGTGGGTGATTCTGTGCAAACAATATCCACTCCTAGAAACAACTCTCAGTGAGGGCTGGAGCAGCAGGGCAGTATCGGGCTAGGGAGACTGGAGAGAGAGAGTGCATTGTGGGTTATATGTACCTTCAGGCGCTGTAGCTAGCTACTATAGAGTTAATTAAAAACATCACTTATAAGGGGTAGCAATCAACAAAGGTCTTTAACTTATAGTCTAAAAGTTAATTGAAAGAAACAGAACTTACATGAATAGTTGAAAGCATTAATTATGCTCTGTGCTAACAAAAGCACATCGGTATATTATGCACTGACTCTGATTAATGTACATATAGAGACTACATAAGAACTTTAATTTACGTATTCGGCAGAAAGAGCATCAGGCAGATATTTGTTGAATTTGACTTTCAATGGGCCAAGTGATTAACCTAACTGCCTCAGTTTTCTCACAAGTAAAGTGAGTGCAATAACATCTCCCATCACATGATTTTGTTTATTTGCTCTGGTGAGAATTGAAGAGCGTAATCTAAAATACCCAGCCCATTATCCACCATTTGCCAAGTGCTCAATAATGAGCATCTGCTATTATTACATTAAAGGGGTTTGATATGTTGACTCTTTTATCCAGAGAGTCTGTAAAATTATCCTTGCATGTTTTAAAGCCTCTGCCTATAATAGTGAGATGCTCTGATTTATCTGATGTTGGATCATTTAACAGAAGGTATGTTTCAGAGCTTTGAATTTTCAAGCTGTAAACAGTTCAAGGAGAAAAAAAGGCTATAGTTATTTCCACTTTGTACAGAAGAAAGGTCTTCAGAATTTCAAGTCAGTTAATTACAGAGGGAAGTCGCAAACTCTGATACATTTACCCCCTGGTGTTGTGTCCTTTGTGTAGTATTTATTGTTATCAGTTGGGGTTTTGTGTTTGTTGTTCCTGTATGTTCAAAGGAAGGCACTGCAAGTGCAGCAGAGTTAAGACAAAGTCTCTTCCATGGCAGTTAGCATGCTAATCATCTAGACGGATAAGAAAAAGTGAGCATAGAGCATACAAATAATTCTAAAATAAAGAAGGCTGTGGTAAATTCCATAGCAGAGGAATACAGGTGAAGGGTTGCATACAGGTTCAAGTGTTTGTTGAAGACTTAGTGAAAGAGGAATTCTGTCTAGTAACTTTAGAACAGGGGCTACTTGTGTTCATCGAAAACGAAAGAAAGGGAAGAGAGCATTCTGGGTAGAGAAGCTGTGAGCCAGGGCACAAAGTTTGAGAAGAATGAAATATTATTAGGCCGTGATAAACAGTCCACTGGCACTTAAGAAACATTTTCTAGATACTAATGAATGCTTGATTAAGGAAGGAAAAGGGCGGGAGGAGCTGGGAAGGAAGGAGGAAAGGACGGTGGAAATAAGAGGGAAAGCAGTGAACAAATGAAAGGTCAACACAAAGCCATGTTTTGAATATCAGGCTGAGGGTTTTGCAATTAATTCAGCAGACAAATGGATTTAGCTCATGCCGTTCTCTTTCAAGAGTTTATCCTGGCTTCCTTCTTGAAAATTCAGTTCAGATTGGTGGTCATTAGTGTGTACAGTTTTGGACTTAGTCACAGGAACGTATGATTCTTGCTGTTCCCCCCTGGGATGATAATCTGAAAGAGCAAAGGCAAAAGCAGCATGTGCAGAGGGCGGGATAAATTATAAATCCAGTCAGAACCCAAGCAAAATAAACAATGTTTCTGAAACACAAGTTGTGACCAAAAAGAATGGATGAATTATTACTCTGGCATTTCCTTTGTTATTTATGTCCAGAAATCAATCAACAACTGAAGGAATAGAGTAATTTATAAGTCAGGTGCTGTCAAATACTTGTAGGTCTCCACCAGTATAACCTGTCCATGAGTTCCTATGAAAATTGATGACAATAGAAAATAATCTTATTACAAGCCTGACATTCATAATCCTGTGCATATTATCCTAACATGAGATAAAAACATGAATTAAAAATACAATAGCTGCTGAAAATAGAAGTGTCCACTGACTGTATAAAACCTTTTCTCTTTCCTCAACGTACCTTGTTTAATAAAAATAGATGTAGGTGATGGAACATTTATTATGGAAACAAGTTAACCAAAAAGACCTGTCAATTTGATGGAGGAGGTTATTTGTTCAACAAAATATCCAAGCACATGAGGCAATCTGGAAATCCAATAGGGAAAGCAGAGACACCCCTGCTTTTCTACCTGCCTTCTTGACCAGAAATAAATACCTAAAGAATGCTGATTAAAAGTATAGACATAGTTTTATGAACATATTTTGCTTCGTAAGATTCAGAAGGACCGCGGGGTGATTAGTCATCTCATGAGAGCAGAATTTAAACAAGGACCTTGTTAGAAACAGGCAAGCAATTTATTTCCCTCTCCCTCCCTCTCCTCCCCTCTCTCTCCATCTCCATCTCAGAAGCAGTTGTGTGGTTCCTCAAACTCATTTCAGCCAATGGGCCCCCACTTTTCAGGGTGAGAGCTATGTTAACTGAACCAATAGAACTCTGGAGAACAGTTCATGCCAAGGGATCCGTTTAATAATGAAGAAATATAATTGACAGGCAGGGCAGTTATTTCATGTTAGTTGCCATCTTCCCACAGGCTACATGGTAAGAAAAGTTCGCATTGTAAGGTATTTTGGTCAAGAATTATCAGATATACTGGAGTTAATTAGGCCATATCAATGCCTCATGGCACCAAGATGACTGCTGATAAAATTATTTGCATTTCATAGATGGATCTGAAATGGTCTTACTCTGAGGATACATTGTCCTAAATAATGTCAAAATAACCTCAGATTGGACTTTGTTTCAGGATGAGCTTTTTCAAGCTCGTGTGGTTCAAGCCATGTCCAAATCCCAGTAGTTTAAAACAGCACAGGTGTATTTCTCACCCATAGCATGCATCCATGTGGACCTGGTCTTCATTATTCTCATCATGGACCCAAGCTGATGTGAGCCTGCACTGTCAGGAACCTCACCATCACTGTGTCAAGGAAAAGGAAATAAAGTGAATTGTGCACCAGCTTTTAACCGCTTGGTCCTGGGAAGTGAAACACAAAGCCGTCTCTTATATACCATTGGCTAAAGAAAGGCAGATGGACATGTCTGACTTTTAAGCACAGAATATTCCAAGCATAGTCCACACCTTAAATAACAAGAATTGGAATATTGTAAATAGCCTTAATGTGTCCCAAAGCAAATTCTTACTGAGTTCAGCTTTTCTAGATACATTTTCCATCTGCATATCATTTTACCAATTGTCTGTAATGTCTTTTTATTTGTATTTGCTAATGATACACATTCAAATTCTCTTCTGTTGTGTCATTTTAACTAAAATGTGTTTGGTATTTAAACCCAGAAATATGTTCATCGCTGGTGGAGGTTACCCCTTTAGAGAAATGAACTCAATCATTATTTGTTGACTTCTTCAAGTTCCCATTATTTAAGGGTCATCAGTCTGCATGCTGCTATTGCCCCCATGTACAGACACCAGGAATTATCCCCCAAATGGTTCTGGATTAGTAACCAGGTGGTCCGAGGGATATACCTTGTTCTGGAAATTGTTCACTGTGATTATGTGATAACTATTTATTTGTCAGTTGTGCCTGGTTCAGGCTAATTTCTCAGAAGAAAAAAAATGTTACCTAGCCATAGATTATATCTACAATTTCATGAGACATTACGTGTGGTAGGTAAGGGAAGCGGCAGTTTTGATGGGAGTATGCATTCTCTCACCTATCAGCTGGGCTGCTTCCCATGTCAATCCCTCTCAGCTGTGTTTTCCTCATCTACCAAATGGGAAGATGATACCCATGTTGAAGTTTTGTCATTAAGTATGTTACTTTTGAAATGTGCTCGGCACATCGGCTTAGTACTGTACTAGGCACAGTGCCTGGCACCTAGGGAGCGTGAAACAAATGTTTGTGGGGAGGGGTGTTATTCCAAATGGGAAGCCTGCATTTACCCACTTTGCCACTAGAGGGTGAATTGAGGGAAAGCAAAATATTTGCTCAGATTTTAATTTCCACTGTTCAAAACTGGGAAGAAATTATCCACAAAGCAAAGTACAGGTGTCCATGGTGGTTTGTTGGTTTTTACAACAGATGAGCAAATTAGGCAAATGAGCAGTATCAGTAAGATGGTTTCTGCAGTAAGTTCTCACCTAACCGTTAATGTGAGCCCTGATTGTTGGAGCATAAGATCCATGTGATATAATGTAATCAATCACAAATCACAAATTTGATTCACAGCTGGTGCTTATTGACAATCTTAGTCCTCTCTGTTTTCTTTTCCCCCTACATTTTGGTTTGTTTATTTTTTGTGTGTGTTTGTTTACTTGTCAGTATATTGTTAGTCAATAAAAATGAAACAAAAACAAATCAGCAACACTTAAAACTGCTTTTCCTCTTCATCACCACTCAGTCCCCCCTACTACAAATATGTGCTGCTTTCAATGGGGGAAATGTAGGTTTGCATATCTGAACTTTCTCAGGAATTGGGGTTTTACCTCTCCTTTCTTGGTATGCTAAATAAAGCTCTTTATTTCATCATCTTGGGTAATAAGTTATAAAAGGAGACAATCTCTGAATTGCTTAGCTTTTTCATTTTTAAAGTCTTCCTTCCTTCCTCCTTCTTCCCTTCCTCCCTTACTTCCTTATTTATCCCTTCCTTTCTCCCTCCCCTTCTTGCTCCCTCATTCCCTCCCTCCTTTTATCCCTTGATCAAGTATTTCCTGAGTGTCTTCTATGCAACAGAAATTCTTCTAAGCCCTAGAGATACAGCACTGCTACTCTGGGTCCAAAGGAGAGGGAAGATAGGTCATAATCTAAACACAGAGATAAGACCTGTGAAGAAAAAACAAGCAATTGGTAACCAAATGTTTCTATTTTACATCTGTTTGTCTAAGAGATTGGTGTCTTAAAAAAGACATATGAGGCAATCCATAGAGCAAGCCCTGGGAGTATCCAAGAAAGAGTATTCTAGACATAGGCAAAATTAAGTCTTATTACTCTGAGCAGGAACTTGTTGGACAGGGAGAAGCCCAGTTTGACTGATTATAGTGAGTGAAGGAACAGGAACTAAGATATGATGTCAGAGGAATAACCAAGAACCAGGAGCCAGATTGGGTAGGATTCTGTGGCCATGGCCAAGGTCTGGATTTTATTATGAATGTGAAGTGAAGTTGCCAGTGGGTTTTGAGCAGGCGAGTAATGAGATCTGGTTTACTCCTTAAAAGAAGTACCTTAGCTGCTGTACAAAAAAAGAGAGCTTAGAACAAGAAGGAAAGAAGTGAGACTAATCAGGCCATGACCAGCTTATCTAGGCAAGGAATGTTGATGGCGTGGGCTGGAGTGATGCCCAAGGAGGGAGTGTGGAGGCACTGGATCATGGGATCTGTTTTGCTAGTTAAATAAAGATAAGCTCCATGACTCGAAAAGACACGTGTACTCCAGTGTTCATTGTAGCACTGTGTCCAATAGCCAGGTCATGGAAACAACCTAAAGGCCCATCGAGAGAGGAGTGGATAGGGAAGATATGGTACATAAACACAATGGAATATTACTCAGCCATTAAAAGGAACGAAATAACAACATTTATAGCAACATGGATGGACCTAGAAATTATCATGCGAAGTGAAACCAGTCAGACAATTAGATAGCAACACCCAATACTACCACTTATATGTGGAAACTAAAAAGACAAAATGAACTTCTTTGCAGAACAGACAATGACTCACAGACTTTGGAAAACCTTTGGTTTTTCAAATAAGGCAATCTGGGATGATGCACTGAGGGTTTGGGACGCAAATGCTATCAAATTGACTTGTGATGATTTTTATACACCTATAATTGTAATAAAATTCATTAAGCAAAAATAATAATAATAATAAAGAATAAAGATAAGCTACAGGACCTGAGACAGGGGAGTGGCTTTGTCACATGACTTTCCTTGGCAGATTGAGCTGTACAGGAACTTCATTGAGCAAATGGTCAATTCAACCCTGTGATCTTTCTTCTGCATTTCTCTATGCTTACTGAGAACATATGATAAAAGGGATTTGGATTTTTGAAGAAGGTCTGAAAATTCAATCCAGATTTTCTCAGTCATCACAGGAGATGGCTTTCTCCAACGTAAAAGGTAGCTTCGTCTCCAAGTGAGAAAGGATAGTAACCTACAGCATATTTAACTCCCAGTAAACAGCTAATGATAAGCCTCAATTATTAGAATATCCATGAATGTAGATCAAGGGACTGGAGAAATATCACATTGCCTATAGGCTTTAAAAGGATAAACCAGCAGTAGCTTCTGCTCTAGTTAAAGTGAATCCTCCCATTGCTGATTTTCCAGAAATAAAATCCCACATTATTGAGGGAAGTGGAAATTAAATCTTGTTTTAAATTATGTGCTCTCTGAGACTGTATTCTGCTGTGATCCCACCCGGGCTGCTGATAAACAAGCAGATTATAAAACATAGACTCTCTCAGAGCCTCAGAGTTCTATTGCCTGTGTCTATTCTCTGTTCTCTCCTTTTCGCTTTATTTTTCTCTCGAGTTCTTTAAAAGAGAGCAGTCCCTATGGAGTTATTTTTATCCCCATCCATTTCTTTTTAGATGTTAACAATTCATGCAAAATAGGCTCTAATTTTTTTTCCTAAGTATTTAGCAGGGCAGCTTATCTTGATTTTAAAATGGTGTCTAGAGTGTTTTCCCCTTTCCTATTATTCTGGACAGATTTCATTAGTAACCATAGGATAAAAATGCCAATGTTGCCTGGCTCCTAGACTAGTGTGCACCTGGAAAGCACTTCCCAGGTCTTGGAATTGTCTCTGAAACACGAGGATTGTATGGGCAATAGATTTATACATGAGGGGATCAAATCTCAGGTATTTATCCAGGGACCTTCTCTAAAACTCCCTTTATTCCTCTTTGCCATCTCTTGGTCTTCCTCTCATACCTGCTCATCCTCACCTACTTTCGACAAGGATAGCTGCCTCAGCCTTCTTCACTGCTCTGACTCTTGTGGTCAACCTGGGTGACTTTCCATCCATATTTTGAACATTTTCAATACCCTAACCTCTTACATCTTTAAACTTTCAATGCCCCATGTTGGAAAAAAAAAAAAAAAAGCTACACGTGTAAAGGAAACATCTTTGAATGCAAAAAGAATCCATCTGTTAAAATTCCTAAAAGGGTGAAATACATTAGGCAGATGTTGTTTGCATTTTACAAAAAGAAAAATGGAAGATTCTGCTATGTTGACTTGATCCTAAAACCTAATATCCATTTCTAGTGAGAATGAAAATGATTTTGGTTAGTTCAAGGTTGCTTTGACTTCAGTTTATTAAGGAAGTAAGAAACAGTGCAAAGGACATACATGAGTTAAGGACTGGCGTGGATGTGGCTCTCCAGTGCCTTCCTGGCTCCTCACAAAGGAGCACTTGAAGTTCACTTGTCCAAGCAGCCTGCCAGAAGCGGGTAACATGCTTCATCTGGAGGCCAGAGCACTGGATGTAGTCCTTCACCCCACTTGGCCTTCTTAGAGGTGACATCAATGCCCAAAGGTCTAAAATACATTCCCCCTGGTGCATAGTTACGTATATCTGCTTAGCCCTGGTATGGCCTTCTACATCAGTCCATAAGCTTCCAAACTCTTAAAGACATTAGGTAACAACCTACAATTAATTGTAAAAAAAAAGAAAAAAATGTTCACAAGCCATCAGTATTATAAAGCGTTGTGAAAAGTTGCTCCATCAGAACTTGCTTTCAGTTGTTCACCATTGAAGCCATCGTGTTTTTGTACCTTGTTAATAGGAAGTGCTTACTAATATGTTTAACAAAACATGAGAAAATTAGGCCAAAATTGAATTTTATTTTCATTCCTGAGAGGGAAAAAAAACTGTTATATTGATCTTATAGTCACACAGATTCGTAATTTCACAAAGACATTTAGAAAAAGCTTTCCAGATATCCTAGGTGAGGAGAGATACACATATCAACTGGGCTTACAATCCAAGACTTTTCAAAGTGTGTTTATAAATGATACTCTAAAAGCATACTCCCCCTAAAATGTGCATAGAAGTTTTTATTTCTTAGCGACTGTTTCAATTTGCAGGTTTTAAAGGTTCTTTATTGTTTTGGTTTGTTCATTTTTTTTTTTTTTTTTACCTCCCCTGTCTGGAATAACCATTCTGTGAAGTCAAAAGCAGTGATAATTTTGTTCACTGTTTATTCCCAGTTCCAAAAATTCCATATGGCTTACAGAGGTTACCAATAAAATGTTATGGGTTTTCTTTTTTTTTCCTTTTTTTTAGGGCTGTACCTGAGGCATATGGAAGTTCCCAGGCTAGTGGTCAAATCAGAATTGCAGCTGCCAGCCTATGACACAGCCACAGCAACACTGGATCCAAGCCACATCTTCAGCCTGTGGTGCAGCAGCTTGAAGCAACACTGGATCCTTAACCCACTGAGAAAGGCCAGGGATTGAACCTGCATCCTCGTGGATACTAGATGGATTCCTAACCCACTGAGCCACAACGGGAACCCCATAGTTGTTCAAATGGGTGAGTAAATATTGATTTAGACAAGAGAAGGAAATGGTGAAATAATTGATATGCTAACGTGTCTTAGGAATCTAGAAAAATGAATATAATAGGTAGTACTTGTCTTAGTGTCATTGTCTCGTGATTGCTTTTAAACAGAAACAGATGATGTAAAGATTTGTATTTTTGAAATATTCAGAGGCTCCAGTGAATTAAATTTAAACCATGAAGAAGAATGAAAATTGAAGAGAGTTAAGGAAGTGATACCAAAGGAAAACACCATACAAATAGGTATTTTGGATGAGTGGCTGTGACAATGACCCAGTCTTCATGAAAAGACAGAAACAAAATGGATTCATTCATTCAACAACAATTTATCAAATCCCTGTTATTTACCAGTCATTTACCTAGATAAAAATCCATATTGTTTTTCTTTGTTTTTTTCTTTTTTTTTTGTCTTTTGTCTTTTTAGGGCCGCATCCATGGCATATGGCATATGGAGGTTCCCAGGCTAGGGGCTGAATCAGAGCTGTAGCCGCTGGCCTATGCCACAGCCATGGCAATACAGGATCTGAGCCGCATCTGCACCTACACCACAGCTCACAGAAATGCTGGATCCTTAACCCACTAAGCGAGGTGAGGCCAGGGACTGAAACTGCATCTTCATGGATGCTAGTCAGATTTGTTTCTGCTGAGCCACAAAGGGAGCTCCCAGATTGTCTTTCAAGTAAGAAAACAAAGAGATAAAGCTTTTTATAAATGAGAAAATTGTTTTAATAAAGGTTTGGGTAAGAAAGCATGCAATTGAAATGCAAAAAAATACCACAAAACCCCCCAAATCTCATTGACATATGTGTCAGGAGGAAGATGATTGTGAAGAAAAATCTATATGGAAGTTCAAGGAATTGATAATGTTTTTAAATGAAATAGTGAAAGAATACATACAGGAAGAACAAGTTATATTCCTAGGTCTAATTATGTCTTCTTGGACCAATTACTTCATTTTCTTCTTCTGCAAAATTGAGCCTTAGACTAAATAATTTTCTAAGATTTCTTATAATTCCTAAGAAATTCATTATTATTACCAGTACTTTTACAAACTTGTATGTAAAATTCAAGTAATAAACTAAGGTCAATTTATGTTTGATTTACTCTTTATTTTTCAGAGGTTTTCCCCTGATAAATGAGAAACTTCTGATCTTTAAGTTGGTCAATTTGTATGTTTGGCAATTTAGTCATTACTGAATTTATTACGTATCAGTTTTGCAAAGAGAAATACAAGCAGGATCACCTGCCATATCTGGCACCTCCTGATCCTGACAGCACCAGTGGATGTAGGTGGAACTGGCCCTGACTTCCAAAACGAGAAAGAAATAAAGTCACAGAATTTCAATGCCTATTATTCATAGTATCCTATGAAAATTCCATAAACTATGTCATTTTTACAGTAGAAAAACGTAAGGCAGATTGGAAAGTTACATTCACCTCCCCATAAAAGAATGGTGGCCACCTTAGTTGAATATGGATGGGACAGATGGGCACAACATTAAATATTGATGAAATATTTAATGGGATGATTACTTAATAGTAAGAATTGCTGATCTGAATTTGCAAACTCCACTGAGGAAGAGCAGTGTGTGCTCTGAGCTGAAGCTAAAGGAACTTAGAAGCTTTTCTCTCCTGCAGATGAAGAGTGAACATATAATACTTGAGGAGAACAAAATTTTAACTGTTCTCTTCCCTTTTTCTAAGATTATTTTCTCTCCTTTTTTCACCTATTTTATGTTCAACAGAAATGTTTAAGACAAACAGAAAGTATAAATCCTTCATGTGACCAGTTATTCAGAATAATCTTAAATATTCTTTCCATTCTTTATAAATATGGAATCATATTTAATGTAGATTCTAGGAGAAACTACTAAGTGGATTTCATTTCTTTTTTAAAAATTTTTTATTAGGCTTGATTTACAGTGTTCTGTCAATTTCTGTTGTACAGCAAAGTGATTCGGTCATATATATATGTGTGTGTATATATATATATACACACACACACATATATATATATATATACGTTCTTTTTCTCACATTATCCTCCATCATATTCTTTTACAAGTAATTAGATATATACTTCCCTGTGCTATACAGCAGGATCTCATTGTCCATCCACTCCAAATGCAAGAGTTTTCTTCTACTAACCCCAGATTCCCAATCCATCCCACTCCTTCCCCCTTCCCCCTGACAAACACGTCTGTCCTACATGTCCATGATCTTTTCTGTTTTGTTGACAGATCATTTGTGCCATATTTTAGACTACACATATAAGTGATATCATATGATGTCTTTCTCTTTCTGACTTACTTCACTCAGTATGAGAGTCTCTAGTTCCATCCACGTTGCTGCAAATGGCATTATTTTGTCCTTTTTATTGCTGAGTAGTATGCCATTGTATGTATGTGCCACATCTTCCTAATCCATTCATCTGTCAATGGGCATTTAAGTTGTTTCTATGTCTTGGCTATTGTGAACAGTATTGCAATGAACATATGAGTGCATGTATCTTTTTCAATGAAATTTTTATCTGGATATATACCCAGGAGTGGGATTGCTGGGTTATGTGGTAATTCTATATTTAGTTTTCTAAGGTATTTCCATACTGTTTTCCATAGTGGTTGTACCAGTTTACATTCCCACCAACAATGTAGGGTCCACTTTTCTCCACATCCTATCCAGCATTTGTTGTTTGTTGACTTGTTAATGATGACCCCTCTAACTGGTGTAACGTGGTACCTCACTGTAGTTTTGATTTGAATTTGTCTAGTAATTAGAGATGTTGAGCATTTTTTAATGTGCCTGCTGGCCATCTGTATGTCTTGTTTTTGGTGAAATGTCTAGTTAGGTCTTCTGCCCATTTTTCATACTGTTGTTTGGCTTTTTTTGTTGTAGAGTTATATGAGCTGTTTGTATATTTTGTGGGTTAAACCTTTGTCAGTTGAGTCATTTGCAAAATTTTTCTCCAATTCTGTGGGCTGACTTTTCATTTTTTAATGGTTTCCTGTCCTGGGCAGAAGCTTTTGAGTTTAATTAGGTCCCACTGGTTTATTTGAGTCTTTATTTTCTTTATTCTAGGTTGTGGATCAAACAAGATGTTGCTGTCATTTATGTCAAAGAGCATTCTGCCTATGTTTTCCTCTAGGAGTTTTATAATGTTTGGCCTTATAGTTAGGTCTTTAATCCATTTTGAGTTTATTTTTGTGTAAGGTGTTAGACAATGTTCTAATTTCATTCTCTTGCATGCAGTTGTACAGTTTCCCCAGCACCATTTATTGAAGAGACTATCTTTCCTCCACTGTATGGTCTTGCCTCCTTTGTCATAGACTGACAAAGTGCTAGGTGTTTGGGTTTATTTCTGGGCTTTCTATCCCGTTCCATTGAGTTATATTTCAGTTTTTGTGCCAGTCTCGTACCATCTTGATGACTGTAGCTCTGTAAGTAGCATGTGGTCAGGGAGCCTGATTGTTCCAGTTCTGTTTTTTCTTTTCAACAGTGCTTTGGCTATTTGAGGTCTTTTGTGTTTCCATACAAATTTTAAAATATTTTGTTCTAGTTCTGTAAAAAATGTCATTGGTAATTTGATAGGGATTTCATTGAATCTGTAGATTGCCTTAGGTTGTATTGTCATTTTGACTATATTGATCCTTCCAATCCAAGAGCATGGTATATTTTTCCATCTATTTGTGTCTTTGTTTGTTTGTTTGTTTATTTATTTATTTATTTGCCTTTTGTAGGGCCACGCTAGCGGCATATGGAGGTTCCCAGGCTAGGGGTCTAACAGGAGCTGTAGCTGCTGGCCTACGCCACAGCCACAGCAACGTGGGATCCGAGCCACATCTGCAACCTACACCACAGCTCACAGCAATGCTGGATGCTTAACCCACTTAGCGATGCCAGGGATTGAACCTGCAACCTCATGGTTCCTAGTCAGATTCGTTAACCACTGAGTCACAACGGGAACTCCCTTTTTGTGTGTCCTTGGTTTCTTTCATTGGTGTCTTATAGTTTTCAGAGTACAGGTCTTTTGTCTCTTTAGGTAGGTTTATTCCTAGATATTTTATTCTTTTCAATGCAATGATAAGTAGGATTGTTTCCCTAGTTTCTCTTTCTGATTTTTAATTGTTAGTATATAGAAATGTCATCAATTTCTGTGTATTAGCTTTGTGTCCTGCAGCTTTACCAAATTCGTTGATGAGCTCTAATAGTTTTCTGGTAGCGTCTTTAGGATTTTCTAGGTATAGAATCATGTCATCTGTGAATGGTGATAGTCTTACTTCTTTTCCAATTTGGATTCCTTTTATTTATTTTTCTTCTCTGATTACCATGGCCAGGACTTCTAAGACTGTATTGAATAACACTGGTGGAAGAGGACACACTTGTGTTGTTCCTGATCTTAGTGGAAATTCTTTAGGTTTTTCACCTTTGAGAATGATGTTAGTTGTGGGTTTTTCATCATTGGCTTTTATTATATTGAGGTAGTTCCCCTCTATGCCCACTCTGTGGAGAGTTTTTATCAGGAATGTGTGTTGAATTTTCTCAGAAACTTTTTCTGCATCTATTGAGATGATCCTATGTTTTTTGTTTTTTCAGTTTGTTGATGTGGTGTATCACATTGATAGATCTGTGGCTACTAAAGAATCCTTGCATCTCTGGGGTAAATCCTACTTGATCACAGTGTGTGATCTTTTTAATGTATATTTATATGCAGTTTGCTAATATTTTGTTGAGGATTTTTGCTTCTATGTTCATCAGTGATATTGGCCTGTAATTTTCTTTTTTTGTGGTATCTTTGTCTAGTTTTGGTATCAGGGTAATAGTAGCTTCATAGAATGAGCTTGGGAGTGTTCCTTCTCTGCAATTTTCTGGAAAAGCTTCAGAAGAGCTGTTAACTCTTCTCTGAATGTTTGGTAGTCCTCAGCTGTGAAACCATCGATAGGTCCTGGACTTTTGTTTTTTGTAAGTTTTTGAATCCCATTTTCAATTTCAGTACTTGTGATTGGTCTATTCATATTTTCTCTTTTTTCCTGTTTTTTGGAACTTTACAGTTTATCCTTTATTGTTATGCTTTTTCTTTTTGAAACTCCCTCTCCACCTGCCCCTGCAATGTACTCTATTCATATTTTCTATTTCTTCCTGGTTCAGTCTTGGTAGGTTGTACCTTTGTAAGAATCTGTCCATTTCTTCTAGGTTGTCCACTTTATTGGCATTCAGTTGCTCAGAGTAGTCCCTCATGATCCTTTGTATTTCTGCAGTGTCAATTGTAATTTTCTCCTTTTTCAGTTCTAATTTTATTGATTTGAATCCTTTCCTCCTTTTTCTTGGTGAGCTTGGCTAATGGTTTATCAATTTTGTTGATCTTTTCAAAGAACAAACGTTTGGTTTCATTGATCTTCTCAATCGTTTTCTGTTTCTATGTTATTAGTTTCTGTTCTAATCTTTATGTTTTCTTTCCTTATACTAATTTTGGGCGTTGTCTCTTTGTCTCCCAATCACCCTCTCTCCCTCTCACCAATCTGCTTACTATTCCTTAGTCTTGCTGTATGTATGCATGTGTGTGTGTGTATGTGTGTGTGTGTGTGTGTGTGTACATAATATATATATATCTGTTTTAATTGTTCTGATGATTTGTTGTGCATCTTTTTTTGCTCTAAGCACATTTAATTGTAGTCTTGTTCAAAGAAATAAGTCAGCTCAAATAAACTATGGAGTGGGGATGTTAATTTTTTTCAGACAAAATGTGTCAGTCACTGAAAAAGAAGAGAAGGGCATGGGAGTAAAGGCATGATAGTCAGTGGTATAGTGGAGCATGATGTGGAAGCTGTGCATGAGAGGAAGTAAGGACTTGTTGGAGACACAGTTAACACTGAGGATGAGCAATGAAATATAGACTCCAATAAGTATGAAGAGAATGAAGCTCTGATAGTAGAAAGAATGTATTAGGAAGACACAGGTGATACTCAGAGTGGAAGGCTTAATACTGAAATCATGAAGTTGGGTCAGTTATTGGCAATAACAAAGGAATGAATGTCTCGGATAGGGGAGTGCAAGATGTTGGAGAGATCGAGGGATAAGAGGCTAGGGCTTTGAAAGAGCAATCCATCTGAATATTGAAAACTCTAGGAACAATGACAGCAATATCAGTGGAGACAGTGATATTGAAATATATTTATTGGAGTTCCCTTTGTGGCCCAGTGGTTAATGAATCCAACTAAGAACCATGAGGTTGCGGGTTCGATCCCTGGCCTTGCTCAGTGGGTTAAGGATCCGGCATTGCCGTGAGCTGTGGTGAAGGTTGCAGACGCGGCTTGGATCCCACATTGCTGTGGCTGTGGTGTAGGCCGGCAGCCACAGCTCCTGTTAGACCACTAGCCAGGGAACCTCCATATGCCATGGGTGCAGCTCTATTTAAAAAAAAAAAAGGCAAAAAGACAAAAAAAAGAAATATATTTATTGAGATCTTACTCTATTCTGTATTTTGGTGAGAAAGAAGGAAGTCATAATAAAAGAGATGAGAACAAAATACATAAAGATAAAATATCTCTCCTCATGGTCTCCCCCATTTTGTCTCAGCTGACTTAGGGGAGATCCAGAAGGGCGGGCCTCAGCTAAGATGGGAAAAGTCTTTCTTCAAAAAGGATTCATATGAATGGCTCCATATATGATCTATGCAACTACTGGGCATCTTAATTAACTTTTCTTGCTCTGCAAAATTCATTTCTTCTAGTTAATTAAAGATTGTAAGTATACTTAATTTTATTCATATAGAAATTTTATTTCTATCCCACTGTATAGCACAGGGAACTATATCCAAGCTCTTGTGACAGAACATGATGGAAGATAATATGAGAAAAAGAATGTATATATATTTATGACTGGGTCACTATGCTGTACAGCAGAAATTAACCCAATATTATACATCAATATACTGTAATGAAAATTTTTTAAAAAATAAATTTTATTCCTAGACTTCAAATCCCTAAGTAAACTCAGAGTTTTATTAGCTACCCTGTTAAAAGCCAAGAAGGAGAGTGGGGAGTGGTCCTCGATAGACTGAAATGTTTGTTTCTTCCCCAAATCCATATGTTGAAATCCTAATCCCCCTTGTGATAGTATCACACTGGCAGTCTGGGGTTAATAGATGCAAACTGTTGCATCTGGAGTAGATAAGCAATGAAATTCTGCTGTATAGCACAAGGAACTATATCCAGTCACTTGTGATGGAACATGGTGGAAGATACTGTGAGAAAAAGAATATATGTATGTATGACTGGGTCACTTTGCTGTACAGTAGAAATTGACAGAACTTCTTACATCAACTATAATGAAAAAAATATAAATGATAAAATAAAAAATAATAAAATTAAAACAGTCATAAAAAAAAAGGAAAGACAATGAAGCTTTGGGGAGGTAGTTAGTCATGGAGGTAGCTCTCTCGTGGATTAAGAAAGGGACTTCCTGGAGAGTTTGATGTCCCTTTTCTTCCATGTGAGAATACATTGAGGTATCTCTTGTATGTGGAGCCCAAAAAATAGCACAAACATACCTATGTATACAACAGAAGCAGACTCACAGAGGTAGAAAACAAACTGTAGTTGCTAAAGAGGGAGAAAGACAAATTAGAGGTATGAAATCAAGAGATACAAACCACTATACATAAAATAGATAAGCACCAAGGATTTACTGTATAGCACTGTCAGTTATATCTAATGTCTTGTGATAAGCTATAATGGAATATGATCTGCAAAAAAACAAAAAACGAATCTTGTCGTTGTACACCTGAAGTTGACACAGAATTATAAATCAATTATACTTCAGTCAAAACAAAGAAATTAGCACTCTGCCATCTAGAAGAAGGGTCTTACTAGAACCCAACCATGGTGATACCCTAATCTCAGGCTTTTAGTCTCCAGAACTGTGAGAAATATAATTCTATTATTTTGAGGCCACCTAGCCTAGGGTACTTTGTTGGAGCCACCAAAGAACTGAGAACCTTGTGTCAAAAATTCTACATGAATTAAGTTTGTGGTCTCTAACCTTTTTGTTGGTCACAGAGTAAGCAGTGAATGCAGATAATCCATTTACAGGGGGTATTTTAAAAATGTTGGCCTCCACTAAGTCATTGATTTACCTAAAATATGTGTGGAAGAAAGAGCTACACAGAAGATTCTTACTGCGTGTTGTGTGCCTAGGCATAGCTCTCAGAGATAGAACTAAAATTAAAGAGGAGTTCCCTTCGTGGCTCAGTGGTTAAGGAATCCGACTAAGAACCATGAGGTTGCGGGTTCGATCCCTGGCCTTGCTCATTGGGTTAAGGATCTGGCGTTGCCGTGAGCTGTGGTGTAGTTTGTAGACACGGCTCGGATCCCGCGTTGCTGTGGCTGTGGTGAAGGCCAGCAGCTACAGCTCCTGTTAGACTCCTAGCCTGGGAACCTCCATATGCTGAGGGTGCGGCTCTAGATAAAAGGCAAAAATATAAAAAAAAAAATAATAATAAAATTGAAGAATATAGTGGAAGAACTAAAATGGCATCTAGATAAAATACTTGAAGAAATAAACAAGAAAGAACTTCCAAAAAAAAAAAAAAAGATGCCCAGAGCATATAGTTTCTGTCTAATTGAAGGAAACAACAAATAAAATGCACAAACGGACTAACTAAGCCTCTAACCTCAAATAGGTATTTCCCTGAACAACTTCACCTAAGTCTTTGCAAGGTCCAACACACTCCATTCTAACACACAAACACACACATACACACACACACACACTGCAGTCTACTATGTATCAGACAGCCCATGGGAGAAACCAGCAATGGGTTTTATTATCTCATGTCCCTTTAGCCTAGCTGTTGAATGTGGACAATAAAGAAATGTGTGCATATCCTAGTATTAAGTACTTCTGAAAAACAGAGGCTTCCAATGGATTGGATGAATTGGAGTCACTTCTGTCCTCTATTAGCAGAGATACTGTCCTGCTATTACTTTCTAACATGATTCACAGAGATAATGTTTGTTTTTTTTCCAAGAGTGACACCGAGCTAAATCACATGTTAATTAATTTGTTTGATTAGAAAACCAAAGGTTACTTTTCTCTGGGGAACATCATGGTCTTTTGCCACGAAGCACAGAAGTTAAGTGACTCAAAGAAGACAATGGAAAGAAGTTAAAATGAGCAACCTTCTTGATAATAAAATTAAAAGTTGTAAAAAGAAATTACTTGCAAAGTCAGCAAAACTAAAGTGCTAGCCAGTAAAGCTATCTCATGATCCCAGGTTAAGTTTGTCAATGCTCCTATGGAAGTTCATGGCCAGGATTTGATTGGGCTAAGGGATGAGGACCAAGGGAAAGAGCTGGAGAAGGACCATGTAAAAGCACAGTTACAAAGAAGGGTTTACAAGAATCACTACTCAGTGAAGAAAGGAAAACCAACATTTATTTTTCTCAACTTGCTTTGCTTAAGCCACATACACGTTTGTGTGTGCTTCTAACATATAATGTATATGTTCATAATATATGATACATAATATATAATATATATCATACACATGTATATTATATATGGTATGTGTGATTATTTGTATATTTACAGGCATGTATATTCACATATGCACACATATATATATTTCTTATGGTTACGTGGATGTTTTTGTGATGTCTGGGTTTTTTTGTTTTTTGTTTTTGTAGCTGTGGCTATAAATAGAATCTAATCATACTCCCCACAAAGCCTATCTTTTAGGTGAAGTTAGACTTCTTGACTAACTTCTAGTTTACATTGATGGGTACGGCCTCTTGTATGGAAAGGTAGAGCTAATGACACACAGTAACTACGGTGTGGACTTAGATCTGCCATTCCAGAAGCTTTTGCAGAATTTCACAAGTTGATAAATGTAGCTTAAAAGTTAAGGATAAAGCCAATTCCAAAATAAAATTAACCAGAATCACATAATAACAATGATGAACATTTTTCAGACTTTATCATATGCCATGCACTGTACTAAAAACTTTAATTTGATTATTTTATTCTTCCAAAAGCTCAGTGAAGGCAGTACTATTATTATCTGTTTCATAGATGAGGAAACTGAGGCTTAGAGAGCTTAAACAATTCCCCCAAAGGACATGGCTGGAGAGTGGCAGAGACATAGGCAAATGTAAGAATTTATTCCAGAGCAGCTGGTGATCAATGACTACATTCAAGAACCTTGGGCCAAGCAGTTACTGAGACTAACCTCCATTAACAACCACATGTGCCTTCTCTAACTATTAACATGAGGATAAATTGTACACAAACCTACAATCAGACAAAAGGAAAAAGGAGAAATATATATGTTCATGCAGCATTCACAGCAATGAAATGACATTGCCCAGGGGTAAAGAAAATAGAAAGCCTCATCAGCATTCACAAATTTCCTAAAAATAATATAAAAATGCATTCCTTGTCATACTTAATGACTATCTGCTGCCACTTAGAGCATTTGGAGCTTCATTTGTAGATTTTGTGGTTATCTAAAGCTGTGCTTTCTTTCTCTCCCCCTCAACCCCACCTCATCTCTTTAATCAAACCTGAAAGAATCCACAAGCAGCACTAGTTGTAGTTCTAAAACCCCAGTGTGGAGCCAAAGCAAGTTGAACGGCAGTAGCAAAGAGAGTAAGAGGCAACAATTTCACAACTGAATTAGCATCTGCACACACACTGGAAAGCGGACATGTTCCCAAAGGCATACATTTTGTAAAATCTGGCCACTCCTCTGGGAATTAAAGTACTTTTTGAAAGCATATGTATGAATGTCAGTGTCCTCTAAGCCATTATTTATGAATACATTCTATAATGTTGGCAAATCTCGACTGCGATGACTTTTTCTAACACTGCATTAGAAAGCCTGGTTTTGTAACCTCTGCATTTTAAGACTCTGACTTAGCTTTTTTCCTAACTCATTCCTAATAGGTGAGCATTACTCAGGCATCATCTGCAGTGGGCGTCATTTGCTTCATAGCTATGCTCTTTTTCAAAAATCATAAAGTAATAGCACAAGGACTAAATCACTGAACACAGGTTACCCATTTTCCTGCATGGTATATGTATATACATGCACAGTGTATGTATATGTGTGCAAGTATCTGTTTGTATGCATTTGCAAATCTATCCTTATATGTATCTATCTATCCATCTATCTATGAATAACATTGCTTTAGAATAATGGGGATGCATTGACTCTGTTATTGTCCCTTTACACATTTTAATATTTCTTGCCTGACATCCCTATTGTCACATTTGAATTTGAAACTGTAACTTTTTATATTTCTCAAGTCATTTCAATTGTACATGATTTGTATCCTCAACCAGATGAGTTCAGAAAAGACATTCTCTCTTATTTTCTTTGGAGCACAGGTACATCAACTCGAATTTGAGAGCAAAATTTTGTGCTTGTGTATTTTTAGAGAATTTATCAGGCTCTCAAAGGATTCTATTACCCAAGGAAAATTTAAAGTTCCCATAGAGATCTCTGATATCACATTCATTATTTTATGGCTTCCATTATATATATCAGAGAAAGAGTGTGCTTTTGGTCAAGATCTGTACAAAAGTATATACTATATGAATTAATGTCAAACTAGGACTATCATGAGGTCTTGTGACTAGCAGGCAAAGCGACACTTTCTAGAATTCAATTTATGCTTAGATTTTTAATCAATATTTGCTTTAATTCTGTGCTCCCAATGTACGTTTTGGCAAAGGTAGATAAAAGAATAATTGAATAACACAGTCTCAATTTCAAAAAGATAAAAATTTGAATCATCTTCTGAACTCCATTAGAATACCTACATTGCCTAATTCTGCTCAGGCTATATTGACATGGGGGTCATAGAATAATTTTCAATGACTATAATGACAAACAGCACCAAGGAAAAGATTCCTGTTTCTAAGAATAATGATGCTAGAGTATACTTATTCTAGGGTCTTGCTTAGGGATGCTTTTCTTCTTCCAGGTGACTGTCATCAGCCACATCCTTACTTTCCCATAAATAAAAATCCATTTCAAGAAAATAAGAGTGGCAGAGAAAGAATGAAGACCACTGTTCATTTTAGAGACCACTAGAGCAAGCACAGATGCCATCAAAGCAAAGAATTTTTGCTTCAAGTATAGTTTTGCCCCCTGTAAATCTTTTCCCAGTTTCCACTTCATTCACCTTAGATTGCATGTGCATTGGATTGTTCCATGTGCCATGGCAGTATATTCTGGAAGTGGTTCTTTTTCAGCACATTGAAACCCCAAGATGAAATAAATACCACTTCAGTAAGCGGCAATCTTTAAGGCACTGAAGAGTTCCCTGAGTGCAGAACCTTCTTTTCTGAGCTCATCCTCCAGCTTTGGAAAGTAGTTTCAGTTTCAGGAGTCCCACCCATCTATTCTGTCTCCTTGAAAAGCACAAAGGATAAAAAAGAAGTAGATCATCTCTTGAGAAAACTGTGTTTGTAATCTTTATCCTGCAGAAATTTACTTCAAAAGTAAATTTGAGTCAATTTTGAAAGGCAAAGAAAAATCCCTCTGCTCCTTCTCAGTCAATATTACTTGTGACATACCACCTCTTCTTAGACTTTTCTTACCTATTTTTTTTCTTCACAGAGATGCTGCTCCTCTTGGGGATCAAAGTCCAATCAGTGAGAAGCTATTAGGGAGAGAAACAACAATTCCAAAAGAAAAAAAAATGTAAAGAATAAGAATATTAAGGGATGGAAATAGCCAGATGAGACACAGTCAGAAAGAAAATAGAGATGATGACATTATACATCTTAGCAAAGAAAATAAAAGTCTCAAGTGGATTTTATTCAACACAGTAATTGGGGTAACTCTAAAGCACTCAAGAGATTTATTGAATAGTTACCATGAGCCCTGTTCTGGATAACTTCCCTTGCATTATCCAAAGGAAAATGCAAGGGAATAACTAGACAAAGTCTGACTCTTAATCCAGGATATAGGTGAGGAAATAAAGCATGTAGACTTATGAAAAACAACTTAACAAAATAGTAACTGATTGGTATAGACAGGAAGAATTAAAGGAATCCATAAATATCCTTGATTAAAGAGTATATGTCATTTTTATTTGTGATCAATTTTTTTCATTCATGAAAACTTTAAAATTACAGGACTGTTTCATCTGCCTTATCTCTTATTATCCTTAGATTAACGTCTTGAAGTAGATGTTTCACAGATGGATATACTGGGGCTCAAATGTTTTCTGTAAATTTCCCAATGGAATATGACTGGAGAATGTTACATTCATGAGTTGAACTCCTGTGAATCATGGTCATAAACTGATACAGAATGATCAAAGTAAATGAAATGCTGGAACTTAAAAGAGGCCTTGTACATTCATTCCTTTATCCACCGTGTACCAAATGATTAAAATATTTCAGCCACTTTGTGAGGCATTGGGCATATATGCGTGAATAAAATGTAGCTCTTGCTTTCTCAGAGGATGATATAAAGACAATACCTACTAAATATGAGAGATGAAATGACTGAGGGAATCTTGATGATCAAATAGCAGGTGTTGAAATTCTTTAAAGTCATGTTGTTAGACTGGAGCTCCCTCAAAACAAGCCCATGTGTAATCCAGACATAATAAATGATCCAGGACATTGAGATTATGAGAGCCCAGGAAGAAACAGGTATCTTGCTCTTAAAAGGGTCACCATCTGAGGAGAGAGGAGTTTTGTTTTTGAGAGAAAAAGAGGTAGTTCCACAGGATATCAAGAAGCCCAGTCCTCATGAGGAAAAAAAAAATCTGTTCTTTAAATCCGGTGCTATAATGTTCTAGCTGTGGGAATTCGAACACATTTCTGTACACTAATAATGAAGTACTAAAATGAGAAATTAAGAAAATAATACCCTTTACATTTGCATCAAGAAGGATTAAACACTTAGAAATATATTTAACCAAGGAGGCAAAAGATGTGTATACTAAAATAAATAAATAAGCTGAAGAAAATACAAATAAATGGAAAGATATTTCATGATCATAGATTAGAAAAGCAATATTGTTAAAATGTTCATACTACCCAAAATGATCTACAGATTCAATACAATCCCTGTGAAAATTCCAATGGCATTTATCACAGACATAGAGAAAATAAACAATCCTAAAATCCACATGGAACCACAAAAGACCTCAAATAGCCAAAGCAATCTTGAGAAATAAGAAGAAAGCTTAAGGCCTCATACACTTGCTGATTTCAGACTATGTTACAAGACTCAGAAATAAATCTATGCCTATGGTCAACTGATTTTTACAAAGTCTATAAGAATAATTGATACCAAAAATAGTTTCTTCAGTAAAATGTGTTGAGAAAACTGGACATCCAAAAGCAAAAGAATGAAATTCCTATCTTACACAGAACAAAATGTGAATTCAAAATAGATTAGGAACTTGAATGTAAGAGCTGAAACTAGAAACCCCGTAGAAGAAAGCATTAGGAATATGCTACTTGACATTGGTCTTAGTTATTTTTTTTTGGTTTGACACCAAAAATAACAGCAACAAAAACAGAAATAAACAAGTGGGACTACTTCAAATGAAAAAGTGCTCAGCAAAAGAAGCCATCAAAAAATGAAAAGGCAATGTTTGGAATGGGAGAAAGTATTTGCAAACCGCACATCTGATAAAGGGTTAATATCCAAAATATGCAAGGAACTCATACAACTCAATACCCAAAGAACAAAGAAAGTATAAAAAAATGGGAAAAGGACCTGAATACAAATTTTTCCGAAGAAGACCTACAAATGACCAACAGGTACATGAAAAAGTGCTAAGCATCATAAATCATCAGGGAAATATAAACCAAAAACACAATGAAATATTACCTCACAGCTGCTAGGATGTGTGCTATCAAAAACCAAGCAATAGCGAAGGCTGGCAAGGATGTGAACATTTGTACATTGTTGGTGGGAATATAAACAAGGACACTTTGGGGGTTTTTTGTGGCAGTGGGTGCGAGGGCTGTTGTTTTATTCTATAAGCTTGCACAAATTATACCCACATTTCAGGATAGAAGATAAAATAATAGTTCTTCGATGGGGTCTTTCCTCAACATTAAATCATGATGTGACTTCTACCTTCTATAAAAACACTGAGTAGTTTATTTGGCAGTTTTAAGGTTTATCTTAATTGGAGATATGTGTGTGTGTGTGTGTATGTATATATGCACGTGTATTACATACATCAATTATGTGTTAAGTTTCTTTTGAATTGTACTCCTTACATTTGACATTTTGTATTTGTTTGTATCTAGTACCTCCATAGTATTGTTTACAGTGGTATATTTGATATTTAAATAATGCATGGACCTCATTCTTCCTTTTACATTTCTCCATTTCGAAAGCCGTAACAGCATATTTGGTGACTTGATGTAAAACAGAATGCATGAATAATGTGTATCACTGTAGTTCAGCGCACTGCCCTTCTCAAGGTGAGGCACTGACTCTTGTTTGGTAAACTCAGGCCTCACTGAGTATTACCTGAGGGAAACTGAGTCAGTCCCTTGGATTTCTTTCAAGATTGGAAAAGCATCTCCGTAGAGAAGAAACAATCATTTCCTAAGCAATAGGGTTATTGAACTACTTTTGTCTGAGTAAGTAACTCTCCATGGCACATTCAGAGGAATGTCTAATTCTTGTCATGGCTTGTGACATATTTTCCCTTTGATAATACAACTGAAAAGGTATATTTGGAATTTTAAGCAATTTTCAACGTAGATGTGTCGAACATGCTGATTTTCCCAAGACTCCTACTGAGTAAACTCATCTCCCTTCTTTAGGGTGACAAATTATGTAAAATAATTTATATTTTTTCTTTTTAAAAGTTTTATTGAATTATAGTTGATTTACAATGTTGGGCTAATTTTTGCTATACAACAAAGTGATTCAGTTATACATACACAATTGCCCATTTTTTTTCAGATTCTTTTCCCATATACGTTATTACAGAATATTGGGTAGTTCCCTGTGCCATATATCAGGGCCCCACTGACCATCCATTCCATGTACAAAAGTGTGAATATGCTAATCCCAAACCCTCAGTCTAGCCCCCGCGAAGTGTCCCCTTTGTTAACCATGTTTGTTTTTGAAGTCTGTTAAGTTTATGTTCTGTAAATAAGTTCATTTGTATCATTTTTTTTTAAGATTCCACATATAGATGATATCATATGATGTTTATCTTTTTCTATCTGGCTTACTTCACTAAGTATAATAATCTCTAGGTCCATCCATGTTGTTTCAAGTGGTGTCATTTCATTTTTTTTATGGCTGAGTAATGTTCCATTGTACATAGGTACCATATCTTCTGTATCCATTCTTCTGTTGATGGACATTTAGGTTTTTCCATGTCTTGGCTACTCTAGATAGTGCTGCAGTACTGAATTTCTTTTCTCTATTTTCATTCTACTCTGTCTTTTAGAATATTGTCAACTTCAGAACTGTGCTGTTTCGACTTGAGCTTAACATATTGAAGTCTCTCCTGAGCTACAGTCTCCCGATTTATGACTGCTCAGGTGATGCCTATAACAGAACACCTTTCAATGCTTTGAAACAGAATGCTTTACTCTCCCACCCAATCAACGATTCTCCTTTCTCTTTCCTTCCAATCACCTTTCCACCCACCTGTTCCTTCCTCCACGCAGTTCCTCCTGGACTCTTCATGCCATCACTCTAGTGTAACAAACTATTCTCTCTGACTTGCATCAGTGGAATAAACTTCTAAGTACCTCCCCTTCTGAAGCTTTCTTTTCATTTTATGAAATCCCTGAAGTCTTTTACTAGACTATCATTTATTGTGGAACATCCCTCCTCACTTTATCACCAGGAGAATATACACTTCATGAGCTTTGTCTATTTTCTAGGAGAGTGGCTACCGCAGGGCCAGCACATAATAATAGATATCTGTTCAAGGAATTAACTAGTCTCATGCTCAGATACCTTCAGTGGCTTCCTAGTACTTTAAAAAAAAAAAAAGTTAAAGCTGTTATGCAAATCTTGCATAATGTTTATAACAACATGCTGGCAATAAATGACTTTAGTGACCATGAGTATTGGATAACACTTAAAATAAGTCATTACTTAAAAGAACTAATCTATAACTGAGAAACTCAGAAATATTTATATTTGTGTTTTCATTAGGTCCCATAGTTTAATTCCATATTATTGTATAGAGTACTTTGACTTTTGGTAACAAAATTAAACTATGTAGTAAGTAATGTGTTAAAGCTCTTTACAAGTTTACAGTCTCATGATTTCAGTTTTATTATATGTCGTTTACAAATAAGAAAAACTTAGATGAAGTAACTTGCCTATGGTCACCCAGCTAGTGAGAGATAGAGCCAGGATTTTTAATTGATCATTATTTTCTTTTTTTAACGATGATTTTTATTTTTTCCATTATAGCTGATTTACAGTGTTCTGTCAATTTTATGCTGCACAGCAAGGTGACTCAGTCACACAAACATGTATACATTCTTTTTTCTCACAATATCATGCTCTATCACAAGTGACCAGACATAGTTCCCAGTGCTATACAGCAGGATCCCATTACTTATCCATAAGTTTCTCATTTTCTTTCTGCAGAAGAGAATCGATATATTTAGTTTTAAAGAACTCACATTTTATAGAATTCTCAGATTCTCTTGAGTCTGCTTACAAAGAGCCTGTTTTCTCTCGTTGGGGATGATGTTTTCCATCTACCTCAGAAAATCTCGGAGAGCCTTGAGAGTCCCAGAATAATGTCTCATCTGCAGATAGGAATTGAAGCCTGGTGGAGGGGGCTGTGACTATAAGCCCAGAACAAACAAAACACAGTCCTCTTTCCCTAGGGGTCATAGAAATGGTGAAGTGTTTGATGGAGGTCAGAAATATCCAGGAATACTTCGGTTTTTCACATAATTGCTGCTCCTACCCAGGAACCCTTTCTTAAACTAATTTGGAGCTACTAAGTTATCAAGGAACCCCCACATACCATGGCATTTCATCTCCTTAATATCTTTCACCTTTTCCTTCTTCTTTAATAGATGGATCAAGAAAACCGTTGGAGCTTGAGGGGCCCTTAGAAGCCACTTTCTCCTTGACCCACACACTGCTTGATCTCTTGGAAACTGCCAACCCTGGAGAGAAGCATTTTTGACTTCCTTTCTGGACTGGATGAAACACGAAGGGAACTTAAGGCAAGAGATATTTTAATGTCTTTTTCTACTTTCTTTTTCTACTTTCTTTCAGTCTCTGTGATAGCCACCTAATCCAGGCTGAGGGCTAATGCACATGGAAGGGAAACGAAATCATCTCAGCATGTGTGCTCCTCTGACATTTTGATAAGAGCACAGAAACTGGTAGGCGGCACATCCCCTAAACCACCTTTCTAATAACATACCTTTGTAGCGCTCCTCAGAAAGTTCAGTGGCACTCCTTTTAGTCTGCTAGGGAAGTTGACAAAGGATTTTAAGAGTATTCAGAACCACAGAAGTGCAATTGTCCAGTGCGTCTGCAAATGTCTCCACAATTTAATGTACTCTTACATTTTACTTTAAAATAATTCTGTCCACTTCTATTTAAAGAGAAAGCCACTTTTTGCTTTAAATTCTTATTACAGGATGTTTATTTTGGCTTATTTGCTTCTTGATAGAATTAGAATGCGTTGCTAGAATAAGACTTGAGAAGGACTTCAAAGATTTTTAATATTACTTTGTAATTAATATTACATTAATATTAACATTAATATTTTTAGTAGAAACTTTTCTTTGAATGCAAGTTTATCCCAATCTCAATGTGGAGAAATCAATCATCAGGATGCTTTCGACGAATATGGCCAGAGGGTCTGGTTCCTTCCGCATCTCCTCAGTTATTGGAGGCCTTAGAAGGTATTCTACAAAGCTCACTTTGAGTACAGGTGAATTTCTCCAAACTTCTCTGTAGGAAGACACGGCAGAGTAAAATAATTCATCAGGCCATATCACTAGTTAGTGGCAGAGCTGACACTAAACTGTAGGATCTTGATCCTCCTACCTGTCTTTGAGATTGGGTCAATCTTTTTGGTATAGGGGAAAGAAAAAAAATTAAATAGAAATGTTGAAAAGAAAACATAGTGAATAATTTTGCCCATGATTGGGCTATAAACAGAAAATTTCTCACTCATAAATAATAATGTATTAAAGCATAATGGAAATGTCATGCCAATGACAGGCATTTGTCTTTTTCAGTAAATTTGTTTCTGACTTGTTTAACTCTCCCTTACAAGTTCACCTAATGCACCTTACACTTATCCTGAACTCCTTGAAATACTTTCAGATGGTCAAGGTGGCGTCTGCTTAACCTGCAGCTCCCCAACCAGTATTCCTCACTCCTCATAAATTTTGGGGAACAACCAAAGAACCCCAGGTGTATATATATATATATATATATATATATATATATATATATATATATATATATATATATAAGGGAAACTCGGCCTGTGCACAGGAAAACAGGCAAAGCAGTCCTTGGAGAGATAAACAAGACCTTCTTGATATGGTCCAGGACATGCTCTTCTATACTAATCTGGGCGTCACAACTAGACATGAAGAAACGATATTCTTTTGCTTTGTAGAAGAGAAGCACAACAATATTTTAGTTTGCTTATGAAAATATTTTTACAATATTTGTCTCCCTGCCATTGGCATCTCTAAATCCTTATTTCTTCTGCTCAAAATCACTGCCATTTTTCTTTTTACAAATATCTAAAGTTCTTTTGTCTTTCTTTCTTATTTGCCCCCCAGTCTTTTCCTCCTTATTTTCTTGTGGTCTTCTCATTCTTTCTTTTTTCACTTTTTCCTTCCCTTCTTTGCACTTATTTTTTTTCTTCTATCCTCTCCTCTAGCTTTCTTTTCCTCTCTCCTCTTCCTTTTTCTCTTTTTCTTTTCTCCTTTACATTATTTTTTCCCCTTCTCTCTTTCCCTCCCTCCCTTCTTCCTTTTTTCCATTCCTCCCCATGGATCTTTTTATTTCATTCTTTTATTTCTTCATTCATACTCTTTCATTCTTTTTCTTCTTTCTTCCACTGTATTTCTTCCCATTGCTTTTCCTTCCTCCTTCTACTCAGAATCATCCACTGAGAGGTTAAGAAATTGGTTTTTTTATCCAAAATCTTCAGTTTCTCGATAAGAGTCCCTCTCAGGGATTTAACTCTGTGGTCCTTCTGAACTGTCCAGTTTGGAGGAAAAACACTATGTCAGAGGATGCTTTCAGAGAGGCTTGGGGAATCCATCAGCCTAAACATGAACTGTCTGCACTGACCATTGACAGGGATGGGTACTCTCAACACTGCAGATGCTTCCTCCCTTCTGTCATTCTTTTTCCTTTCTTTTCTTCTCTTCTTTATTAAACAACTATAAGTATCCACGACATGCCAGGGGCTATGCTAAACACTGGGACAGCTAAGTAGACATAACCCCAGTTTTCTTGCAGGTTCCATTATGATTTATTCTAACTGAGGAAAATAATTATTAATCAAATAGTCACAAACATCTGTGTTTCTTAAGTCCTGCCACTCTGATGACCTTTAAAAATAGTGGAGAGGGAGGGAGTATCCTTGGTTACCTGAAACACTATACTTGGAAATTCTTTTGATGTTTCTTTTTTATGTCTTATTTTTAAACCCATGCAAACGTAACACACTATATATTTAAATAGGCCAAATTAATTTATGTCAGCCTTTCTAATGAGTTGAATAGTAGATGGCATTTGGTTTTGAAATATTGATTCAGGTAAAATTCCAGGCAACATGACTGGTAGCTATTTTATTAGTATGCATAATGTTTAAAAGCTCAAGCTTTAAAGAAAATAGGAAAGTCAGGATCAAGTACAAGCTCTTTTCTTGCCAGTTGGATGGCCTTGGGCAGCATTATTAAACTTTCTGTGACCTGGTATATCCTCACCAGTGTTACCTAACTCACAGCGATGCTGTTAGAATTTAATCAGGGAGTGTAACTTTTGGCACAGATTCAGTGACTTTAACACCCTTTACATGAAACTGACCATTATCATTATATTATTGTATTAACCATTGTTGCTGTGATTTTTTTTTTATTATTGTAATTAATTTGAGCTACAGTCATGCAAGGGAGCATCGGCTTACATGTATTGGAGTCTGAACAAGGGCATACAAGTGGGGTCAATGAGGGAATGAGGGCTCAACTCTCCTAGAGCTCACGTTGATACACAAGTAGATCCCCTAACATTGCTTCCAACCCAGTGTCTAATGGGCCTGGACATACATTGCCTTAGGGTCCAACAGTGCTGAAACCCAGCAAAGCTGGTGCTGAGCAGACAGTGGGATGAATTGCCTCTGGCACAGCAGGCGCTAATAGAGAGTGCTGGTAGGCAGAAAAGAGGGGGGAGCAGAGCGAGGGTATATTAATGATGAACCTCCTGCAAGAAGGGGAGAGATTAGCCAAACTGCTGATTGTGCATAGGGAGGCCAGCTGTGAGAGGTTAATGGAACATTAGGAGAACAGAGAGAAATCCAAAGACAGCTGGCTGCTACCTGGGATGATGGCTTTGAGTCATCAGAATCCAAACCACCACATGACAGACAGCCACAGCTGGAGGTGGAGTTATGACCTCAGCCCTGCAGGGTTTGCTAAGAGGGTGGTTAACGTAGGCATGCACGGATGAGGGTCCAAGAGACAGTGTGCTGATTCATCAGGTACTGTGATCCTTTGCCTCTTTCCCTTTCCTGAGTAATAGGCATCCCAATAGGATAGAAAATGGTCCAAAGGACTTACAATAAAGAAAGGGTTTTCACTGTCGATGTACATTCAGTTTGCTTCCATGTCTTGACTATTGTAAATAGTGTTGCAATGAACTTTGGGGACCATGTATCTTTTTGAATTATGATTTTTTGGCAGGTATATGCCCAGGAGTGGGATTGCTGATCATATGGTAGTTCTGTTTTTAGATTTTTTTAAGGAGCTTCCATACTGGTTGTGCTAATTTGTATTCCCAGCAGCAGTGTAGGAGGGTTCCTTTTTCTCCATACCCTCTACAGCTTTTATTATTTGCAGATTTTTCTAATGAAGGCCATACTGACCAGTGTGAGGTGATACTTCATTGCAGTTTTGATGTGCATTTCTCTAATAATTAGCTATGTTTAACATATTTTCATGTGCTTTTTGGCCATCTATATGTCTTCTTTGGAAAAATGTCTATGGAGGTCTTCTGTCCACTTTTTTAATTGGGTTGTTTGTGTTTTTTGATATTGAGCTGCATGAGCTATCAACAGAGGGCTGAATAAAGATGTGGCACATATATACACTGGAATATTACTGAACCGTAAAAAAGAACAAAATAATGCCATTTGCAGCAGCATGGATGGACCTAGAGATTGTCTACTAAGTTAAGAAATTCAGACAGAGAAAAAACAAATATTTGTATCACATATGTGGAATCTGAAAAATAATAATAATACAAATGAACTTACAGAAACAACAAACTTTACAAAACAGAAACAGACTCCCAGACTTTGAAAACAAATATGGTTACTAAAGGGGAAATGTTGGGAAGAGGTAAGGATTGGGATTTGGGGATTAACATATACACAATACTGCATATACAAGAGATAATCATGAGTTTCCACTGTGGCACAGTGGTTTAAGAATCTAACATGCAGTGGCTCAGGTCGCTGCAGAGGCATAGGTTCGATCCCCAGCTCAGCACAGTGCATTAAAGAATCCAGAACTGCCACAGCTGCAGTGTAGTTTACACCTGTGGCTCGGGTTCAGTTCCTAACTCAGGAACTTCCATATGCCACGTATGTAGCCAAAAAAAAAGGAAGTTGCATACTTGTTATATATGATCCTTAGGAAATACTAACAAAAGATCATATTCTAAGAGTTGGACAGTTTAGAAAAGATTTCAGAACTTTTTGAATCAGATTTTTTTAAAAATTATATTTGGCTTAATTTTTTTGTATTCTTCACTCTTCATTTTATTTTATTAAACTATAGTTGATTTACAGTGTTGTGTCAGTTTCTGCTGTAAGGCATAGTGACTCAGTCATACATATATGTAATATATTATTTTTCTTATACATTTATTGATTGATTTGTTAAAATTAAGGACCTGTGCTAGTACTAGAGAAAGGCAGTGAAACAAACAGGCAGACCTGGTCTTTAGCTTCCAGGATCTCACAGTTTAAAAGGTAAAGCAGAGCAAGTTTATTCTCATGCAAAATGATGTCTAAAAGGAAAAGGTTTGAACAGAAAATGTAGTCTTGTAAAAAGGCAGAGCCCATACTTCTCTGACCCAAGAGATCTCTCCACTAAATGGGACTATAAGATAAATAGTACTGTATAAATTCCATTTTATTTTATCATGAAAAAGTGATGTTTCTTCCTTTAACTCCAGAGGAAGAAAAGAAAATGATCTCTTTGTGGGCCTATGAGATCCCAAATGATTTTCATTGCTATTATTTTTCCAAGTATGGGATATTTCTGTTCCAGGTAGCCTGACTCATGATTCAGTCATTGGCTTTACTTGGTAAAGTATCTATAAGTTAAACTAATTTAAAGCTGCTAGGCCATGTCATATGAGCTGAATATGTGAAGGACTAGAGAAGAGTCCCGAACACAGATGTTCAAAGCACACCTTAGCTTCCCTTTCTTTTGTCCTTCCAGTCTTTTAAGTTACTTCCAGCCTTGAAAGTAAGAGAAAATACTGAGTTTTTCAAAATAAGTATCTTTATTGTTAGCATAGCTTGGTGGTTTTCCAGAAAGATGGCCAGAATAGGCCACTCTGTCTATTGCTGCTTCTGAATGCATCCAGGACACAAGGTTTTGGCTGGGAGTAATTAGACTTGGTTTTAGGATCAAGAGTGTAGAGTTTGGGATTAACATGTACATATTACTACATATAAAATATGGAGTTCCCATCATGGCGCAGCTGTTAATGAATCCGGCTAGGAACCATGAGGTTGCGGGTTCGATCCCTGGCCTCACTCAGTGGGTTAGGGATCCGGCGTTGCCGTGAGCTGTGGTGTAGGTTGCAGGTGCAGCTCCGATCCTGTGTTGCTGTGGCTGTGGCACAGGCCTGCGGCTACAGTTCCGATTAGACACCTAGCCTGGGAATCTCCATATGCTGCGGGTGCTGCCCTAAAATGACAAGAAAGCCAGAAAAAAAAAAAATAGGTAACCAACAAGGACCTACTGTGTAGCACAGGGAACTAGACTCAATATCTTGTAATAATCTATAATGGAAAAATCATCTAAATATTGTGTAATTATATATTAATGTATAATATATATACACTACATATAACTGAATATAATTATATATTAATGTATAATATATAATTATACACACATATAACTGAAGCACATTGCTGTACACTGAAACTATGATTATAAATCAATTCTATCTCAATAAAAATTATTAAAAAAAGAGAATGGGACACCAGACAAGTTCATGGAATATTACAAAGTGCTCAACTGCATTCACAACTGAGCATCATTTTCTCAAAAAAAGGCAGTGGATGAATTTCATCGTTCATAAAATAATGTGGCTGTCCTGACCGTAGTGTAGATTCCCTGGAGTGGGAAATGGAAGGAGCAGACACCTCTACACATGTTTATGTCTTCATAGAAAAGTAGATGATAAATGTGCACTTGCTCTCCATTTTTTTTCTAAGAGCTAGTTTCTTATTAGTCATAATCAGAAAATTGATTATATTTATAACATTCCTCACAGGAAACAATTTAATAGGACCCATTCCATCAGACATCAGTCGCTGATGATGACAATAGCTGGGCATATAGTTATGGGTGGTTATTATATGCAAGCACTGTTCTACAAATTTTGTATATACTTGTTTAAATGTTTCAAACATTCTATAAACTAGGACTATGATGATCCCCATTTTATGACTGGAAAACCAAATTGTAGAAAGATTAAATAATTCAATTAAAATCACACAATGAGAAGGCTGCCTAGCAATATTGTTTATTGATGTGGTCTTCATGCAACTCATCTTTATTTTATTTTTACCATCTTCAAGGGAAAACATAAAACAAATTTTATTCTCTCTAATTTATGTTGATAACATCTGTGTCAAGAATTGCCATCCACCTTGAAATCTTTATTTCAAAAAGAGGAGAGCACTTTTAGAGTGTGACGTTATAGTATGGCTTGGGAAACTCACATGAAAAAAAGGAAAAAGGTGAATATGCTCTACAGTCTGTTCGTCAGTTTAAATAAATATATAGGACTTCCCGTGTGGCTCGCAGCATAACTACTCGGCGTTGCTTCTTCAGTGGCTGTGGCTCGACCCCTAGCCTGGGAACTTCCATATGCCGCAGGTGCGGCCACTTGTTTAAAAATAAATAAATAAATAAATAAATAAATAAATAAATAAATAAATAAATATATAAAATGGGGCTTAACATACGAGCCTAAAGTCAAATACCTTATGTTGCTATGTTGCAAACAAACTTATTGCATCAGTGGAGACGCCCAGCTGTTCTCCCTTTTCCACTCCAGATGCCCCAGTCTGTTCTTGATGGCCTGGGGTCTTTCATCTTGCTGTCTTTGGGAGTATTTCTTCAAGACCTGCAGTATCAAGAAACCAAAATCAGGTCAGTAATTAAAGAAAGACTTATTCTGACCTTTTGAAAAATAGGTTTGTGTTTTTTTTCTGTTCATTCTTTTATCCTACATCTTCTACCTCCTACTCAATATTCAACTCTTTCCCCAGTTGGGTGGACACACTACGTTTAGTAATAGCTAAAACTATATTTAGGTTTTACTTCTGTTTTTAGCACCTTCTATGTATCAACTATTTTAATTCTCACAAAAAATTAGGAGCTACATAATATTATTATCACTGCCCTTTTAGAGATGATAAAACTGACATAAAAAGAAGTTTACATTTATAGGAACGAACACATGATGGACAGAATTTTAAGGCAGGCAGTCAGACTCTAGTTTCTGTACTCTGACCCACTCTGCAATACTGCTTCAAGGACCAGCAGCTTTCTAAGCAGGAAAAATTACCTACCTATCAAATCAATGTTATAGGTTGTAAAAGATGAACATTATTCTAATGATATGGAAGTGTAGCAAGGCCATGGATTCTCAGACATTACGTTTACAGACAGGAAAAAAAAAATGGTTTGGGAAGATACCTTGTGCTTATTTTGGTGCAAGCATGAGGTTTTCTTAGAATCTAAATTTTATCGTGTCCGTAGGATTTCCTCTCTTGTGTGATGCCATTCTCAGTGACTGGTTCTGATAAGTTAGTTACCAACCTATGCTTACGACAGTTCCCCCAGTGCTCAGGCTACCATTCTGCCTGTTTACATCAAAAGGACACTTCTGCAAGTCAGAGCAGTATTTGTACACAAAGCAGGTTCACAACCTATACTCTTCCCATATTTGTGATACGCTATTACAGTAGTCATCCATTTTTCTTTTAGAAGTAGAAATTGTTATTTAAGCCAGAATTTACACTTGTGACATGCATTTTCATTTGTAATAAATTACTTAATTTCAGGCAAATTTAAAATGATGGTTACTACATCATCAGGAAATGTATTCTGTCCAGTTAGCCTTGGGCAGCAGGCCTGTGTCACATTCAGGAGTGATGTTACATACTCAGTAATGTTAGTTTGTTAATTAACTGTATTAGGATGAGATATGATCTGATTGTGCTAAACTTATATCCATTGTCTATCTCATAAAATGTAAGACAAACACATTCCTGCCTTATCACTCAGAGACAGGGCTTGAGGAATTTAGGATATTCAGGAATACTGATTATATACCTGATGGTAATTATAATTATATAGGTAGCATATAATATTGGATTCATGGGAGTCATTGAGTTGCCTCTCCATCAAAGCCCAGGTGCTTGAGGAGGATGAAAAAAAAAAAACAACTGTAAAAGGGAAGAATGAAGAACATAAGTGAGAAAGTAGAAGCATGTTAAGAAAACATATTAAGGATTTCCGTTGTGACTCAGTGGGTTAAGAATCTGACTAGTATCCATGAGGATGCTGGTTTGATCCCTGGATTCAATTAGTGGGTTAAGGATCCGGCAGTGCCACAAGGTGTAGCATTGGTTGCAGATGCAGTTTATATCTGATATTGTGGTGGCTGTGATGTAGGCTGGCAGTTGCAGCTCTGATTCGACCCAAAGCCTGGAACTTCCATATGCTATGGGTGCAGCCATTTAAAAGAAAAGAAAAAGAGAGAGAAAAAAAGAAAAAGAAAAGTTAGGTCATGTTAAAAAAAAGAAAACTTAGTTCATGTTAAACTTAGTTCATTTAAAAAACATGTACTTGTTGCTAGAAGTTTTCGCCAAAATTAAAATAAAAATTAAGGGAAAAAATAAAAAAAGAAAACACGTTATCCATCATCTCCCCTGATTCTGGAATGTTTGTTTTTCGGGTATTCTTTTTTCCCCCTCCCCTCCTTTTGTATGAAAAATTGAAAATGAGCAGTAGAGAGGAAAGAATAACTTAAAAAGCTCTTCTTTTGCTTTTAAAATTTTTTAACTGTTTTTGCTTGGTTTGTTCTATTTGTTTAATTGGACTCATCATTCTAGGACCATTCTTGTTGTCACTCTCTTACTTTAGAGTTTACAAACATTATGATTTTATTACCTATAAAAAGGCCAGTAAATAGATTCCCTGTCATTACTAGGAACTAAGGTATCAGTTTAGCTTCTCTGTTCCTTTGCAAGATGAAGAACAGGGATTTGACAAGATGGATAACAGAACAGGCTAAATTAGAATGGAGGTAGGGAAAAGAAAATATATTTGAAACATAAAAGAAAGATGAGGGACAGCCCAGCCTGTTCTTTCCAGAAAGACACTTGTCTTTTTTCTAAATATGAAAAAAATGAATATATCATATATTATATTTAAAATAATTGTTAAATATGATTATTCACAATTTTAAAATTAAATAACGAATTAGAAATTATCATCTGAATTGGATACAGTTTTGTGTTTACTCTTTCATTCAGCTACAACAGCTAAACTGTAAATTTGCTTCATTTTTTTGGCTGTGCCTGTGGCATGTAGAAGTTCCCAAGCCAGGGAACAACTGTGCCACAGCAGCAACCCAAGCCGTTGCAATGACAATGACAGATCCTTAACTTGCTGTTTCACAAGTGAACTCATAAATTTGCTTCTTAATAGTTTAATGTTTTGTGGTTCCTAGATTTTTTTTTTTATCCTAAACTTTTTGTATTCAGATGTTTGGATCATTTCACAGTGAACATTATATTAAAAACATTTCACTAAAACTGCGATAAACATTTTAAATCAGTTTTATAATTTTCGTACTTATACATTACATCTACTTATAAACTAGGCTATCTATGTACTGCCTATAATTTTTGATAGCTTTTTTTTGGAAAAATAATTTTGAGGGCACTGTCTGAATTATGTGATTTGGCATTTCTGAGCTATAATGTATGACATAGGTCTGCTACTATTGCAGAAGGCAATTGGGAAAAATGAAGAGGTAACAATTATATTTTGTTGTTTTGTGCAATCAATAGGAGACTGGGCTTAGGAGACAGACTGTCTGGGTTCCAATCTGGGATGTAATATTTACTAGAGAAAAAAAAAATGTTAGCATGCTGTATCAATTCTCTGTGCCTGCCTTGTCTTAACTCTAAAATGAGGTTTATAATAATAATAATGGTAATAATAATTCCTATCCAGTTAGGCTGGGTTGAAAGTTTAATTAGTTAATATATGTAAATTGATGACAGTAGTCCCTGGTACGAGAAAACACTCAAGAAAAGTTAGCTGTTATTATTATTCAGCATCTGGGTTATAATTAATAGTGATTAGATTTTGTAAACAGTGGTATGGCTTATGGCAAAGACCAGAAGCAACTCTTAATCAATGGCTTATTCAGATAGCAATTTGGCCTTTTTAAATAATGAATCTAAACTGATTCTTCTAAAAAGTTCTTCTTGTTAAATAGCAGTAAATGATGCTGGTGACCAGAGGCAGCAAGAGGAATTTATACCTTTTGGGACCTGCTGATTATTTTATTGTCCAAATGAGCAAAGTAAGGTAGTCAGTATTAATACAGGCTGCTCTGAAATCAGTATCTTCTGATTTCCTGATCCAGGATTTTTTTTTTTTTACATTGTTTTGCAATCATTACGGAACCTCTATGACTCTTTGAACAGTGAGCAATCTCCTAGCTTGGACTTAGCATAATGTCCTCAAGGTCCATCCTTGTTGCAAATGTTAAGACTTCCTTCATTTTAATGATTGAACAATATTCCATTATATATATATATATAAACATTTTAATGATTGAACAGTATTCCATTTTTCATATATATATATATATATATATATATATATATATACACCCACATATATATATATAATCACATTCTCTTAGCCATTCATCTATTGATGGGCACATGGATTGTTTCTATGTCTTGGCTGTTGTAAATAACACTGCAATGAACATCAGTGTGCACAAATCTTTTTGAAATAGTGTTCTTCATATTTTGGAAAAATAAAGGTCTTGGACTGTTTGTGAAAATTTTCAGGGAATATATCAAATACATGTAGAATCTGCGGCTAGTTTATAATGTTATTGCATCACTGAGGCACAGGACCAGAAACATGACACCACAAATTCACAATGGAATCATTTGGAGAAGCCAGTATTTTCAGCAGAGCCTCTAATCCAGGGAAGGAAGACACAGTATTACTCTGTCCCATGGCTTCGGTGTTTTTTTTTTGTTTTGTTTTGTTTTGTTTTTTTTTTTTTGCTTTTTAGGGCCACACCCAAGGCATATGGAAGTTCCCAGGCTAGGGGTCGAATTGAAGCTGTTGCCGCCAGCCTGCACCACAGCCATAGCAACAAGGGATCTGAGTCACATCTGTGACCTACACCCCAGCTCCCGGCAATGCTGGATCATTAACCCGCTGAGCGGGGCCAGGGATTGAACCTGCATCCTCTTGGATCCTAGTCAAGAGCATTAACTGCTGAGCCACAAAGGGAACTCCCGTCTTTGTGGCTTTGGTGTTACACTATGACATGGTCCATTTGTCAAAGCTAAATTGTTTAGAGAATAAATGGCCAATACAAAATAAGAGGAACCAGAATAATAATTAAAATATATTGCGCGTCTTCAATGCATCAAGCAGTGTACCAAACATTTTTCCTTCTGCATGACATTGCTTAACGTCACAATAACCCAGAAAGCTATTTGTTGTTCTTGTCTGTGTTATATACATGAGGCCACTGAGCCTTCTAGAGACAGACTAAGCCATCTAAGGTGTTTCTATTAAAATTGACACCTAAAAAGCTGAAAGGTGGGATTTAAATGTATTTTTTCCACTTTTAAGCCCAAATCTCTTAACTAATATATTAATGATTCAAGCTTTATGTCATTTTAACAATATTTCTTGATTTTAGTAGAAGTTCCCCAGGATCTTACAATAATTTTCTGTATATATAACTTTCTTCTTTATTTACGTTGATGCTATATCACTAGACAAGTTGTGATTCTTGATTTTGCATTCTATTTTTTTGTAATGGTTTTCTTTCTGAAATTTCACATTATATGGTATTAATATTGCTTCGATCATGTCTGTTTGCTTTTATTTAAAAAATCTGTCCACAATTTTCTTGTTAAATTTTCCATCTTACTTTGTTTTAGGTCTTATAAATAGCATCTGTATGATTTATGTTTTACTAATTGAAAAAAGAGTATTTTATTTAAAAGTAGTTTTATTAATCTATGATTCCATTTTAGCTGGTAAAGTTACACTTAGATATTTTCGTTGTTTTATTGGAGTATAGTTGATTTACAATGTTGTCTTTCATTCTTACTTCCTTCCTTCCTTTCTTTCTTTTTTTTTCCTTTTTTTGCTTTTTAGGGTATCACTGCGGCATATGGAAGTTCCCAAGCTAGGGGTCAATTCAGAGCTACAGCTGCCGGCCTACGCCACAGGCACAGCAACATGGGATCCAAGCCACATCTGCAACAACCTACATCATAGTTCATGGCAACCCTGAAACCTTATCCCACTGAGTGAGGTCAGGGATCAAACCTGCATCCTCACAGATCCTAATCGGATTTGTTGCCACTGAACCATGACGGGAACTCCCTCTGTTAGTTTCAAGTGTACAGAAAAATTATTCAGTTATACATATACCTACACCCATTCTATTTCAGATTCTTTCCCCATATAGGTTATTACAGAAATATATTTTATGTTTACGTAATTTTTTTTTTTTTTCCAAGTTTGACTTCATGGGTTGATTATTTCCTTCTCTTATGATTTTATATCCTGTTTAAAGTTTTTACTAATATTGTATTTACTTTTTAAAAATCATACTTAATCATATCTTATATTTTTATATTAGGAGTAATACAATAATTGTGGCACTCTTTTATTATATATGAGGATTTCATATGCTATTATCACTTCTTCCTACCACATCCTAAAGTCTACTCATATATTTTAGAACTAAAGCTGCAGATGATGGGGTTTTGTTTTCTTATCCTTTGGTATGCTTATGAAAGATTTTGGGGGTTTACATTTGTCCAAAATGTATATGTTGATTTGGCATAGCAGACATCAGAGTCCTTTGATGTCTTACCACCCAACTCACAAGTTCTTGTTTCTTCTTCTCTGATTGTCTCAAGTAGCTCTTAAATAAATGTTTCCATTGTGCCTATAAGCAGTAAGTTTCTGGACTCTTATACAACTGTGAATGTTTCTATAAATGATCTTTCATCCAATGTACAACCTGTTTTGAACTGTATGTCTCTTGAAACCATGTACACATTCCCTTTATGCACTGGAATTGTCTGTTCTGTTGGGGAAATATGTAATCAGCTTGGGTTTGTTCCTTTGCTGACAGAATTATCTCTCTTCTTTAAACTTGGAGAATGTTTTATTCAACTGTAGGTCTGGGTTATTGGCTCTCTGACAGAAGACTACTCACTAGGTGGGCTGATCCAGTTCACTAAGGTGAGTGTAGATGCTTTTCTGACAGACTCAGAACTCATTAATTTCATAACTTTCCCTTTTGAAATTTTACTAAATCTTACCGTAAGGCAGATCATAAAGAAGTATGTTAGAAAAGCAAATATTAGAGGCAGAAAGCAAAGGAAAGCAATAAAAATGAGGCACTCACTTCTAGCAAACAGCCCTAGCCAGATATAAAATGAAGATAAAAAGAGATGAAATTTAATAAGCAGTTTCGACTTTTAGGAAGTCAAGTGGGTGAACTTTCTGAATGTGAAAAGTAATAGAAGAAGAAAGTGCAATACTGGAGGCATTTACCATGACTTACAAAAACAATGTAGCCAAAGCAAATACTGCTCAGTATATGGAACGTTCAAGAGTGGAAGAATGACCATGTCTGAGGAGTGTAAGCAGAAATGTTGGTGCTCAGGGTGGGTGCCTCTAGCTTCCAAAGCATTAACAGCAGCTTGGGAAATCCCTAGGAAACATTACTTAGGCTTTAGCAGTTATAGCAAGAGGCAAAAATGGCCAGCACAGGTATAAAATGCCCACTCACTAGAGCATCTGCAAATGGTTTTACCATGTAGAGGTTCCCTCTGTTCATCTTGAAGGTACCAGAGATATGGGGACCAAAGGAAAAAAATAAGAACGACGGGATTTTCAATACTTTACGTGAAGATAAATGATAATTTGCTACTTTTGCAAATTTTAACTGTTAATAAAGTGGAGATTTCTTGAGGGTCACTCTGCTTGAAGAGATGCATAGCTACAATTTTCCTCCAGGCAAATGGTAAAATACATGAAAGTAGTATACAGATGGAGGTTTCTACCAATTTAATCATAAATAAACTCAGAAGTGGTGGTCTCCAGGGAGACCTCATTTGATTGGCATTCTGGCAAAGCTAATAGAAGAGTTTCTCTGCCTGACGCTTTTCAGGCACCACTGAGTCCCTGAAATAGACTTTGGTGATACTGAATGCTTAATTTCAGCAGTAAGGTTTTCTGGATAAACTACTGTAGGTACTGGGGATTAACACTTAAAAAAAAAAACAACTTTCTGGAGTTGGAACAGTGCTCTCATGATCACATTTGTCCTAGGACCACATTGGACCCTTGAAAGAATTGGTGTGGAATTAATTACACTCTGAGATCCTCAAGGATTACATTATTATGGGTTGAACAGAGTTCCCTCAAAAGTGTTGAAGTCCTAAACCCCTCTACCTCAGAGTGTATACATGTGGAGATAAGGTCTTAGAGAGGTGATTAAGTTAAAGTGAGGTCATTAAGGTGGGCCCTAATCCAGTACAGCTGGTGTCATAAGAAAAGGACATTTGGACACACACAGAGAGAGAGAGAGAGAGAGAGAGAGACCCCACTTGTGCACAAACAAAGGGATGGTGCTGTTAGGACACAATGGGAAGGAAAACAGCCTCAGAAGAAACCAAACCTGCCAACACCCTCATCTTGAACTTCCAGCCTCTAAAACTGTGAGAAAATAAATTTCTGTCATTTAAACCATCCATTTTGTACCATTTTGTTATGATAGTCCTGGCAAATTAATACATATATTTATTCCAGTGGAACACATTGAAAAGAGTAACAATGGCCCAATGTCGACTATACACAGGCATGAGGAAATTATGTAGCTAAAAGAAAGCAGGGGAAAAAAAGGCAAGGGTTTTAATTTCTTTAGACAATTTAAGAATGTTGAATTATTTTTGAGCTTGGCACATAAGCACAAGATAATTTCCTCTGGACTTGAATTTACAACAGCAAAGGGATTTAATCTTGAATTTATTTATTTGAAGTAATTTGATTTGAGGAAAGGATTTAATTTCTACTTTGGGGCATCTCTACGTTATAGGCATTTTATGATAAGTGTCTTTTATCAGCTAATCTTATCGTAGAACTTCTGAAGGTCTTTAAAAGGAATGGGGCTGGACTTAATTTGAGATGGGAGTTAGAAAGAGTATAAATTTATTTTTGAGTTTAGTGTGGGATTGTGGGTAATTTAATTAATATATGTGTAACAGAACATTCTAAAGCTTTCTGGAGGCAAAATATACTAGTAGTGCACCAGAAGAATACCCAAAGGGACAGTGGTTCAAATACACCACAGGGTCACAAAAACACATACACACAAACAGGGTCACACACACACAGTCACACACACACACAGGAAATATAACAAGACAGTCCTCTCAAATGGTTGGAGGTACTACTTTGGTAAGCTAATTTTTTGGGAAGGTGGTTGGTAACACCATTAGTTTTATACTGAGAAAAAAAGACTTAAATTTTCAACTGAAGAGTTAGTTATAGTGTTTTTGATTAGATGGTGAGTTTGCAAATTTGGAACCTGAGCTGAATTTCTAGGTATAATAAGAGAGAGCCAGAAAGCTGTAAGAACTTGTCCTCTTTTGCCACCCTCTGTTTTTACTCCACACAACATTTATCCTTCTCTGTAAATAAGTGTTAAAAATATTAATAGAATAGAAGTTTAAAGGTGTACTGCACCACTAGCTTACCTGGGGTATCAGTGAGGACAAGGCCTTTCCTGTGACTGCTTCAAATGAAGAGTTCTGGTGGAGGTCTTTAAATACTAGAAGACAATTTTTTCTTCAAACACGTAATGTCATGGAGCCTCAACATAACTCATGCAAGCCATGTAACTAGACAAAGTAAGGGCAGTGGTAGGTAGCTATTAGTTATTGAGTTCAAATTCTGAGTATGAGAATTTACCATTTTAAATTAATGTCCAACACAGTCTAAGGTTCTGAGGGAGGATACATGAAGATGGGAAAATGGTGCAGGTGATTTGAAGACAAGAAAACCAAACCTTCTCTGACATAGCAGAAACACAAAGAATGCAAATGTTAATGGTTGATTGGTGACTTCCAGTCTTATCAAAGAGATGAGCCCTGGGGCTATATGGAAGCAGATTATCTAACAGGAGATTTCATCTTGCCCACTTGGATTTATGATGTTCAGCTCCCATTAAGTCAGAGCTGAAGATCACTACTCAGGATTAATACAACAAATCCAAATATGCATTATAAGTCAGGCTGCACTAGACAGCCAGGTGAGGGTTTTAAATAACTGCTCTATTAAGGCCCTGCTTTGTTAGTCTTCATAGCAACACTATGAGATGAGCTAATATAATGCCTCATATTATAGATGAGAAACTTTTGTCTAAGGAACTTAGTAACATATCTAAATTCATATGAATAATAAGGAGCATGGCTGGCAACTGAAATTTGTCTCATCCTAAAGGGTGTCACTTTCCAAGACACTATTGAATCTTCCAGTAAAAGATTTTTTTTAAAAGTGTGTTTGCCTTGAGGATTAGATGATCTAAAAGGCTAGTCTCAAAAATATTAAAAGAAATTAATGAGTCAGAAATTTAATATTCTTTTAAGAAGGAAAGCCCAGAAAGGTAAAGGAAATATCTATAACACTCAAGTATGAATAAAGTCTTATACTTCACTTGGGAAAGAACTGCACTGATTCATGATTTATCTTGAGAAAAGTCTTATTCAGTTAAAGTTTGAGGGCACAACCTCAAGCTGCTCACTCCAGCAGTTATTTATTTAGCATATCCATTGAATTTCTCTCTTGCTTTTCCTATGAAAACCTCAAGGTACAGTTCAAAGATCCTTCCTCTTAAACAAAAAATATGCCTCAAACATTATGATGAAGAGAAAAAAACAGGAGAAATAAGCAAAATAAGGAATATAGGAAAACGTCCAAGGTGGGTTAGAAGGGGTCATTTTGATTGAGAAGGATACATTACAGTGAGATGATAGATAGTGATGTATCTCCTTTACATGTGATCTAGCAGCACAGCCACACATTAACTGGGGATTTTGGTTTCTATTTGTACTGTGTCCCTATGCTATATTTAATCACTGTTCCCATTTCTTTGTCTTTTTCTCTTTCCTCCTCTTTCTCTTCCATAGTTGTCTCTCTTCAGGGCCAAACAATGTTATGTGATTTAAGGATAGGAGATTGACTTCCTGATATATTTGATTTGTATCACCCAAGTTAACCTCTTAACTTGGAACCTGGACCTGAAAACTGGTTGATACACTGTTAAAGTCTATAATCCCTTTCCCAGCACTTTAACTGTTCTTTTGTTGTTTATTATAGTGTGAATGAATCTCAGATCTTTCTAGAAGAACAAGCTTTATCAGAGAAAGACTAGTCATGCCAGCATCATCTCAAATTCTTGGACTGCTATTCACTCTGAGACAGAAAGAACCAAATATGAATAGGAATATTGGTTTGGTTTTCTTTTTTTATAAAATGTATGCTCTAAAATTGAAGTCCCCTGCTTTGAAAAAACATTCCGAAACACTCATTCTGCTTATGTGTCATTAATAACACTGAGTGATCATATAGGCCGATCTCAGTTGTATAACATATTCCTTAGCAAGTTCTTTTATGTCTTATTCTTTGTCTGTTTTTCTGCTTTAAAGAAAGAACACAAAACATTCAGTGTTTCTCCCTGCTTTTCTCTTCTGCATCTTATAGCACGAGTTATATTAATTGACACAATAATAGGTTGCAAGCTATTAAGGTCTGTAAATTGTCAAAATGCAGTCTTAAGTAATAGTCATAGATGATAGAAAATCTCTTTCTGTAACATTGTTCCTACTCCAGATGTCACAAACTGGGATATTTTGCATAGATTTTGTTTTCCTGGTGCCATTTTTGTACTGTGTTTTACTCAAATATCAACCAAGAAATTATTTATAGAACAAGGTGCAAGATAACAAAGACAAAAAGGGAGAAGAGAGTTATAAGAAGAGAGAGAGAGATACAGGAGGAAGGGAGAAAAAGGGAAGAAAAAGCGCAAAAAACAACTCAATTTTTATTGTTATCAGTCTCTCCTATTCAGAAGCAAGGCACATCTGTTTTTATCAAGATAAAAGTCCATAAATAATTTCCCTGGGCCTCAATTGTCTCTTTTAAAAGAAATTATAGGTCAGAATAGATGATCTCAAGCCCTGAAATCTCATTCACATGAGCTTTATGCCCTGCCAGGTTCCTGCCATAATGTATTTTTTGTAGCAGGTATCCTTACAGTGAAAGAATTGTTAATACATCAAATGATATGGTTGAGCTTGACCACAAAACAAGTTAGGCTTCTGGTTGCATGTTCCTATGACTATTTGAGTGTTGTTGAAATACATGAGATGTTCTAAAAGATTCTAATGTGTCTAATTTAAATAAGTAAGTTGCTATTGAAAAGTCAATAGGCAAAATGGTATAGAGTTACTATTTATTTGTCATTTAAAGTGTCCTTTCTATATAAACTTTATTTTAGAAAAACAAATGCAATACTTTTTCTTATGCTTCTGTCATCAATATCAGCAACTAAGTTGATAGATGATCTCTACACATGACAATCAGTAACTCTCCCAGGATATTACTCCAACACTACAAAATGTCATTGATGTGCTTGTCATGTGCAAGTCATCTTGCAGATGTCCAGCTGGCTTCAGCAACAGTTCTTTTTTTTTTTTCTTTGGTCTTTTTTTTGCCTTTTTTTTTTTAATCTAGAGCCGCACCTGGGGCATATGGAGGTTCCCAGGCTAGGGGTATAACAGGAGCTGTAGCTGCCGGCCTTCGCCACAGCCATAGCAACGCGGGATCTGAACCACGTCTGCGACCTACACCACAGCTCACGGCAACGCTGGATCCTTAACCGACTGAGCAGGCCAGGGATCAAACCCGCAACCTCATGGTTCCTAGTCTGATTCGTTAACCACTGAGCCACGAAGGGAACTCCCCAGCAACAGTTCTTTTTTTTTTTTTTGCCTTTTTTGTCATTTTAGGGCCGCATCCGCGGCATGTGGAGGTTCCCAGGCTAGGGGTCCAATTGGAGCTGTAGCCACTGGCCTACGCCGGCAGCCACAGCAACGCAGGATCCGAGCCGCGTCTGTGACCTACACCACAGCTCACGGCAACGCCGGATTGTTAACCCACTAAGCAAGGCCAGGGATCGAACCCGCAACCTCATGGTTCTTAGTCGGATTCGTTAACCACTGGCCACGACGGGAACTCCCCCAGCAACAGTTCTTAATGATAGCTTAGAATTGTATGCCATTCTCCTCTTGAGAAATGGGAAATATAGTAGGAAATATTTCCCATAACTCAGGAAGACGTGTACAAATTAAGCTACAGTTCTCTGTCGCCCACATATAAATAATGACGGTAGAGCCTAGCAAAGTGCCTGGTATATAATAGGCACTTTATTGCCAAGCAAATTCTTGACATTCGTTGTAAACATTTGTCAATATTTGTTGACAAAATGACCTTTTCACATCCTCTCCCAATTTTATTGGGGTGTGCCTATACTTTTAAAAAATGACAGTACTTAAGCAATCTGTATTCCAAAGACTAAAAACTGCAGTCAGAACAGAACTCGCATAGGCTCAATAAAGAATTGGTCTTGGCCCCTCTTCAGTATTATGTTGCCCTGTCTGGAAGTCACTGGTGGAAGAAATAGAGGTCTTACCTTACCATTTGATAAAATTTCACTTTTTCCAAAGAAACTGCAGAGTCATGAGAAAAGTTGAGCGCTTTTGTGGGGCTTTTCTCCAGCGATGCCATCCATCACTGAGGCTGGTATGGAACTGCTTTGCCAGAGTACATCATTAGCAGCCTCATCCAGCTTTCCGTATCTTACGCCTCCACAGTGCTCAGCTGTTGTTCCCACCTGGCACCAGAAATGCAACTCAAGGAAAGAAATAGCAGAAGGGAAATAAAACAAGAATAAGAAGCTGGGATTGAAGTCAGATGAGGTGAAATGAGCATAGGGTCTGGAGGAAATAAAATCTAAATTCTAATTTACCCATTGCTACAACCCATCTCTGGAAGTACTGGCCCATCTTGCTCATCATTCTCCTGGCTCTTGAAAGGTTTCTAGGATGGAGGAAAATAAAGAAAAGCAGAGATGATGTAAGTGCTATGGAAATATCAATTAGAACAAATGCTGAGTTAAGAGGAAACTCAATTAACGTCAGGAAGAGATCTCAAAGAGCTCCCTGAAATAGACCTTGACAACAATCCAGTCAATTTCCCCCTTGCTGAGTGAGGGAATCTTTGATTGGAAGATAGAATTTCAGAGTTGAAAGGGGATGAGGAAATTCAGGAGCTTTCTGATCTCAAGTTTCATTGTTTCAAAGCAGATGCCCAACATCCTCTAAGGTTTCTGTGACTCTGGAACTTAAATATTTAATTATTCAGAGCTAGATGGACTAGGCTGACCCAAGCAAAGCATGTTAGAGTCAGTTAGCATAAGGTCTGCTCTGGATATCTAAGGAGAAGGAGAAAAAGTATTTATCATTGAGATACACCAGTGCAGGTCAAAAAAGAACAAAAAAGATGAGAATTTAGAACAGACTCATGACGTGACTACCATGGTGTAGTGGAAGTGATCATTATACATATTTATGGTAACAGTTTTATGTGAATCTATCTACCCATCATCTAGCCACATTTTTTTCTGTATTTATTACAATATGTAGAGAATATATATTCAGTAAAGCTACTGAATATATATAATGTATACATATACATATTATATATATTCAAAACTATTCAAAATGTACATGTTAATATAAGTGCATATTACTAATACGTCTTTATAGGCAAAATGAGAAAAAAATCTGTACATCAGAGCAAAACATTTAGAAATATTTTTAACCAACTTCATTGAGATATAATCTACATACAATAAAATTCACAGTTTGAGTACATAAGTCAATGACTTTTGAAATGCAAATACCTATATAACAACACTCTAGTCATGATAAAGAGAATTTCCATCTCCCAGAAATTTTCTTTGAACCCATTCCAGACAATCATCTCCATGCTACTTCGTGACACAAAACCACTGATAATGGTTTTGGATTAGGATAAATTTGTTTTTCCTGGTTTTGAACTTGATATAAATGCAATCTCTTATCACTAGCTTTTTTTATTCCAGCAAAATATCTGATATTCACCTGTGTTTTTTTGTTTGTAGTACTTTATTCATTTTTATTTATGCATGATTTTTCATTGTATAGGTATATCACAGTTTTCTTGGTGGACAGTTAAAGATCTGCAAAATCTCAAGAAAAAAGTGTATGTATGTGTGTAAAACACAAAGATGCAAGGTGTGTTAATAGAGGAGACAATTAAAAATAACTTTTACTGCGATGCTGAAGTAAAAAGTAACATGGAAAAAATACAGGGCTTCAAGAGGGATTCTAAAACAAGCAAAAAAGTATCTCTTTCCCCCTTCCATTGTTTTAGTATCTTTGTGGAAAATAAATTGAATTAATACATGCAGGTTCTGGTTTCTGGGTTCTCTTCTCTGAGACATTAATGTATAATCTATCTTTGTGTTAATACCAAATGTCTTAATTATTACTGCTCTTTTAGAGTAACCTTGAAACCAGGTGGAGTTGTCCTCCATCTTTGTTCTTTTTATTATGAATTCTTCATATTGTGGATTCTTTGCAAATTTTAAAATCAGTTTAGCAATTCCTATAAAAATTCTTGGTGGAATTGACATTGGGATTTTGTTAGGTTTTTTAATTTGTGTTCATGTTAAACCTCTCCAATAAGAATACTATTGCTCTTTTATTTTTTTTTTATTGTATTTTATTTTTTTGCCTTTTTGTCATTTATGGCCGCACCCGCGGCATGTGGAGGTTCCCAGGCTAGGGGTCTAATCAGAGCTGTGGCCACTGGCCTGTGCCGCAGCCACAGCAACGCAGGATCCGAGCCGCGTCTGCAACCTACACCACAGCTCACGGCAACGCCAGATCGTTAACGCACTGAGCAAGGGCAGGGATCGAACCCGCAACCTCATGGTTCCTAGTCGGATTCGTTAACCACTGCGCCACGACGGGAACTCCACTATTGCTCTTTTAATATTTAACTTTTTCATCTCGCAACCTTGTTAATTCACTTATTAGTTCTTATAGTTTTATAGGTTTCCTGGGATGTTCTGTGGAAGCAGTTGTATTATCTGTAAGCTGGGTCAGTTTTTACTTACTTTTTCCCAATCTTATGATTTCTTAAGTGGTGAGAGCAGGTATCCTCACCTGATTCCCAATTTCAGGGGCAAACAATTTAGTGTTTCATCATTAAGTATTATCTTGACTGTAGGTTTTTTTTTTTTAACATGTTCTTTTTCAGTTTGAGGAATTTCCCTGATATTACTGGCCTGCTGCATGCTTTTTTCATGATGTTTTTTGAATTTTGCTAATGATTTCTATAGATTTATTGACATGGTAATACATTTTTTTCTACTTAACTGACATGATTCATGGCAAAGACTGACTTTTAAATACTGAAGTAGTCTTACATTCCTAGAATAAATCCTATTTGGCCATGATATATTATCCTATATAGTCATAGGTTCAATGTTAATATTTTAGAGAATTTGGGTATCTAAATTCATGAAGAACATGGGTTTATAATTTTTAAAATATCTTTGTCATGTTTTGAAATTAGTTATGATGGGCATAGTGCTAATCACCTCTAAATTTTTTGAAAAAAACTATATAAGATCAGTATAATTTTTTTATGAATGTTGGATAGAATTCACTAGTGAAACCATAAGGGGAAGGGTTTTTGTTAGCAACTTCCATTTCTTTAATAAATACAACACTATTCAGGTAATTTTCTATTCATTTAAGATGGATGAGGTTTTTATTTACTTAACGGGCATAATTAATATAACTGTTCAAAGTTTTCATCTTCTAGTTCCTATATCCACTTTATTTTGGAGTTAGCATTTGTTGGTTGTCTTAGCCTTAGGCAATCAGATTCTTGGTTCTTTGCATGCTAAATAATTTCTGGACATAGTGAAGGTTGTGTTGTGTAGATTCTGGGTTCTATTATTAATTTTTAGAGAATATGGATTTTTTCCAACATGGTTAGATTTAGACTGCAAGTTATATCTTGCATTACATGGGTGATGGCTTGAATCTCAGTTCTGAGCCTTTTTATACTGGTTTAGATCTATCCCATGCTTGTGTAGCTCAGGGGTTAGACTAAGTGTTGTACCTGCATGGGTTCTATTGCCTCAACATAGTTAGAATTCAGACTTTTAGAATGCCAGGCCACTGCACCACTCTGGATTGGGATTCATTTTTAGGGCAAAACCAGTAGACAGAAAAAGAGAGAGTTCAGATCATGTCATTTGCGTGTAATTGCTTCCTGAAGTCCCAGTCACCTTCGCAATCTACCTGCCAGTGTTTATTTTCAAATTCCTATGTAATTGCTGTTGTTATTTTTGGTTTTGTATTTTGTTCAGAATTTTTAGTTGTATATAGTGGGAGAATTGGGCAGTAGTGGACTTACACTGTTGTAGCAGAACTGGAACTCCCCAGTCTAGACACTGTTTTTGGAATAGGTATTTTACATCAAAAAACCTTGGTGAAAAATTTACTATATCTGTTTTATGTTTATCAATGCTCTTTTTATATAAGTACATTACTGTGTAGTCTGACTGGAATGACAATTCCGTTTCTTTAGTTTTTAATTCTTATAGCTTCAACGTTTACAACCCTGGATAAAACTTTCAGCACCACGTTGATTAGAAACAGTGACAATAGCATCCTTGACTGATTCCAGAATTGAAAGGCAATGCTTCAAATTTTTCATCCTTAGATATTGTATCTTGTGGTGATATTGGATTATTATAAAAGTTCCCTGGCATTTATTTTCTTTTAATCATAAATGGGTGTTTACTGTCTTTCCTTATTGACATGGCCAAATGATTTGACATTTTCAACTATTTTGATAAATTATAATATCTAATTCAAAACCAGATTGTTTATATACATCTAAATATAAGTATAGGAGTTCCCATTGTGTCTCAGCAGAAATGAATCTGACTAGCATCCATAAGGACGCAGGTTGGATCCCTGGCCTCGTTCAGTGGGTTGAGGATCCAGCATTGCTGTGAGCTGTGGTGTAGGTCACAGAGGCAGCTAAGATCTTGCATTGCTATGGCTGTGGTGTAGGCCAGCGGCTATAGCTCTGATTCGACCCCTAGCCTGGGAACCTCCATATGCCACTGGCACGGCCCTAAAAAGATAAATATATATATATATAATTTATAATAAAATATATATAGATAAATATATATAATTTATAATATAATATACACAGATAAATATATATATTTATATAGAGAGATATCTATATATACATATATGTATTTTTTTGCTGTGAAGGTTGATATGACTTTATTTTAAGGAATTAATATATGAGCATGGGGTGTAGAGGAAGTGGGCTCTCCTTTAGACCTGGTCAGTTTTATGGTTTGATAAGTCAGCATAGTTCTTATCCATATAATTTTAATGCATAGCTGGAGCTGGTTGGGCAATATTTGTTTATGATTTTTGCACCTGTATTATTAATTAATGTTTACCTATAACTTTTATCATAGTATTATTCTCATGTTAAAATTAAAACTGTGTAGTATCATGAAATAATTTTGAGACTATTGCTTCTTTTTCAATTGTTTGGAAGTCTTCATGTAATGTTGAAAATACTTTTTCTTCAAATATTTGCTAGAACTCAACATAAAATAATATTTTATATCGAGATTGCTTATTTGTCCTCCCTATTGATTAAATATATTTTAAATTCGTAGAATTACATAAGCTTTAAAAAACACATTTTGAAAAGTTATGTTTTTCTTACTTATTGTAGATTTCGTCCAAGAAGCAAAAGTTATTGGCATAAGGGGGTCATAGTCCTTTGTGATTTTTAAAAAATCACAACTGTGTCTATAATTTTGCCACCTTTTCAATTTTATTATTATAAACTGCATCATATTTTTTGATCATTGTTATAAGAGATTTGTTTATTTTACCAGTCTTTCAAATAGTCAATATTAACTTTGTTACTACCCTTTTTTTGCATCTACGATTTTGTATCTCCAATTTTTTTAATTTTCTTTTTTCTCTGAATTTTGATGTTAAATATTTATCTCAATAATTTTTAGCATTTTAAAAATATACTTAAGCATTAATTGCCACAAAATACCTCTATGTTTAATGGTTTAACCATATACCATGTATTTGAAATGAGGCAATTCATTTACTGTTTATTTTAATTTCTATAATCTCATTTTAAACTTTATATTATTTAATCAACTGTGACTTTAACATCTTGGTTAACTTTTTTCTCATCTTAATTTTGATAATAGCATCTAAATTAGTTATATTATGATAGGAAGACATTGTATGCAAAATAATAATTGTTTATGGGCTATAATATTCAATGTTTGCTTGGAAAGTAAACTATTGAATGGAGGGCTCAGAATGTGTATCTATCAGTTCAGTTATTTCTTTTTTCTTTTTCTTTTTTTTTGCTTTTTTTTTTTTGCTTTTTAGGGCTGCACACGTGGCATATGGAGTTTCACAGGCTAGGGGTCTAATCAGAGATAAAGCTGCCGGCCTGCACCAAAGCTCATGGCAATGCCAGATCCTTAACCCAGTGAGTGAGGCCAGGGATCGAACCCACAACCTCATGGATCCTAGTCAGATTCATTTCCACTATGCCATGACGGGAACTCCCTAGTTCATTTATTTCATCCATACAATGATATATCAGTTGCTCAAAGAAAAGTGTTAAGTTTTTTGAAGCTGATGAAAGATTTATATTTGCCTTGTAATTTTTGCAGTCTTTTGCCCTGTCTGTTGGGATGTTGAATCAGTGACTGCTTATGAGATTTGAATTTTAAATTTCAAATTAACCCTTTTATATTCCAACAAGATTGTTTTGTCAGTTTATTTTCTCTAATATTAATATAGTTATCTCACATGTATTTTACCTATTTATTATCTGCTTCCTATGTTCCCAATCTTTTAAAAATTCTTATATTCCCTTATCCTTATGTTTTAAGTGTGGATATAATAACTATATATCTAGATTTAAAAATCTAATCTGACAATAACCATCTTTTAATAGATTAGTTTAATTTTAAGTAATTTACAGTATAAGAATACTGATTGATAGGTATTGTGATTGCTGATATATTTGAATTTATTCATATTGCATATTTTATTCTGTTTTAAGTTGTGCTTTTATTTTCCTTTATTTTATATTTTACAGTATAAAATTCATATATTATTTTATATTTTATATTTATTTTTCCCTGTTTTCTACCTTATAGTGAATTGAAACTTTTAACTAAATTTTTCCCATTCTATACATCTGGAAGTTATGCATATTTATCTTTATTTACCATTTAATTTATTTCTTTAATCATTAGAGCAAGAGCATGGATATTTGATTTAACAAAATTTAAATGTATTCAATTTGGGGAACCTGCAAATAATATGAGGAATTTGAAAATCTAAATTTCAATCTTCTTATTCCTTTCATATCTACTGTTTTTGTTCAAACTATTGCTATAGTTTTGTACAGTCAATACCTAATTTCTCAGCTCATTTTTTCTTCTATTCCTCATAACATATTTTAGCTGGAATTTACAATTCTAGGTTGATAGCTATTTTCTCTCAGCAATTGGAAAATAATATTTTACTTTCTGGTTTTAAATTTTTCATTTGATGAATGTGTTTCAGCTTAATAATTTTTGCTCTATATATAATTGGTCTTTTTCTCTCTTCTTATAAGAGCTTTTCTTTGTTGTTTGGTTTTGAACTCTTCTTAAAATAAATCTTTTGTAGATTGTTTTTATTTTTAGATTTTTTTTATGATTCTTTCATAGGAAGATATAGCATTTTTATGAATTCTTTTTCTTATTTGGCTGCACTCAGAGCATGCAGAATTTCCCAGGCCAGAGATCAAACAGACACCATAGCAGCAATCAGAGCCACTGCAGGTAACAACAACCTGATCCGTAACCCACAGAGCCATGAGAGAACTCTAAGACTTATATGAATTCTTGAAAACTTTTCATCTAATTTTCCTCTCTCTTTTTAAAATATTGCCTCTCCCACATTTTATTCATTTTATTGTATGCATATCTACATTTGATGCCTGCTAGACTGGTTCATTTTATCCTTCAGCTCATAAGCTTTCTTTGTATTTTCTGTTGCTATTCCTTGGAAATACTCAATTTAATTTAAATATTTAGGTGTGGATTTCAGGGTCTTTTGGTCTTAAATGGGGAGAAATTGGGAAATGGGCAAATCTTGGAACAATGTCAAAATTCATTTACACAAACCAAGAACTTTGCCTTTAGATTATCCAACAACACAGCCAAGGAAACAGAAATTTACCTTAATGATCTTACAATTGTAATTATTAGGTACATGCATTTTATTTGGGACTGAGTGAACAAAGAAAGGAGTCTTTACAGGTGTGTGCCTTTGGGTACTGTTACTTAATCTTTCTCCATTATAACTTCCTTATCTGTGAAAAATGGTCATAATAATAACTGCACAGTACTTTGTGAAGACAGCATAACTTTTTTTTTTTTTAAGGGCCACACCTGTGGCATATGGAGATTCCCAGGCTAGGGGTCCAACTGGATCTACAGCTGCCGGCCTAAGCAAAAGCCACAGCAATGCCAGATCCGAGCTACATCTGTGACCTACACCACAGCTCACTGCAATGCCGGATCCTTAACCCAATGAGCAAGACCAGGGATCGAATCCCGAACCTCATGGTTCCTCATCAGATTCATTTCTGCTGCGCCATGATGGGAACTCCCGGCATAACGTTTTTGAAGCTGTAAGTACTGTACCTGGCACATTGGAAACATCATTAAATGGGATTCAATTTTGGATGATAATAATGAAAATAATAGTGGAAAACCTGCCCAGAGATGAAAATGAAAAGATTCATATGAGAAAAATGAGTAGGAGTTTCCTAGAGGAATAGGAGAGTTTGAGGGGAGACTACCATTCTAAGGAGGCAACTGGTAATTCATAAAGAGTTTACATATATTGAGCACTTACTATGTACCAGACACCATACTAAGTCAGTAAACCATGGCACATAGGTCATATCTGCTTGCTGGCTGTTTTTGTAGACCATGCTTTACTGGAATACAGCCATAATCATTTCTTTACATAATGAGGATGGCTGCTTTGACAGGGTGATGGCAGTGTTCAGTAGCTGCAATAGAGATCTTGTGGCACTTATCATACACTAAAATGTTTACCATGAGGCCCTTTATAGTAAAGTTTGCTGACCCTTGGGCCAATGAAAAAACAAAGGACTAAAGAGTTAATTGCCTCATTTAATTATCACAATGTTTAACATCAAGGGAAAACAAAAGAATATGGTCAATTAAAGAAATGCAATTACTTGAAATTGGCTCAAGTACAGTATCAGCCTGGGCAGGGATTGTGTGGTGAAGGATAGGAGTTGAGGTGTCATAGGGGAGCAAAATTTATCAAATTCAACTGAGTCTTTTTGGCATGAGGATTTATTAAGGATGATTATTTTTTAAGTCCCCAAAGACACGGGATTAGCCTTTGACCTTACCTCTAACTTCTAAAAAAAGTGTAGTTAGTGACCCTGTCCTAAGAAGGGAGTTAGTACCATCCATTAAAAACTAGTTTCATGAGCTAGGTGTGTATACAAGGAGGAATCTAGCAAAGTCTGTTAAAATTCCTCCCTGTAGCCCATTGTCTCTGCATAACACAACAAACATTTGTTTACTAAACATCTGTTTTTCCATATCCATGTTCATTGCCTTCTCCCCTTTGAAGTCCCAACCACTACCGCAACATCCTGTTTTGTCTTTAGCTGAAGATAGTATTGAAGATGAGGGCTTTGGGAGTTTCCATAGTGGCTCAGTGGAAATGAATCTCACTAGCATCCATGAGGATGCATGTTCAATCCCTGGCATCACTCAGTGGGTTAAGGATCCAGCATTGCCATGAGCTGTGGTGTAGGTTGCAGATGTGGCTCGGATCCTGCATTGCTGTGGCTGTGGTGTAGGCCATCACCTACAGCTCCAATTAGACCCCTAGCCTTGGTACTTGCATATGCCACAGGTGCAGCCCTAAAAAGACCAAAAAAAAAAAAAAAAGATGAGGACTTTGGCCATGTTGGCAAGTTACTCAGTTTTCCTGGGTCTCTCCCACATATACACATGATTAAACTTCCGTTTGATTTTTTCCTGTTAATCTGGCTCATGCCAATTTAATTCTTAGAACTGCCAGAAGAACCAAGTGTAGAGGAAAATTTCTTCCTCCTCACTGGCAAAAAAAAAA
>PVHT021183666.1:9251905-9281521 GCA_004024745.2 Catagonus wagneri
AAAAAAAAAAGTAAATTACAGCCAGTTCTTAAATATTTCACTCACAAACATTTGAAAAGAATGGAAAGAAAAAAATGAGAAATTAGCTGGATCAAACTGAGTATAAATTACCAAAAACAGATACACAGCTACCTGCTTAGATAGCAAAGAACGGCCCTTTGTCTACTACTTATTTCCCATCATAAATTAGTCTCTTTTCACCTATTTGTTGTTGTTGTGTATCACATCTTTTACTCTGCTTAGTCAATATGTGTTTGTCATTCCTAAGGATTTTGCTACAAAAAGACTTTATTATCACCAATGCTTTCTTCAACACCCATTCTTTACTTCCTACCCATCTTCACGATTTCTATTTGTGGATTTTTTTTTCCTTTCTATTACAATTTATTTCCAAACAGCTACAGTCTACACAAACTCTGGTGCTCATTCTAATCTGTTTTGAAAAGATTTTTTTTTTTCTAGGCTTGAGAAAAAATAACCTATAAGAATTGGGCTTAATCTTACAGTATTTCATGCTCAAGAGTGGGTTGGTATTTCCTAAGGTGGGAGGCGTACCTAACTCATGAACATCAGCTCTAATTGCTCAAGGCAAATCTGTTTGCACTGCAGTTTATTTTTAAGAAGGTTGCAATGAGCTTACCTCAGGGAACTCCTAGAACACAATATTTTGCACAACTGTTGAATTCTTATGAGTTATGTACAATCAGTATTTGAGATATATGGATTTTTCAGACTCTTAGGATGGAAAAAACAAGACAGTCTGACCTGGGTAGAAAAGACTTCTCAGATGAGAGACAACATTTAAACTGGAACTGTACAAAATACATTATAATCGAGGACAACTGTAAGGTAACAACATATGTGAGAATAGATAGCCTCTGGGATTAATCCAGAATGGTGAAGGCATTACATTCTTTCAGAGTAATTCAATTAATGTTTAGCCCTTCCATTCTATTCATTCACTCATTCAATTCATTCATTCGTTATTTTATTCATCCAACTCCTATTCTGCAATCAATCCAAGTGCTGTGTAAATAAACAGGGATTTAGGGATAAAGAATTTGTGGAGTTCAAAGCCCAATGTGGCCAACAAATATTATATATATATATACAGAGAGAGAGAGAGAGAGAGAGAGAGAGAGAGGGAGAGAGAGAGAGAGAGAGTGGGAGCATAACTATTATATATTGCATACTTGCCCCATACACATTTACCAAACATCTTGTTGTGTTAGTCGCCATTCTTACAACCTAGCAAATGTGGTGTTCATGTAACCACAGAGGTTCCTAGAGGTTAGTCAGATTGCTCAAGGACTCACGGTTTGTAACTCTCAGAGCTAGTAATTTAACCTAAGGTTGTCTGTTTCTAGAACAAACTTATATTCTTTTTCCCATTTCATGTTGCCTCTCTGGGAAATGTGAAAATTGCAACAGCAGAAACATATTCAAGGAAGTGAGTTAATCTAGAGGAAGAAGTGACCAGCAACAGGTGTTATAAGAGTCAGTGGTTTTTAGGAACATATTTAGCGTGATCCCTCAAGAGCTCATAGTTCTGTTGGAGACAAAAACACCTTGTGAATGAATTAGTTAAAGAATGAGCTTTTCTTTCATTGTAGGACATTTTGTGGCTGATATCTAGAATTAGGAACTCTTTAAGCAAAAGCTTATTCCACCGGGTTTTAGTCCCTGTTTTTCTTTTTCTTTTCTTTTTCTTTTTTTTTAAACCATCTAATACTAAGTCTGACCAGGTAGATCTCTGGCCCAATTCCCTTATACCTTAGATCAGGGTTAATATGGAATAACTAAATTTGCCTTGTATTAAATTGAAAGTGCCCAGAGTGATTTATATTTGAATCCTTTCCAATATGAATTCAAGGCAAGCACTAAGATTTCCTCCCATTCTCTTCAAGGACTTCTGCCACACAAATAGCAAAAGCCTGCTGAGAATAAGGTTAGAATCAAAATGAATTGAAATTAAGGATTTAGGTGTACAGTGGCATTTTTCTTTGTGAAGTGAAGCCCTAATGAAATAATACACTGTTATGCTGCAATAAATTTTTTAATGTTTTTAAAATGTTTTTTAATTTTTTCATTCTTAGAAACTATGAAGTATCCACTTTTTTTCTTAATGAATTTTATTACATTTATAGGTGTACAGCAATCATCACAACCAAATTTTTATAGCACTTCTTGACAGTCCTCACCACATCTGAGACAAGGCATCTTGAGGTTTACTGTGCATACAAATCACCTAATGATCTTGAAAAATGCTGATTCAGATACAGTAGGTCTGGAGTGGGACTTAAGATTCTGCATTTCTCACCAGTGCTCATGTAATTCCCCTGCTACTAATCTGTAGAGCTCATTTAACCAGCAAGAGATGAAGATATGAGAATGACAAGGCGTGAATGTGAATTGTACCTCATTTTCTAACCATCTCACTTCCTTTTAGTATTGGGATATGTATTAGTTAGGGTTTTCCAAAGAAACAGAATTAATAATATAGTATTAATTATTAATATGTTAATAATTAATAAAATTAACAATTGACCATATATATATATTTACACACACATAGATTTATTATAATGCATTGGTTTATGTGAAAGTGAAGCTGAGAAGCCCCACGATCGACTTCAGAAAGAGGCAATGTTATAAATCTCAATCCAAGGGCAAGAAGAGATGGATGTCTTAGATCAAGCAGAGAGGCAGGAGGGGAAGGATCCTCCCTTCTTCTACGTTTTGCTCCATTCAGGCCCTCTCTGGATTGGATGATGCCCACCCACATTGGGGGAGGGTGATTTATTTCAGCGAGTGCACCAATTTAAATGATAATGCTTTCTGGAAAAACACCTTTAAAGACATGCATAAATAATGCTTAATCTGGGCACCCCATGGTCCAGTCAATTTGACACGTAAAATTAACCATCACAGGATATACAGGAGATAACGTAAAAATTATACACCATGTGAAAAATATCAAGGGAGAGTGGCACATGGTAGGTTCTCAAAAATAGATTTTATTATATGTATTTCAGGGTGCAGTGAGCGAATTCAAAGTTGATTAAGAAACGCTTGGTTTTCTTGGTAGTTTTTCCCACTCTCTGTGGTGAGGACCCATTTTTCTCTCACTTCCTCTCAGACCAGTAGTTTATAAAACACAATAAAATGAATTACTGGAAAAGACACACAAAAGTTTAAAATATAAGTATTTTAAAACTTTTAGACTCAGGTGATATAAAATGTCTCTGTTACATTTATATAAAAATTCCTAATGTTAACTCTCAGTTTCTATAGTTATACTTTTACCAACTCTCCGTCCCAATATCCAGACCTTAGTTTGAGCAGCATGGCTCTAGTGATGAAAGGTTCAGTGGGATCACAAATAAATGCATTGACCGCAGGACCGTATATGATGGGAGCACAAAGCTCTGCATGCCATAAACACAAATAGCCTCTTAACTGTTCAGTGAAGATTCTGGGTCTTTTTCATCTGAGTTACAGAGAAATATTATTTTCATATTTTTATATTTCCTTCCTGTGTAGATTCCCCCAGTTTTCACTCTCTGGCCTTTTGCTTAAAAACGTATTTGAATAGTTTCAGTTACTGAATTCAGGAAGAAATGTAAGGTGAGGGGTGTCTGAGGTGGCTACAGCAAAAAAGGACCATGATTTTCATAGGATTTGACAGCTTCAGAGAAGAGTTGTCTGACGGTGACTGAATTAGGAAGTTTTTTGGTGTGCTGTTTTCTTTCCTCATCTTGATTCAGATAAGCAACATGGAAACATGAATGTAATGATTTCAATGATTCTGTGAGATCACTGGAATACTGCATATTGTTAAAATGATTTGCCATAAGAGAATATGTGCCCTGCTTTCCAATATTGAAAGAATAGAATGCTAAAAGCTTACAGCTAGTGCATTATGAAAGATAAGAGTGCATGTTAATCCGACTGGACAGGAGAGATTAAAATGCCATTGTTGCTGGTATTACTTTATCCATTGTAATACACATGTAAGGCGGGTAAAGAAATTGAATGTATCTCATCATACAACTCAGATATTGTCCTCAAACACATATCAAAATCGGAAGGAGGTAGTGACTAAGAGCATTAGACTGAAGACAGTTCACGAGAGGTCATCTTTATAAAACGTGTTAAATAGAAAATGTGTAACACACCTGCTGGTTTGGACATTTGCCGCCAGAGTGCCTGACCCACACTCCACGTGCCAGCACACGGAACTTTCTTATTGCAGGTGCATTCTCTTCAGCTGAAATAAAGTCCAAAATCCTTGGCTTCTTAAAAATGTTAAGTATTGTGCAATTGGCTCCTTTTAATTGACCTACCTGCAGTATTAATACAATATGGGAATAAAGGAATTGTCCCCCCCCCTTCTGCAGCAGAGTTTTTGTCCAAAGGGGTAATTCAACTTATTAAAGATTGTTTTTCTTTTTCACAATACTCTGTTTCATTTGATCTCAAACTTTGAGAACAGTGAATGTATCAAAATTTAGACAATTTAATAACACTTTATGAAATGATAACCCTCCAGGTGGTTATGCTAAGAGCGTTCCTCAGTTAATATCCAAGACCTAAAGGCCTAAGAAGTTATCAAGGCATGTAAAGTAGCTTTGGCATCCTAGTTTTATTGAAAAAATGGGATCTTGGGTGTTCCTGTTGTGGTTCAGTGGGTTAAGGACCTGACATAATGTCTGTGAGGATGCAGTATCAATCGCTGGCTTTGCTCAGGGGTCTGGGATGGCCTCAAGCTGCAGTGTAGGTCACAGATGCTGCTTGGATCCAGTATTGCCATGGCTGTGGCATGGGCTGTAGCTACAGCTCTGATTTGACCCCTAGCCAGGGAACTTCCATATACGGCAGGTGCAGCTATAAAAACAAAAGGAAAAAAGAAAAAAAAATGTGATCTTGGAGTTCCTGCTGTGGTGCAGCAGGTTAAAGATCTGGCATTGCTGCAGCTGTGGCATAGGTCACAGCTGTGGTTTGGATTTGATCCCTGGCACAGGCCCCTCCATATGCTGTGGGTGTAATCAAAAACATTTTTTTTAATATGATTTTTTCATTTGGTTTTCTTGATCTTATTGGGATCTTATATAAATGTCTACAAGTGTTTGCTTTCAAACGACCGTAAGTAAATCTCTTTGTTATTGTGTAGATGTCAAATATTATCTATTTACTGCAGTTATTTTCCTAGATAAAATTTCATTAGACAACTAATAGCGTTTTACATTTCTCTTTAGCATTCTTCTCTGTGGCTAGGTAAGGGATGCCTGAGCACCAAGACAGGGACTGCAGAGTTGGGAATATTTTTTCCCTAATACTTTTCCTTAACGATACCTATTTTGGGTTCATAAGCTCTGCTAAATTATGAGATGAAAATTTGAGAATGAAATACAACTTTTAGAAAGACCTATATATTTTCTTTGTGTAGAAATATAGAAAATATGCATATATATTACTTGTCCTGAGTAAATGTCAAGGTTAAAAGTACTGGAGTCAGTCAAATTTTGCCTCTACCATTCCCCAGCTGTGAGACCTTAGAAATGCTGTGAGACCTTAGAAATCTCTGAGCCTTAGTTTTCTCATCGTCAAAGTGGTTATAATGAGTGAACTGACTTCAGAGAGTTTTCCTGGGTATCAAAAGTAATAGTGCTTATTAAATTCTTAGCATGGATTCTGGAATATAATAAAGAATATGAATGAACTGCCAGATGAAGAGATCTATAGGGCAAAGTCCAAAAAGTTCCTGAGAACAGGTGCTCCTGCCCCTGTGGAGTTAGGATATGCCACTCTCTCAGAATGTGGATGTGTTCACCAACCCAGAAACTGTGCTTGGAATAATGATACCAAAAAATCAGGATTAACTGAGAGACTTAAGAGGACCGGATAGTGCACATCAGCAGTCTTTCCACAGTCCTCTCCTAAGGCTAGGTTGTTGGCAGTAACTAGAAATACTTGACCATGTAGTAGTTGAAAGTCCAAAGAGCACAGGGGAGTATGGCTAAAGCTTAAATGTCCAGACAAGATTCGAACTTGGAAATCAAGGTTAGAATAGAGCTAAGAGGTATTGTGATTTTTAATAACCAGAAATTAGCCTTAATCTGAGTGGAAGGGCATTTGTTCAATCAGGACCAGAGTAAGGCAATCCGGGTATTTCAAGACCAAAGCAACAGAAACAGGAAATGCCTACTTAACTTCCTTCTAGATCAAGTTTTGTTTGGCAACTGCTTACCCTTTAATGATTCCTATTGGGTTTGGACAGTGAGGGGTTGATTCTTGAAGTTATAAACAAGGTCTTTTTACTGCTGTAAATCCAGACTAATATAAAGTTCTATATTGGTAGTCCTAGAAATGGGGATTTGTGACTGTATATTTGTCAAGCTGATGGATGCTGATATCTAATCAATTGTCTTTCTCCACATCAATAATCTCAACACCTACTCACCAAGGAGACCTGGACTGTTTTTCTAAACTCAGAAGACCCTGTTGCCTTTCTTCATAGCAAACGGTACAAACCTTTCTCTAGCCTCTCTGAATGATGCTAATTTTTGTTTCCTACTGAATGTCAACATTGTTGGCTCAGCAATTCTTAGAAACTGAGGGTATAAGCTCTAGTCCATATTTCACAAGTTCAATTCAGGCTCCACAACCTATCAATTCTGAGCTTCAGAAAATTACATCACTATGTTAATCTTCGTACATTTAAACCAGGAAGTGTTAGACTGCCTATGTTGAGGATTGTTGTCAGAAGATGAAATGAGATGAGACATAAAAGTGTTCAAAAGGTGGATTGCCATCATTCATATTGTGGGAGAAAAATGAAGTATTCAAAAGACATGAGGGCATTGGGAATGGACATAGAAGTCAGGAACTGTGTGGTCTGAACTGTTTGTCTTCAAAGAAGCACATGTGAGAGTTCTGGACTTTCTGATATAAGGTAATCTCACTGGGTGAATGGTGCAATGATTCCCTCTTTAAAATAAATTTATCCTGAGAAAGACACTAAGCTGTAAAAATAAATCATAAGCATTCATTTTTATTGTCCAGACTTAAGAAATTGGCCAGACTCTGAAGCAGAGCATCTGAAGGAAGAGAGCTATAAGCAAAGAGCCAGTTTGAAACTTTTGCTAAAATCACTCTGGTGAAACCATCTCATTGTCGCTGAATAATCATCTCTTTGGACCAGCCTTGGAAATCAGATCCTTCAGAGTTTAAGAAATACCAATGTTTTGTTGAAAGGAAGTTTTATAACTATATATTCTTTTGTGAAAAAATGTCCTGTGCAAACAGGGTCCAAAACCTGAGTACCTATGAATGTGGAAAAAAGGGCTTTGCAGATGTAATTAAGTTATGGATCTGGAAATACTATGCTAAATTTAGACCCTATTTATAAGAACTCATTTCCTTGAAATTGTAGAGAGAACACAGCAGCACAGAGAAGGCAATGTGAAGATGTAGGCAGAGACTGAAGGGATATATCTACAAACCAAGGAATGCCAAGGAACCTCAGCAATCACCAAAAACAAGGAAAGAGGTTTGAAGTAAGTTATCCCTCAGAGCCTCCAAAAGGTTATACCTTGTTGACAACCCGATTTCAGACTGCTAGCCTGCAAAACTGTGAGAGAGTAAGTTTCTGTTTTGTTTGGCCACCGTATGTGATGATTTGCTATGACATCCCCAGGGAACTAATATATTACCAAACCCACCTTTCTAGCCAACCTTATTTGCTGTATCAACATATGTGTCCCCAGGTACATAAATCTCAGATTGACCAAACTAAGTCTTTTAAGTGACACCCCCTGCTCTGTTCCGTATGGTAGAAAAATGGCAAAACCATCTATAGGCTGAGCAGTACTCTTGGTTAAGTAAGGTATTTTCTTCCTAAGGCTTCAACTACCAGAAACGTATGCAAATGACATTTAGGTATATGCATATAATCCTGATCTGTATTCTTAACTCCAAATCAGTAAACTGTACTGCCTATTCAACATCTCTGTTTGGTATTTGAAAGACAACTTATATTTCACATGTCAAAAAAGAAATTATGAGTCCTTCCCTCACCCCAATCTTGATCTTCTTATAGGTTCTCTGTATAAATCTTTTCAGTGAATGTTTCCACCTTATATGAATTTGACAAGCCAGAAGCCTAGGAGTCATTCTTGACACACAACTCTCCCTAAGCTTTTCCCAAAGTATAGCTGATACATTGCTGGTCCCACTTGCATCAGTAACTCTTGAATGTGTTATCTTCTCTCCATCACTTCACCACCTCTTTAGGAAAGATTTCTGTCATCTCTTCCTTGAATTTTTGCAATGCCCTATGTATTAGATTCTCCAGATAAACTAAAAAAAAAAAAAAGTGGAGATTGTTATGTTGTGATCCAGATAAATTGACTGACTGATAGATAGATAGATAGATAGGTAGATAGATGATAGATAAATAGATAGATAGATAGATAGATAGATAGATAGATAGATAGATAGATAGAAAAAGTGTAAGTATTGGCTCACAAAATTATAAAGTATTGGCTTACATAATTATGGAGGCTAATAAGTCTCCCAATTTGGTGATGGCAGCTGGAAACCTGGGAAAGACAGTCGTGTAGTTTAAGGCCTGAGAGCCAGAGAACTAGTGGTATATATTCCAGTCCAGGTCTGAAGGTCTGAGGACCAGAAGCCCTAAGGTCAGCACAAGATAATATTTCAGCTCAAGCAAGCAGTCATGGAAAGAGACAATTCAACCTTCCTCTGTCTTTTTATTCTACTTAGGCCTTCAGTAAATTGTAAGATGCCTACACACACTGCAGAGGACCATCTGATTTACTTATTCCACCAGTTCAAATGCTAATCTGTTCTAGAAACATTCTCACAAATATAACAAGAAATAATGTTTAACCAGCTATCTGAGAATCCTATGGTCCACTCAAGTTGACGCATAGAATTAAACATCACAACCTTTTGCCTGATGAACCACAAAATTTTTTTTCTTCCAACTCCAAATCCAAACAAAAACTAACTAGATTTGTCTTTTTTTTTTTTTTTTTTTGTCTTTTTGCCTTTATGTAGAACCGTACCCGCGGCATATGGAGGTTCCCAGCCTAGGGGTCTAACAGGAGCTGCAGCCGCCAGCCTACACCACAGCCACAGCCACGCGGGATCCAAGCTGCGTCTGCAACCTACACCACAGCTCACGGCAACGCCTGATCCTTAACCCACTGAGCAAGGCCAGGGATCGAACCCGCAACCTCATGGTTCCTAGTCGGATTCGTTAACCACTGAGCCACAAAGGGAACTCCTAGATTTGTCTTTTTGACCGCAGTGGTTATCGCATCTCATCCACACACATTTACCTCTACTGTTTAAAATACCTGAATGGGTTCCTATTACTCTGATCTAAAATCTGAACAAGCCCGAAACTTTTCTGAGCTTGGCCCCATTGCTCCATCTTTAGCCCTATATCCCACTCCTAGTCTCAACCCACATGGAACCACTGCTAGCTACAAAATTATATCATGTTCACTTCTGCATCATATCTGTCTGATATGTTCTTTTTCCCTTCTCAGTTGATACTGTCTACTATCTTTTACATTTTAGCCTAAAAGTTATTTTCTTACGAGAGACTTTCATGTCCCACCCCCAGACTAAGTCAGGTTCACCTTTTGTATGTTCTCACATTATTTCTCTTTAAATACTATGTCTTTCAGAGTTCTACATGTATTTGTGTGACTCTTGGATCAGTATCTAATTCTCTAGAATATGGGAATGTGCCTGTCTCTGTGTCTTGCACCATGCCTGGCCAAAGGAGAAACTAAATAATTATTCACTAAATGCTTATTAGTGAATGTGCCAAAAGTTCTGTTTTGTGTGTGCATACAACCATGAACACGCCGATCACCATATCTGCAGTGGAGCTTTGGTCTATAGGGATTCTTGGAAACACAACTTGTATTTCAGAGCTAGAAAACAGGGAATTGATTCAAGCAAAAACCTCAGTGCAGAGTATCAGAGAAAAATAACCAGAGCTCCAGTTAACTATTATTCAGCCCCCAATCTGCTTCACTGCAATGGATGGTACGGGGAAACTGAGTCTTCCCATGGCAACACCACTGATTTATGGAAGTATTCAAGATCCAGGACTCCTAGTGTATTTCTAACAGTCAGGTATTTATTACCAGGTGCAAGAAAATGCATTAAAAACAATTATCCAAAAGCCATTTTCCCTGGCCAGGTTTATGTTACATGTTGCTTCTACTGTCATGGATAACATGAATTAGTATGGGCAGGGATTTTATTTTTCATGTTCAATGTATGAAAGAGGGTTTTAAACTTGGTAAACCATTAGCACAGATTAATGTGTCTCACCCTTATATAGCTATACCTATAGAGCTATTTACCTGTTAGTATTAACTCAGTCCTCTTCCCTTATTCATATTAACTCATATGCTATTTCTTTAAATACAGTCATTTTCCCCAAGGGATTCAAGGAATGTCACCACTGTTTAACTGGTGACACTCTTAATTTGTAATCACATTTAGCAAATCCTCAGGGAACATTCTCTTGCAAGTTCCAGATCCTATTCCCAGCTCCCTCCTAGCCTTGTAAGTGGATGCATTGGTATTGCTTCTTCACTTCAACTGTCCCTTCTTAAAGTGTGGATAAACACACTTTTCCCACAGTGCTGTTCTAAGGACTAATTAGTTGATGTTTGCAGAGTGCCTTCAAGATGAGGAGTACCTGGGAAATGCTAATTGCCATTACCCATGAAGCATGGCTGTGGGTTCCTCTGGGATGAAAATTGCTTGATAAATACATTGTAGGACAATGCAGAGTGGAGCAGTGGTTTTCCTCAGAATGCAGCAGTGTACTCCAGGGAGACAAAGCTTTATGAAAATAGTCTAAAATAACTTTCTTTGCAGCAAACTTTGAGAGTGGTTATGACTAAATAAAAAGTTCAGTGTCACTCTGAGCCAGGAACACAATTGCCTTCGACTGTCCGTTTCCCTAAGGAATTAATAGAAAATAAGCACAGCCACTACAGAGATGTGGAATTTTTAAGACTGAGGGGATTTCATTTCCCTCTCTGTATGAGACTCCATCTCATTGCCTGATATGAGATCTCCCTGCCTTGACCTCACCCATCTTAACTCAGTGTAACTGGGATAGGTATTCCTGGAGCTATGGTGAACCAATGACATGACAGAGCAGGGATAGTGCCTAATATGCAACATTTCCTTCTTCCTTCCTGATTTTCTGTATTACACATTCCTTCCAAATATACTAGTTCCTATGCTGTCCTAGGTAGAGACTTGATAGGAAATAGAGAGAGAAAGCTCTTTACTTCCTGGTTATCCATGCACTCACTCAACGTCCAGCAATGTTCTTCTTGGGATAATACAGCCCTTCTCAAGAAGCTACCATCTAGTAGTCCTATTATGTGAAGTCATCTGTAGACCTCTTGAATATTCATTAATCACTGAAGGTTTCAACACTTGGTTACTATCACTTAAACATCCACAGAGATGATCCATGCAGCAATTTTGTGTCTCAGGTTTTTTTGTTTTGTTTTGTTTTGTTTTGTTTTGCTGTTTAGGTCTGCACCTGTGGCATATGGAGGTTCCCAGGCTGGGGGTTGAATCAGAGCTACAGCTGCCAGCCACAGCTACAGCCACAGCAATGCAGGATACAGAGCCATGTCTGCGACCTACACCACAGCTCATGCCGTGATCCTTAACCCACTGAGCAAAGCCAGGGATCGAACTTGCAACCTCATGGTTATTAGTCGGATTCATCTCCACTGTGTCACAACAGGAACTCCTGTGTCTCAGCTTTTGATTGTCTCAATTCAAGCTCTCTATAACTTTATCTGCCTTTTTCAATAAACATAGACTAGACATTATTATCTATAGCTGTGCAACCTATGAAGTCTTGTTTTCAAACATCAAAATCTACAATATAACATGCCCAATTAATTTATTCTAGTGCTCACACTCCAGTAATTATTCAATCCCATCATTTTCTCTATTTCACAGACCTTACTGCTTATTTTCCTTTCCATGAACTCCATCAGGCCTTCAATCCTCTCATTCCACAGGTTACAGTCTACAGTCCGTCATGAAAATTGCTCTTTTACACACACACTTCAGGTCCCTGTCTTCCTTCCCTTCCTTCATCTGGCAAAATCTGACATTCTACCTGTTCTTTTACTCTTACAAACAATATTGGAGAATAACACACACCTATGAGCTCTAGATTTGGAATTTATAGCCATAAGTTGCAAATGAGATCTCAGTACTTCCCGGGAATCCTGCTAGTCAATTCACCTCTTTTTCTTCTCATGGTTGCTTGATATTGTACTGCCCTAAGAAAATAGAACCAATCATAACTGAACTATTTTATCTGTGCACCACCAAATCTATCAATGATCCTGCATTTGTGCCAATACCATTGTCTTCCTTCCTATTATAATGAATGGACTCTACATTCTTATCAAAGATATTTATACTTGTTTACTGAATCATACATTACCACCTATGCATCCTCAATTAAGTATCAATTTTCCTCTGTCATCATAGGATTTTCCACTGCACTGTGTCCTTCAGAATGCAAGCCTACCATAATAAGTTCCATCAAAAATAAAACAAAGTGTCTAGCAGCATTGTTCCAAGGGGCATTAATAATTATCTGATCATTTCTCTTCATTTTATAAGCAAAACTTCTCAAAAGTGTAGTCTGTATTAATTGCCTTCTTCTCTTTGCCTTTTTCTTCTGAACTCTCTCATTTCAGGTTATCTTCACCACAACTTCACTGAAATTACCTTTATCAGAAGAGCGCCAAGGTCAAATATACAGTCTTAGTCTTTTTTGACCTCTCAATAGCATTTTACACAGTGAATGTCCTTCTTGTAACATTTTCTTCAGCTGGCTTCTGGAACACAGAATTCTCCTGAGTTTCTTTCTGCCTTATGCACAATTTCTTCTCATTATCCTTAGCTAGGTTTATTTCCTTTTCCTGCATGATAAATGTTAGCTATTCCAGGATCCAGTCTTGGAATTCATCTTTCCTTTATCGTCAGAACTCCCTGAGGTGACCTTACCTAATTTCATGTTTGTTTGTTTTTAATTTCTTTTCTTTTTTTTTTCTTTTTTGGGTGTACCCATGGCATGCGTAAGTTCCTGGGCTAGGGATCCAGCTTAAGCGATAGCCATGACAACACCAGATCCTTAACTCACTGAACCACAAGAGACCTCCCCTAATTTCATGGTTTTAAATGTCATCCAGATGCTGAACATTTAGTTCTTGCTGTGTGCTCTCTCTCAAGCTTCAGGCTGCTCACTACCCAGCCCCTTGCAAATGTAGTATATTTCTCAAATATATCATATCCAAAGCAGGTCTCTTGATTTCCAGCCCATTTTTTTTACTCTCAGTCGTTCTCATCTTAGTAAAGGGTATTACCATGTGCTCAGCTATGCAGGCCAAAACCCTTGATATCATTTTTAATTTTCTCATTTCTTAATTATACTCCTACTCTAGTCAACTTGAAAATACCGCCAGCTTTAACTTAAATATATCTTAAATCTATTTTTACCTCTCTAACGAAGCTACCTTCCTCGCTAATATTTGAATGAAAGTTTCTAAACTGGCCTTCCTGTCTTTATGTTTCCCCACCATGGTCAATTATCCTTAAAGCGAACAGAGTGAATGTTTAAAATTTATGATAGTTCATGCCACTCTTCTCAAAACTCTGCAATAGCTTCCCATACTGTTCTGAAAATTAAATATATATTTTGAAAATTCCTATATCTTCTGGCTCCTGTGTACATCATTTCTCCTACTACTTTAGAGCTTTGGCCTTCTTGTTCTTTCAATGCAGCAAGCTCATACTTGCCTCCAAGATTTTTCATTGTCCTCCCACCTGCTTTCAAATTCCTTCCTAGGCCAATCTTCATATTCCTCTTTCCCTTGATTTACTCATCTTTTCTCAAAAATCACCTCCTTTGGAAACTCTACTATGACTACATTATCTAAAAACATACCCCAACAGTGATTTTCCATTGTTGCATGAGGCTATATGTTACTTCATGGCTGTTATTATGACCCATCATTATAGTATGGACTAATTCATTATTAACAGCTTTCTCATTAGAAGCAAGGTCCATGATGAAGGGAATTATTTATCTATAGCTATGTGTTCATTTCTACAACCACCTATAACTGTGCCTGAAATGTAGTATGCTCTCAATTAATTCATGAATCTTGACATTTAGTTTCTCTGTTACACTAATCTGAGAATAACTTCTATGGATATGCACAGGTCAGACTCAATTATCAGACTAGGTACTCTTCTTGGTCCTTTCAATTTCTTAAGCTTTTTAAAGCAGTTTTTCCATATCTTAAGTTTTTAAATTGTGGGTTACAACCCAGTTAGAGGGTGCTAAAAATTAGCATGGTGACTATGACTAGTATTTTTGAAAAATGAAACAGAATAGCAGATGCTGAGATATCACACATAGTAATGTTTCATGAAATGTTTCATTTGTTTTATGAAATATGTTTACATGTATTAAATAATGCTGTAAAAATATTTTTATTGGGGGTTGCAGTCAGAAACTTTTGGGAATCAGTCTAATGAGATTCCATTGTAGCAGGAAATATAGTCCCTTCTCCAAGATTACAGTAAACACAGCAGGGAGACTTGGACTTTATGATGCAGTGGTGTGGTCAGTAGCAGAGATGTTGTTGAATGGCTTCTAAAATTGTTGCCTCTTTTTTTTTTTTCTTTTCAAAGACCAAGTCTGAGCTTCCTACATGTCACCTTTAGAACTTTCTCCATCTTTGTTATTGTTTTTAAATTTTAACTTTTTAAATTAACTTTTATATTAAAGTACAGTTGATCTACAATGTTGTGCCAATATCTGCCTTTTAAATCCATCTATTGGGTTGCACCCAGCAGGTTTACAAATCCCCATGCCTGCCCAACTTGAAGACTGAAGAAAGAGCTCAGAGTCAGCAACAGAGACATCAGTGGTTTAGTGGATGGGGGATGTTACATGCATAAACCAAGGTCCTGGAGCAATACTCCACCATGTTCAGCAAATGGCATGGTGGCAGTCTTTGCTCCTAAAGTGGGGGTTGGGGAGGGTATTGCCAGGAGGATTTAAGTCAGCCTGAGTTCACTCCTTAGTTACCATGCACAAGGGCACACCCCTCATGGCCCCTTTGATAAGCTATTACTAGCTGGGGTCTGGGACAAGTACATAGGAAAGTCAGTGCTGTGCACAGGGTGTAGGTGAAGCAGGCACTGGTCAGACAGGGAATGTACAGAAAGCAAGAAACCAGATATCTTGAGTGACCTGACCACACACCATCTTTTACTCAGAAGGAAATGAGTTCTCTCAATCACCTTTTCCGTTGTTCTGCCTGTGTTTTGGAAAATAGGTAACTTGAAGCTTGCTCTTGTCCATTTGTATCTTTCTGATAAGTGTCCACCGAGGTCTCACAAAAGAGGCACAATAACTTTGGCTCCCATCTTGCAGTTCTTCACTGGAAAACAAAATTGCTCTACCTGCCAAAAATTCGCTTTCCTTTTGGTGCTTTTCTTTGTTTCTCAGAAGCCTGTAGAAATTGGCTCCCTTCCCACATTTCTCAATCTCAGCTCTCTCATGAGTGTCTTCTAGTATCAGCTTCAACTTGAAAGGACAAGAAAGGAAGATAACAAAGCAAGAGTAAGTGGTTTATATTCCCAAAATTCCAGGGAGAACTGTCCAAGAAATATATATATGCCACAAAATTTTACTGTTGACTAAGAGGAAAGGAACAGTAAAGTTTGTTAAACAATAGGTGCTAGAACCTCCATACAGACAATGGAAATTCACCGTTTTATTATAGCTGTAGAGTTTTACTTGTGGAGTCTTAAATAGATTTGATTTCATTGCCAAGATTTAAAAATCAGATTTTACATATATTCCAGATCTCTGGCTTCTATGAAACAATCTGAAGATGTAATTAGCTAGCACACAGTAGTCTTCCATTCGTTCGCTAGACCAACCATAACCAGATACCACAGACTGGATGGCTTAAAAAACAGAAGTTGATTTTATCACAGTCTGGAGACTAGAAGTCCGAGATCAAGGTATAGGAAGGTTTGGTTTCCTCTGAGGCCTCTCTCCTTGGAGACAGATGGCCACCTTCTCACGGGTCGTCACATGGTCATCTCTCTCTCTCTGTGTCCCAATCTTCCTTCTCATTAGGACACCCATTGTATTGGATTAGGCTCACATCATTTCATCTTGATGACCTCCTTAAAGGCTCTGTATCCAAATGCAGTCACATTTGGAGGGACTGAGGGTTAGGACTTTAGTATGTAAATTTGGGGGGGCACAATTCAGTCTATAATAACCCTCCTGGTAACAGTTTATACTGCCTGAGCCAGAGATTTGCTCAAAAGGTCACCGTAATCTCCTCTGCTTCATATCGTCTCCCTGGACCTGGGGCTGAGGATCAGCAGCCATTTATCATTAGAATGACTTCTTTCTAGTACATTAAATACATTTCCCTAGAAAGTGTTTGAACTTTCTAAATCAGTTTTAGAATGCCATTGGCCTCCCTTAGAATTCCAGGTTCAGCCCTGCTTAGGTAGCTTTGAGAATGTTGCTTAACACATCTGAGCCTTGATTTTCATACCTCCAAAACTGGACAAAAATACATTTTTTCCCTTTAATTAAATTTATTTATTTATTTATTTGTGCTTTTTAGGGCTACACCCATGGCATATGGAGGTTCCCAGGCTAGAGGTCAAATCGGAGCTACAGCTGCGGGCCTGTGCCACAGCCACAGCAATGGAGGATCCAAGCTGCATCTTCACACTACGCCACAGCTCACAGTAATACCAGATACTTAACCCACTGAGCTAGGCCAGGGATCGAACCCTCATCCTCATGGATCCTAGTTGGGATCGCTAATCCCTGAGCCACAAAGGGAACTCCTAATTTTATTTTAAATTAAATTACCTGAGTATAGTTGGGTTGCAATGTTGTATTAGTTTCAGGTGTATAGCAAAATGAATCAGTCATATGTATAAATATATCCATTCTTGTTTCCCATATGTATAAATATATCCATTCTTGTTTCCCATATGAGTTATCACAAATTATTGAGTTGATTTCCCTGTGCTATATACTAAGTCTTTGGTAACTGTCTATTTTCCCACATGGGCCATTACAAACTATTGAATAGGTTTTCCTGTGCTATACATTAGGTTCTCATTAATCATCTATTTTATACAGTAGTTGTATCTATTATTCCCATCCCCACATTCTTCCCTCCCCACAACGGTTTCACCTGTGATAGCCTTAAGATTGGTTTTGAAATCTGTGAGTTTGTTTCTGTTTTATAAATAAGTTATTTTGTATCATTTTTATTAGATTCCACATATAAATAATATCATATGATATTTGTCTTTGTCTGACTTACTTCATTCTGTATGATAATCTCCAGTTCCATCCTTGTTGCTGCGAATGGCATTATTTCATTCTTTTTTATAGCTGAACAATATTCCATTGTACATATGTATCACATCTTCATCCATTCCTCTGTTGATGGGCAATTAGGTTGCTTCCATGTCTTAGTTATTGTAAATAGCATTGTAATGAACATTGGGGTCCATGCATCTTTTGGAATTATGGTTTTCTCTGGATAGATGCCTAGGAGTAGGATTGCTAGATCATATGATGGTCCTATATTTAGTTTTTTTTAGGAACAAAAATACCTACTATTCTGAAAACAAAGTGATAAAGAACAAAATGTTAATATATAGCCTTCCTTCCTTTTCCTTGGTCATATTACTTTAATATACTCATCAGAATGGTTTAGAGCAGTTTTCAGTGTGAGATTAATTCTCCTGAGCAACAGAAGGAGCATCACCTGGGAACTTTCCAGAAATGTAAATTCTAAGATCCCATCCCTGACCAGGAATCTATAAGATTTTTTTTAAGCCTTTTAGGTGATTCTGAGGCATGCCAAATTCTGAGAAATACTGAGTTAAAATACAAATTTCTATAGTGAAGTCCCTTTGACTTCTCATTCATTTCCACATTTATTTGGTAATCAAAAAATAATAGATGAAAACACCCACAAATTCTATTTCCACATCTGCAAAATGGCTGCCTTGTGAAAAACATCATATTTTTCTAAATGTTAATCATGTTTATTTTGTTGGTATTAATAAACATTAACTGAAATTAGTGATGAAAGACAACACAAATGAACAGTTAATGAAAATAATTACTTACACATATTCGAAGATTGGAAAGAAAAGAATATGTACTCACTCTACTTGCTTTTCCCTGTTAAATGATTCAAGTCTCCAAACAGCTGCCATACCTTGAAGAGAGAGAGAGATTTTACATATAAATTACTTATCAAAATTGACAGCAAGTGGCATTTTCATTTACATTTGAAAACAGAACAACTCCAAAGCCAAATTTAATCCCTGTCCAGTACTGCAGCAGAGGGAAGAAATTTTTAACAAGGGATAATGAAATGCTCTTAGTGATTTGGAAATTTCAGGGGATGAAGGCAAATCCTTGTTCAGAAGGGTTCACACGTGTGCAAGTACCGGGAATGCTTGTCTGAGCTCACTTTCTGTTGAAAAGAAAAAAAAAAAAAGGGATGAATCTGACAAGGGGAAAGGACGTAGGCCAGGATCCTCTCACTTAATGTAATTCCCAGCTATGCAGCCTTACTAGGTAACTCAGTGCGGAGAACAAGGCCTTGAAGCAATTGCTCCCCAACTACCATCTCTCTACAACTGCCATCCATCTCTACGGGGACTGGAAGGAATTAAGGATTCACTAGTTACAACTTTAGAAGATGTGTTCTGGAAGCTCCTGTTTCTCCTTTATGAGAAATTTTAATAGAAGAAAGAGAGAAGAAGAAGCACATGAACGAGATGGAATTTAAAGGCAATTCAAAAGGGAATTTACTCTAAAAAAGAATTACAGTTCCTAAATGTATTAGATGTTTACCTCCAGAAAGGCTGTACAATCATTTCTATGTATCACTTTTCTCATTCTTAAAAACATCCATTGAAGAACTTTGATAGATAATGAAACTGAAATTGAAGGAGGTTATGTTCAAGGTCATCCAAATAGTATGTGATGAACGTCCAACTAGTATGCGATGAACATAGAATTCAAACAAGGCTCCTCTGATTCCAAGCCCAGTGATATTTCTGAAATGGTGACACATGGAGTTAACAGAGTCTAATAACTCATAGAAATCCTTGAACTTATCTTACAGCACAACAGATAAGGGGACAGCTTGTTAAAACCCTTTTGCTTGTAAACTTGATTTAAACACTTTAGGTTTCTTTTTTCTTCCCTCCTCCTTCCTTCTCTCTGTTTCTTTCTTTCTTTCTTTTTTTCTTTTTTTAAGGCCATATGAAATTCCCAGGCCAGGAGTCAAATCCGAGCTATAGCTGCCAGGTTATGGCACAGTCAACGGCAATACGTGATCCAAGCCGCAACTGACCTAGGCAGAAGCTTGTAACCGGGCCAGATACCTAACCCACTGAGCAAAGCCAGGGACTGAACCCGCATCCTCACGGGTACTAGTCGGGTTCGTTTCCGCTGAGCCACAACAGGAACTCCACTTTGTCTCTTTAATTGTATACCTTGCCAACTTCACGCAGCCCAGTTGTCTTTCGGGAATTTGACATCAGCTCCCACCCGGTGTGCGTTTGCAGGCTGGTTGAAACCGTGCCCTCTAAAACGGGGCCTGCACAGGTGTTAGATAAACGTCCTAATGACGTCACAAGGCCAGAAAGCTCCACCCCTAGATGACGCTAAGCGCCTCCATTTTGAATGTGCGGAAGCAAGCGCCCCAGGTGTTGCGCCTGCGCGGAACGTAGATGCCATCGCCGTTTTTCCTCCAGTCGTCGTTCCGTCGCATCTAACTAAGACTACCCTGCATAGCCACAACTATCCAAATCCCTTCAGCTTCTGGAGACGGACCTGAGAATTGTTCTCCCCTCTCCTGGCTTGGCTGCTTTATGAGCAAACTTTCGGCTGTGAACCTGGGCACCTCGGCGTTTGGCTCACTGCTCAACATTCGAATGAACATTCGAATTAACATTTCTGTCATGTCTGCTGCTTCTCAGCGTGCTCAGAGTTTCATAATTTACAAGGTAATTTCCCCTATTACATCACCTAAGCTTGTAAAATATGTACATCTCTTATATGAGACAAATATATCTATTCTCTGTGAGATACTGTTTCTTTAGTAAAATAGGCTATTCATATACCCTGTCCCCTCATCACAATTTATATAGTCTGTTTACTAAGAAACTCTTGTCTTTTAGAAGATAGGAAGGTTTCCCAGGGTTATCAAGCTAATACATTGTGAAACTAAGATTTAACCTAAATTTGTCTAACTACAGGAGAGATACCTACTGCATCACCGCTCCCAGTTCACTAAGGGAAAAAATTAAAGGTACATTGCACTTTAAAAAAAATTCTTATTAGTTTGGTTTTTAGTAATATGCTCACCCTCACCCCTTTTTAATTGATGGCCCGCATTTCACTTACTCTTAGTTTTGAGGTACCTCCTTCTCTCTCATATACAGCTTTCCACCTCTCAGTACATATCCAGGAGAAAGTAGCCCTTTGGGAATATCGAGTAACACCACTGGCCTCCCCCACTGCAATCCCAAGAAGGGAGTAGAAAGCCATTCTGCATTTATTGCCTTTAGGAAAGGGTTTGACAACCAACAGTAGAGGGAAAAGGAGGTTTTTTTCTAGCTTTGAGTTGTAAAACAACGGTCATCGTAAGTAAACTGCTTAGGAAAGTACGTGAAGAGCAGTCAATTTCTTACATAATCTCTATTCAAAAAGCATTTTCCAGGCTGTGAAGTAAGTGGTGGAGGTCATGTAGAAAGAGATTGTCAGAGAGGGAGCCAAGAGAAGATGTGATTGGTGAGTCCCTGAGAAAGGGGCCTAAACTCCCCTACAGGTTCCAAAAAGGCAGTTGATATTCAAAAACCTGTGTGGAATGTGAGAACAAAAACCTATTCCATAGCTAAGACTGAGGAATGCAACCAGAGAAAATATGTTTTGGGGCTATTTGGCAGATCAGACTTTAGACGTACTTACAGAATACACCATCTCCTAAGTAGGGAAATTATTTGATGCTTTTCTTGTACCTGAGATGACCAGAAACATGGCAGGGAGAGCAGCTAAGCCTAAAGTGGCCATGAAAGCAGGATATGAGATGCCTTTGAGCTGCCAGTGAGACCAAATCGCCAAGGACGTAAATGTCTCAGTGGTTTCCCACACGGCCTGATGACATTGAGAAGCAAACCAACCCTTTCCCTCATCCTCATGCCCTGCTTCTCACACAACACAGATACCTAAGCCATAATCGCAGAAAACAAGGGGTAAGGAGTCTCAAAATAGATATTACATTGAACTTCAGAAAACAGAGAATGTTACACTCTTTGTACATACACATCTCTGAACTAAGATTTCAATTCACTACAAATATCACATTAAATAACTTTGTGCAAGGGCCACAGAAGATATTGTATCACAAACTTCAAAACAGGAAATCTTGTTTCTGTCGATGGTTGCACCAAATTCTCTTTGGGAAAAGTAAAACGATGTCTTGTCAAAATGACCCTTGCTCGTGGGTAGGAGCTCTTGCCTTTTCTGATAACTTGTACCTTTAAGGAAGGAAGGACTTCACTAGAAAGAAAGATAAAATACAGTAAATTAGAAAAAGTCCCAGTCAGGTGTTTGAGATTCAACCCTCTTACTGTGTGATCTCAGATAAGTTGCTTAAAGTATCTGAGCCTTAGTTTCCTCCTTGTTCAAGCAGTTGAGAGAATGGATATCTGAACATTTTGAACACTATCTCCTATTATGCTAATCACAATGGTTTTGTTATTCTAATGAAGATGATGATGATTTGATATGCTTTGTCATTAAGAACTTTGCTTCCAAAGTGGGTACAGATTTAGCATTAGTTTCACCTGGGGCTTAGACACCTCCCACAATAATGATAAACTCTATGGGCCTTCACCAAAACAGTGCAGGTTATTTTCTCTGAACTGTTCAAAATATGAAGGCAATTCAAAACATGAAGGCAGGCAGGAGACGATTTGTATTGAAATTTGACAGGAGGATGGACTCATAATTGGGATAGGAGAGTCATAGATATCTAGTGCTGGCAGAATGATCACACGTGAACAGGGGCCGGCTAATTGAATAGACTTCACCTGAGCAGATGGCACTCTGGACTATCACCTTAGTCATGTGCTGACATTTATAGTTATCAGATATCAGCCTTGAGAACATGAATATCTGAAACTACCTGACGGAAATAGTTTTATATATGTTTACAGACATATGATGTTTTTCCTGTGGACCACATGGAAATTTTAACTGCCTTGAGAGATGAATCACCTCTGGCTTTCAAGAGACCTAGGTTCAGTTTGGCTACCTAACTGTAAGTCCCTTTTTCTGTGATTCATTTTGGGTGTCTACAACATTATGTTTAAAATTTAGTATTTGCTGTTGCCACATATACAGTGCTTAAAATTGTGCAAATACTGTGCTAAGCCTTTTATACAAATCATTTCTTTTACTTTTCATAGCATTCTTGAACTATATACTAGTGTGCTCATTTTATAGAGAAGGAAACAAGGCTTAGAGAGGTCAGATGCTTTGCTCAGAGTCACAAGATATCAAGGGGTAGTTAGGGATTTGAACAAATCATAATTAAATACAAAAATTGTCCTTTTAACCATGAAGTACTACCAGCCTTGGCAAGAAACTGAATTAGATGCTGTATCAGGTCTTTGGAATCAGATCGCTCTTGGCTAAAACCCCTACTTTGCTATTTGTTAGTTAACCTATTGTGCCTCAGTTTCTTCTTCTGTAAAATGGGGACACATACAGAACCTCTGCACAGGATAATTGCTAGGATAAGATCGTTTCTGCATCTTAAGTTCCTCAGCACACTTGCTATGTTCCATAGATACTGTTGTCACTGCTTTTTTATTGTTATTAAAAGTCAATAGGAGTTCCTTTTGTGGCACAGTGGAAACGAATCCGACTAGGAACCATGAGGTTGCAGGTTCCAACCCTGGCCTTGCTCAGTGGATTAAAGATCCGCTGTTGCTGTGAGCTGTGGTGTAGGTTGCAGGCTGTGGCTGTGGCTGTGGCTGTGGCTGTGGCTATGGCTATGGCTATGGCTATGGCGTAGGCCGACACCTATAACTCCGATTCGACCCTTAGCTTGGGAAGCTCCATATGCCCCAGGTGCAGCCCTAAAAAGCAAAAAAAAAAAATCATCCAGCCTTCAAAATCTTTGATATTAAGAAGAAAGGGAAGTTTTCAGGAGTGACTCAAGAGTATGCTTTTAACAGTATCTTGATCAGAGGTCTAACAGTATCTCTTAGATCACAAAAGACAGAATTGAAAAAACTTTATAGTAACTTCCTAGTTACAAAGACAGTTATTAAATCTGTGAAGCCAGGGTTCTGTCTCAACCATCTCTATAACCACAGAATCTTCCAAAGATTCTTATTTGCTGTGGGAATTTTAAAAATTGTTTGAATTGCATTTGATAATTCAGTTGCAAAGAAATAACTGGGTTTTGCAGAAATCTTAAACATGTATTTTTGGATTAAAATTGCAATCGCAAAGTATAAGAGTATTTGGCCTTAAACAAATAAAGCAAAGACACTTGTAGAAAAAAATCAGTGCTTAGAAACACTCAGGGTAGGATTTTTTTCTTTCTTTTCTAAAATACCTTCCGCCTTCATTAGTATTCAGATATAGATAAGGAATATTTTTCACAAACTCCTCATAATCTCAAGTATCAAAAACTACTCCAGTGAAGGGATCAAAAGCAAATTCTCTGGCTTTCAAGTGTTGGCTTTTTTAATGTTTCATGTAAGTGTTTTTAGTGGACTCCATGATTTAGGGAGTTCCCGTCGTGGCTCAGTGTTTAACGAATCCGACTAGGAACCATGAGGTTGCGGGTTTGATCCCTGGCTCGCTCAGTGGGTTAAGGATCCGGCGTTGCTGTGAGCTGTGGTATAGGTTGCAGACGCGGCTTGGATCCCATGTTGCTCTGGCTGTGATGTAGGCCGGTGGCTACAGCTCCTGTTAGACCCCTAGCCTGGGAACCTCCATATGCCGTGAGCATGGCCCTAGAAAAGGCAAAAAGACAAAAAAAAAAAAAAAAGGTGATTTAAATAACGTTAGGCATCTACGGTTTTTCACTTGACCCCAAATTTGGCTTATCTTCAGCTATCCACCCTGTTTGTATAAGAATTCTCTTCTAAGTATCTAAGCTATCTCCCACAGTAATTAAAAGATTGAAAATGACAGATCAAATATGAGTCTTTACCCAGTCATCACTCAAACCTACAAGTACACCTTGGGCTTTTAAGATGTCAAGAAAAATTCAGCAGTGTTATTTCACAGGATAAAAAGGAATCACAGCCTTAAGATTTGGGGTTCTTCTAAATGTCCTTCCTTATTTTAGATATTAAATTTCATTTCTTGTATTATCTAAAATAATTTTATTTTATAATTACAAAGTTATTTATCTATTGTAAAATAGTAAAATCTACAAATATATGGTTTAAAAAGGAAAAGCTCCATATAATAATACTCCTATAGATGCTGTTAAGGTTCAGAATACATTCTTCCAGATCTCGAACTGTTTGAACTTTTTTGCTTTTCTATTTATAAATTTTTACAGATATAGTTAAATTTGTGTGCATATAAGCACATATATATAATATATACTATATATAATATAGTCATATATTATAGTACATGTAAATGCACATATATATAATATATACTATATGTAATATAGTCATGTAGTACATATAAACACATATAATATATATAATATATACTATATATAATATAGTCAAATGTTTTCATATTTTCTTTGGGTAATTTAGTTATTTGAAAATTATTCTTCCCAGATGTGAAAAATATTCTCCCTTTTATATTTTCCTATGGTTTTATCAATGTAATAATTCCTTTATTCTAATTTTATTTGAATATGATAGATATTTATGTTTTCCCTAATTGCTACCCTTTTATAATTCCATGAATCATTAAATAAGTCTTTAAAATTACTCTTTTAAAACTTGATTTATGACACATGTACAACTTATCAGAGGCCATCTAATTATGAACACACACAAAAATAGATGATCTTTTCTGACAATATTTTGGGGGTAAATGTCGAAAACAGCACCTCTTAATAAGATAAAATATTATTTCTGTTAATAGCATCACAAATCATTTACCAAATTATTTTTCTTCAAACAACACAGAATCACATATTAATTAAGCTAGAAGTCAGGCAATTTGGCGTAGTTAGGAAGTACAAGAACATTTTCTGGCAGGCCGCGTGTGACTTAGGGAGACAAATAATGAATACACCAGTCCATAGGTAATCTTCTCTATATTAGCATCGTCACAACAAAGCATTCATTTATTTACAGAAAGAAAAAAAAGAGAGACGTGACCCAGTTTAAATAAGTGATAAAATGTAGACAATAGTTCCAACAGAATTTTTCTATGCAAAGTATGAAAAGCGTAATGACTGAAAAATATCGTATATAGGGAAGATATTTAAAGCAGCAATTTTTTAAAGTGAATTCTGAATCCCTTTTACCTGATGGACTTTGATGTCTTAGAATTCTGACAACCTGGAGTCTGCAACCTGATGCTGTCCATAGCTATTCATGGCTTCTGAGGTTTTAGAGGGATCGTAGTTCTCAGTCTACATTTGCTTGCTTTCTATGATGCAAAAGCCTTGGGCAGATGATGGTTACCCATCTCCTTTCTCTCTAACTCTTGAGATTTGTCACCAAGGAGCAAATGTGGGGGGAAAAAAATGCACAGTCCGATTAGAAAGAAACCAAAAATACAACCAATAAGCCTCCTCTACTCTATGAATAAACTTCCCGAAAGGGACAAAATGACAACTTCTTTTTGACTTTACAAGTGTTTCTACAGATAATGACCCCATTAATCCTTGCCCAGGATTGCCCAGTTTCTACCACACTGATGACTTGAACTAAGCAAGAGACCTTGATACAACTAATATTAACCCTATTAGGGAATCAGACTTTTCAATTACTTTGTCCGTGTGTAGAGAGGTGACCATTCGTTTGGAATTCTAAGCAAATACAAATACTTGAGCATATAGTTGAGAAAAATTTAAGCCTCTTATGCCTTTCTTATGAGCATGTCTCCAGTTTCAGTGCATTTTATGGTCTTTAAAAAAACCCCACTTTATTGGGGTAGGATTGACATTAAAAGAGAAAAGTGTGTTTTTAAAAGTATATATGACGATATGTTTTGAGATAAGGATACATCTATGAAACTGTTGTCTATCTAGGATACACAAAGTATACAGAAGTGCAAACATTTTGAATCTTGTCTCTTTACAACCTAAGCACTGAAGCAGTTTCCATTTTTATAGGTTTTTAATGTTTCATATGTGAATCAGGACAGGAGTATGTTTTTGTTTATCTTGAAATCTGTTCCTCATTCCTATTTGCCAAGACCATAGAGATGTTTTCAAACAGTGAGTCCCTTTGCATATGTTGTTTTTAGATAAACAACAATGATCAAATCTAGCTTGTGGTAAATTAACATTGATTATAGTAATCACACATGTGCAGTGAACAGTTACCTTTGCCCAGAAATGCAAGGGATTTTCAATCACTAGGGAATTCACAGTTTGGGGGGTGTTTATTTGGGGAGTGGGCTGCTGATACACACTTATTGTTGAAATCACCTTCTGGCCTCTACGTGAATATTAATGTCTTGATTTTATAATGATCACTTTTTATATCTATGGCTGATAAAATAATTTCAAAATCTTACCCTCTTGGTGAAGGAAACTTGTGTCAAGAAATACCAGGAGGTATTTTTAGGGTATATGCTTATTTTTCTTCAATGCAAATGTGAGCCATAGGTTGAGACCCTGTGGTCAAATCCATGTTTACATTGTTTCATTTAATTTTTAACAATTCTGTGCTAATTTTTATTTTATTTATAAATAAGAAAATAGGGGTGGAGAAAGATTAAATAAGTTTTCTGAAGCTACTAGCGAACTGTAGGTAGTCAGAATTTTAACTTCAAAGCTCAAAATTTTCTCATTTCTGGGAAGCTCAATCTGAGAACCCTTTCCTAAAATGCAAATTTTAATGTTAAAAAGGTAATATAACCTTGAAACGTGTAATTTGGTAAGAATCTTAACTGTTTTAAAAATGGGTAAGCTACTGCCCACAAATAACACTAAGAGAATTGTTGTTAAATAAATTGATCTTATATTGTAACTTATGATCCTATTGAAAGAATAACGCTTTTATGACATCTTTCTCTCTAGACTATCCTTATTTTGCTTTCTTTCTCTTCTGAAATTTAGAATCAGGCATTCTCATTCACTTAGAATATGTGTTTTTGCAGAGGCACTGGGAAAGATGAATTGTATCTGTTTCATGAATCACTTGACATGGTAAACCTAAGAAGAAAAAACAAATTTCCAAAAATGCACCATTAGAACCTGTAGTGAATACACAATGCGTTTCTGATTAGTTAATTAAATTTACAGTTTGGCAAATGCCACTCTGGTGGTCTTAGATGACTAGGTCCATCTTTGGCTTGGCATGGCTGGCTCACACCTAAGCATGGAACACGTTTGCTAGCTGAATTTTCTGGAAAAAATGCAGAATGTTTTGATTCCCACATATTCTTTTAATCCAAATCTGAAACTCACACTTTGTGACCATGAAATTGTCAGGTATGGAGTTCCCGTCGTGGCTCAGTGGTTAACGAATCCAACCAGGAACCATGAGGCTGCGGGTTCGATCCCTGGCCTTGCTCAGTGGGTTAAGGATCCAGCATTGCCGTGAGCTGTGGTGTAGGTTGCAGATGCGGCTCGGATCCCGTGTTGCTGTGGCTGTGGTGAAGGCCGGCAGCTACAGCTCCTGTTAGACCCCTAGCCTGGGAACCTCCATATGCCGCGGGTGCGGCCCTAGATGAGGCAAAAAGACAAAAAAAAAAAAAGAAGAAATTGTTAGGTATAATTACTGTGAAGTATTTTACATTTTTATAAGAGGTAAGATTTTTTTTCCTTTAAAAAAACAAGGCTTTGAATTTAGAAAGAATTGGGTTTGAAATTTAGTTTTGTCAACTATTATCTCACTCTAAAACCTTAAGTTGTGTAGCTCTGTCCTTGTTGTTGCTCTGCACTCCTCTCCTTTATTTATCCTGGTCCCCTTTCTCAGTTACTTCCATAGTCGTAGCTAGAATTTCTCATTATGTGGCCCTTTTATAATCTCAATTTTATGCATCCCATCCTCTGACCATATATTCTCTTTTTTAACACAGTTTATTTTTTTAAGTTTTATCGAACTGTCATTAACTTGAAAGCTGTGATAATTCTGCTGTACAACAAAGTGATCCAGTCATACGTATACACATGTCCATTCTCTCTCAGATTCTTTCCCCCCGTAGATTACCACAGAATACTGTTTGACACAGTTTTTAATTACCTCAGCTCCAACAGTTTTTAACCCCAGTTATACCTCATTCCCTACATTTAAAGCTATGAAGATACTCTTCTACATTATTTTCTGCAAATTTTGCTCTTAAATTTTAGTAGAAAAGTTTTTATTCTTTCATTGTGAACTGTGTTGTATTTTGCATAGTTTCTATTGCTATGTCTTCCAATTCATTTTTCTTCTGCACTAGCTGATCTGCCAGTATCCTTTATTTTTCATCTTAGACACATATTTTTCAATTTCATAAATTTTGAGTTCCTTTTAGTATCTTCCATTCTATTTTCATCAATTTAATAATTTATTCTTCCTTCTTGAACATGTGCAACATATTTATAGTAGCTATGTTAATATGTTTGTCTAAAAATTCTATCATCTTTATTCTTGTTATGATTCTATTGTTTGATTTTTCTTATGGTTAAAGCTTGAGTTTTTCTGCTTATTTGGATATTTGGTCACTTGATCTTGGATTACAGACATTGTTAATGTACACGTGCATATCTATACTCGAACTGGAATTTTGTACTTATTTTGACATGTTCTTGAGAGGGAATGTTTTATTCTTTTTTTTTTCCCATGTCGATATACAATTGTCACTGAATTATTATTTGAGATGACCTTCATTTCCCCTGTGGTTCTGCAGCTCTTGGTCATAATTAAAATATCCACATGTGCATATTTTATCTGATCTCTGTCTTCTATTGACTTCCTTTCCTTTTCTTTTCCCAAAATCATATAATCCTAATTGCTGTAGCTTTTCTTAAGCTTTAATTTACTGTGGCTTAATTTAATGTATAAGAATTTTTACACAAGGTGTTATAACTTTATAATAACTCAGCAGAATCTCTTTTATTCAAAATCCTATACTCAAAACTATATCCACCTAATAATAATCCCACAGAGTACTCACTCTGGACCTACTTTTGGCATAAATCAATGAACAGTGTATGTGAGTACAATCACAAATAAATTATTTTCAGATACCTCAGACTA
>PVHT021183666.1:9282521-9340172 GCA_004024745.2 Catagonus wagneri
ATAAGAATTTTTACACAAGGTGTTATAACTTTATAATAACTCAGCAGAATCTCTTTTATTCAAAATCCTATACTCAAAACTATATCCACCTAATAATAATCCCACAGAGTACTCACTCTGGACCTACTTTTGGCATAAATCAATGAACAGTGTATGTGAGTACAATCACAAATAAATTATTTTCAGATACCTCAGACTATCTTCATGACATACTTTAAAATATTTTTAGCAGGCAGAAATGTCCTCAAGGACCTTCTTTTAGAGAAGCATAAAGTCCCCACATAAGCATGTTTTGCATCCTTGTACAAGTATATAATATTCCTATCAGAGGACACTTAAATGTAGTTTAATGCTTCACAGAATTGTATAAAAATATTTTAAAAATTTTGTACTTTAATTTTCCATTTTTAAATGTGCTACTTTAGCAACATTAATTGCTAGCTACTTTATTACTTCATCACTTAACCCTAATAGAACTTGATTTGGTTTCAGGGATTGCATCCGTTTACCGAAGCATGAGCTTGGAAATATATCAGCACAAGCATTACCCTTATTAGCTGTCTACTTAGTTTTCTAAAATTGCAAAAGTGACCTCATGCCCTATGCCATTAACTCTCTACCAAAAGAGTTTTGTTTCAAGCCTACAGTTGGCATCAGCATCATCCCTGAGTGTAAAGTTGGAGAGGAAGGTTGCTGCTCTGCCAGTGCAGACAGTCTTGGATCACTTATATAAACCTCTTGCCATACTTTAAGTAGGCAAAGAGATTTTTACCTGTGTGAATATGCATGTGTTCCTTTTAACTTAACAGCATCAGAAAAGTCTTGCAGCAGAATTTGCAGGCACTCTTCTGAGCTCCCTCTACAACTGAGACATAGTGCTCTGATAAGGCTTTCTTACGCTTTAACAGAACATCAACAGATGCCCTCATCGTAGGTGGAAGGCCAAGCTGGAAAGTATGACCGTGTCCTAATGAGGATGCAACCTCATTCATCCTTTCCAGGAAGCAACAGAGTTTTTTTTAAGACCTGTAAATTCTTGACAGAAGTTAAAACTAGCATTGAAGTGATGCTATGGAATGTACCTGGCTCCTTCTCTTGGGGAACCCATCATTACTCTGGAGACAGAAAAGTGGAGGCCTAAACCAGACCTAGAAAAATAGATCCAAAACTGTTCATGCCAGCCTGCCATTTCCTTCATAAGCCTAACAAAATGTAACCTGTAAGTTCATTGAACAGTTCTTCTCCATGAGACCCAGGGACACTTGAGGACCAACCAGCCTGTAGACCCAGACTCTGGGTTCGAGAAACAAAATGCCTCATGCTCCTGTCTGAAGCCTAGTGATATTGCTGTATTCTCATCACTGTTCTGTGCTAAAATTATTCCTTCTGCTTTTAAAGTAATTTGCAAAACTAAAAGTAGGCTTAAGTTCTACGTTCTTTGTGATTTCTTTTTTTTCCTTAATTAACAGTGAATTTTATTTCAGTTATAGGTGTACAAAGATCATAAGTCAATTTGATCCCAGATTTTGTGTCCCAAACCCACAGTGTATCCCCCCAACCCCCAGATTGTCTTATTTGAAAAACCAAGGTTTTCCAAAATCTGTGAGTCGTTGTCTGTTCTTCAAAGAAGTTCATTGTGTCTCTTCAGTTTCTACATGTAAGCGGTAGCATTAGGTGTTGCTGTCTAATTGTCTGACTGGTTTCACTTCACATGATAATTTCTAGGTTCATCCATGTTGCTATAAATGTTGTTATTTCATTCCTTTTAATGGCTGAGTAATATTCCATTGTGTGTATTTACCATATCTTCCCTATCCACTCCTCTGTCGATGGGCATTTAGGTTGTTTCCATGACTTGGCATCTTCCCTCTCTAGCTGCTTTAGATGTAAAGTTAGGTTGTTTATTTGAGCTTTTTCTTGTTTCCTGTGGTAGGCTTGTATTGCTATATGCTTTCCTCTTAGAACTGCTTTAGCTGCATCCCAGAGGTTTTGGAGTGTTGTGTCTTTGTTGTCATTTGCTTCTATGTATTTTTTTAATTTCCTCTTTGATTTCTTCAGTGATCCATTGGTTGTTTTCTTGTTTTTGTATCCATTCGGCTAGTCTATGTCTTTTGGTTGGGGCATTCAGTCCATTAACATTTAAGGCAATTACTGATATATATGTTCTTATTGCCATTGTATTAACTGTTTGGGGCTTTTGTTGCTTTATTTTTTTTTTAACCCTGAAGTTTTGATATAGGAGTCTATATACAAATGAGATTGTTTTAAGTTGTTCATTTCTTAATTGCACATGTGTCTCCAGTGACCTGCATTTGTGCTCTCTTCTCACGATTTCTAATTTTGGTAGCATAGTTGTGCATGGATTATTTAGTATCTTTATTGTATATATACCTTTACTGGTGAGCCTTGTCATTTGTGGTGTTTTTGTTTATGGTTGTGGCCTTTTCTTTCTGACTAGAGAAGTTCCTTTAAGATTTGTTGTAAAGCTCTTTGTGATTTCTAACATATGACTGTGAGCTACCTGCTAGTGCTAGGCTAGAGAACTGAAAAACTCTCACACCTTTCTTCTCAGCACTGACCACTGCTTGTTCCACCTGCCCAGATTCTTTAGCTTTCTCTGTTATCCCACATAGTTTGCTTTCTCCTGAGGTTCAGGGGATCCACAAGTTCTTATTTAGACACTATTCCTATGTGCTTTTCCTCAAAGAGGCCAACTTCAAAATTTTCACAGTGAAAACTGCTTTTCACAGGTGCAGCTTCCTATTCAAAACTCATTTCAACTTGTGATGCCATGGGGCAAATGTGCCATATTATCAGCACTGTTCTCACACAAGCTGGGTATTCGTGAGCACTGAAAGACTGGTCAAGCATAACAGTGCTGTCTTCCTGGTTTTGGTCATGTCATCTGATTTAAGGTCGTCCACAGTTTTCAGAGAATCTGGGGAAAAGAACTTCCAAGAATGAATCCCCATGGCTTAACCTCTGGTTTAATATATGAAATGATAGATGCATGCATGAGGAATTGGAGCTGCTGTTTAGCTTGTTTCTTCACAGACTAATTGTGCTTATGAAGCCATCTAATGGGAAGGGCGCAGGCAGGCCCAAGTCACTGCACACTGATCAGTTCACAACACTTGGCTGATGTTTGCCATTCTGGATGGAGTAGAGGGCTGGGATAGTCATTTTTATTCAGTTGTTGTACCCTGAATGAGTTCCACATCTGGGCACTTTGTTCCTGGATCTACTCACTAGAAAACAGAGGAAGGTGGTCTTTGTTATTATGTAATATTTATATGCCATAACAAATCCAGGTAAGAGGATGTTAGATTATAACCATAATCTTTCTGTCCCCCAGCATGAGGGTGAAGTTTATATTGTGTGGTTTATATCGTATGATACAATGAGGTGGCAAAGGCCTCCACTCTCAACACTTCTACTAGTTGGCTTACCTTCATGATTTCCTTCTGCCACGGAGAGCAGGGCTCCATCGTGTTCTGCCTACTATCTGTATAGAGCAGAATCTACATTGGTAGCACCACAGACCTGACCATGAAGTCTAGTAGTTCGGTTGCTTGGTGATCTGTTACAAGTGTTCAAGAGAATCACACTCTCTCCTTTTTGTATTGGAGGAGGCATTGACATCTCTGCCACCAGATCCAACAGTGTGAGAGGAAGTAAAAATATCCATGAAGTTTTCTTTACTTCCTCCAACCTCCACTGCTCCACCCTTATTCTCCATTCCCCAGTCTGTTTGTGGAGGGACTCTCACCTTGACTTCTGAGGATATTTTCAACAGATATAGCATTTTATTTATTTAATAGTATAAATATGTCTTTTTCTGTCTTTTGACATGAATTTTTTCTGATGATGTCTACTGTCCTTATTAAATATACTCTTCTGTAATGTTCCCTCGTGACTATTTTTATTTATTTGTTTGTTTTATCACTGGTCTTCAGCAACTTGATTATTCTCTGCTCTGGGTTACTTTTGTTAGATTTATTTAGCTTGTGTTTCATTGATCTTTTTGTCTTTGTGGCTGTGTAATTGTTATAAAATTTAGAGAGACTTTTGATCATTATTTCTTCAAATATTCTTTTCTCTCCTTTTTCCTTTCTTCTGGGACTCAATTTCACATAAATTGAACCACTTGCTATTATTGGTTTAAAATTTTTTTTGGTCTTTTATTAACTCTATACTTAATTTTTAATTGTTTCTATAGCTATATCTTTTCTTCTGCAGCATTCAAATATGTCATTACATCTCTATCAGTGTTGTATTTTTCATTTCAGATTTTTTTTCTCAATTTCAGAAACTTCATTTGTTTTCTAAATTTTTTTCATTTCTTTCATAATCATTTTTATATTTTACTTTACCTGCTTGAACATATGCAGACATTTGTAATAGCTATTTTAACACACTTATCTGCAAATTCTATCATATCTACCCTTTCTAGTTCTGTTTTTATTTTCTCCTGGTTAAGTTTCAAATTTTTCTGCTCACTTGAGATGCCTGATTATTTTTAATTTGATGTGCAGTGTAGATTTTATGCTATTGAGTACTAGATTTTTCTATATTTCTTTAAATGATGGTGGGTCAGGAGGGGTTTTTCTTTTTTTGGTACAAAATTATTTGGAATCAGTTTTGTACTTTTGAATCTTGCTTTTAAACTTTGTTAAAACAGGTGCAGAGCAAGTTTTATCCTAGGATTAATTTAGCCTCATTATGAGAATGATAGCCATCTGTGGTTTACTCCCTGCCTCATGAACTACAAATTGTTCTCGCTCAGCTGAAAGAAACATGGACTATTTATAGCTATGTTAGCTTCTGGGATTGTTTGGTCTACTGCTCTATGGTTATTCTTCTACCGTCTTGAGTATTTTCTCATGCTTATACAATTGGTACTCAGCCAAAGACTTGAGGGGACCCCATGAAAATCACCACGCATTCCTCTCTATGTCTCTTTCCCATCTACAATGCTCTTTCCCCAAAATTCTAGCAGTCTTGTCCTCTGAACACGCTACCATTTGAATTTTCAATGCAGCATGCCATTTATGTTTGTCTGAAGTCTTCCTCTCTGTATTGTGGTCTGGAAAATGTTTCCATACATTTAATTTGGGAAAACATGGGGCTGACCTTGTTTAACTTTGTTTCAGTCATCACCGTTTTGTTCTACCTGTTGTCCAATATCTGAAAACCCTTGTCACGTATTTTGCCTGCTTTTCTGGTTTTTCGTTTGTTTTGTTTTTTGCTTTTAAAGGAGAAAAATAAATCCAGGCTCTTGTTATTCCATCTTGGGCTAAAGTGGTAATCTCTAATTTACTTATTTATTTTCTGTATTGTTTATCCTTCCTACAATGAAATTAAAACTTTCTAAACAAACAGGTACCTATGTTTGATTTATTCATTGAGGTACACCAAGCACACAGAATAGTTTCTGGCACATGGTAAATGTTAAAATGTAAATCTGTTGAATGAATGAATTAAATAAAGCAATATCACTTCATAGTCTGAGATCTCATCCTTTAGTGTACGTTATTTTTGTTTTTCAAAGGAAACACTGATCCAACTGGAAGTTTGTGGCTACTCGACCAATTTCTCTATTACATCCCACACTTTGTCACTGTTTAACAAAATCATATATATTATATGCTGCAGGTTCTAAAAATCGTTTGACCTGGATGATGATATTTGTGTTGAAGAGGAGGAAAGGAGATACTCCAAAAACTCCACAAATGTTTTGTAATATCTACAGTTAAGTAATGTAATGTCTAGGGTCAGCTTTCTAGTAGGAAGTGATAGACTTGAATATTTATACTCAGATAATTTTGAAAGCTCCCCTTTCAGTCCCTGCATCTACTTACAGCAGGTATTCTGCCCTCAGGAATCGGTATTAATATGAAAACTCAGCTGGAAGAAACTTAATCAAACAGTCAATTTTCAAATTTTAAAAAACAGTAAAACACCTCTAGCCTTAAAAAATTACTGTCATTAATCAGTACTAGGAACAGCAGCAAATAATAAATGAATTCAGAACACCAGTTGCAAAGAAAGAAGTTTATGACCCTGTTCAGGAAGATTTGTCCTGGAAAAGCCTCAACTAACAGAGGAAGAATATGTCATTTGCCACAGGACTTCAAAATAAAAAAAAGGAAGTTGCAACAGAGAGCATTAAGGGGAAAAATTACCATCTTAAATACATTCCTACACATGTCAGAAATGAACTGACTTCCGAAAGCTATTACCTGTTAATTGGAAAATCACAGAGCAGATGGAACCAATTAATCTACAATTACAGAATCACTACAATCCAAACAAAAATAATTAACTCATTTGCAAGATATAATTTTTTTAAAGAAACTCTTCCTGATATCTCTCAAATTTTTTATGAAGCACAGCATTTTATTGTCACAGGAGAATTTAAAGCATTCCCATAGGATAAGCTTCCCTTCAGGATAAAATGGTAGCTGGTCTTATTGTGAAATGTATAGTCCTAACTTCCAAAAGAAGAATACCCAGATGTAAAGTGTGTTGAGACCATTAATTTAAGAATGTTGTTTATATATACTACACAAGAGGAACTATGTTAGTTGCTGATTATAAAATAGTGGCTGACAACAGATTAGGATTCTCTTGTCAAGGAGTATAGGATCTACTGTGTGGCAGATTCTAAATCACCACCCAAACAAATGCCAAATTTCAGTTGTAATTCATGCTGTAAAAAAGGGCTACATGGTACAGTCTGTGCCATAGACTGAATGTTTGTTGTCCCTCCAAAAGGCATATATTGAAACCTAGTCTTCAATGTGATGGTATTTGAATGTGACAACTTTAAGAGATGATTAGCTCATGAGGGTGGGGACACTCATGAATGGGATTAGTGTCTGTATAAGAGATCCCAGAGAGCATTCTTATTCCTGCCATGTGAGAACAGAGTGAGAAGAGAGACATTTATGAACCAAGAAGAGGGCCCTTGCCATACGCAAATCTGCTGGTGTTTTGATCTTGTACTTCCCTGCCTCAGAACTGTGAGGAATAAGTTTCTGCTGTTTATAATCCACCCAGTCAATGTTACTATGTTATACTGTTCAGACAAGACACCTATGGCTGTCCCAAGTTTATTATTGTACTGTCTTGAGAGTGATCCAGGCTAGGCTGAAAGAAGAGAAATCCAGGAAGAAGCAGGTGGATTCCCTGAGTTGAGTTTTGTGAAGTCAAGAGTTAAAGGAGACAAAAGGTTAAGAGCTATACTTCCTGTGACACAGTCCCAAATAAGAGCAAACTCCAAAAAGAGAGAATTTCAGATATCACTCTTAATGTTCCTCAGATATTCATCAGAATTCTGACTCGCATGTGCCTTTGATGAACTACCCAAGAATGGAGAAAGACCTGAGAGGATTAAAGGCAATACTAATCTACTAACCAGTGCACAGAAAGGGCTGGTGATAGTGCATGTTCCCACTTCAACAACAACAACAAAAACAGAAAACCTTCATGATTAGCAGAACATTAAGAGAGTACAAAGAAGGTTCTTACCTCATTAATGGAGGTTAGTCCTAGGCCAACACTTCTCTAGTCCTGTCCAACAAATCTTAAAAGCAAGTATAAAATGATCAAATTGTATACATGTAATTTAACTGTCACAGAATAAAATTCAAATATATTACTGGCTATATAGATATTTATACCCAAAATGGTAAAATTCAGTGTCTTGCAGTTAATCAAAGAGTGCTAGGTAGTGCAGATTATGGAAATTTTTACAACAATTGAACAATAGAAACCATACTAAATAGAAGTAAACAATGATTAAGAAATAACCCAGATATTTGGGTTGGCAGACATGGATAATCAAACAGTTAAGATAATTGTATTCCAGATGTGCAAAAATTTAAGTAGAGATATGAAAGATGTAAAAAAACAACCAAATAGAACTTCTATAGATGAAAAGTATAATGTCTGGGAGTTCCTGCTGTGGTGAAGTGGGTTGATGATCTGGTGTCTTTGTGGTGGTGTGGGTTTGATCCTGGGAACTTCCATATGCTGTAGGCATGGCCAGAGAAGAAAAAGGAAAAGTAAGTAATGTCTGAAATGAAAAAAATACACTGGATGAGATTATGAGTGAATGAGACTTTGTAAAAGAAAAGATTAGTGAACTTGAAGGCATGGCAAAAGAAACCATTCAAAATGAAACACAGGAAAAAAAATTGAAAAAAAAATGTTACTGCCAGTGAGCTGTGAACTTCAAGCAACCTGGTATATATGTAATTGGAGTTCCCGAGAAGAAGAGAGACAGAAGACAAAATATTTGAGAAATCATGAGTGGGAATAATTGTGTTTTGGTGAAAACTGTAGTTCATAAATGTAAAAAAACCAATGTACTTCAAGTACCAGAAACATGAATAAAACTACTTGAAGTCATAATCAAATTGCTCATAACTAGTGAAAAAGAGAATATCTTAAAAGCAGCCATAGTAATCAAATAAACAGAGAACAAAGGTAATAACTTCCCAGCAGAAAACACGCAAGTGAGCAGACCGCATCTTCAAAGTTCTGAAAGGAAGTAAAAACTATAATTAACCTAGAATTCTCTACCCTGAGAAAATAGTTTATAAAAATGAAGGTGGAAATGACTTTTACAGATATATAGGAGATTTCATCAGCAGTAGACCTGCGTGGCATAAAATATAAAAGATAGTCCCTCAGGCAAAAGAAAAATAATACCAGCTGGAGATACATGTCATCAAAAAGGAATAAAGAGTACTAGAAATCGTAACTATGTAGGTAAAGGTGTAAGACTATTTATTACAACTAATAACTTTTAAATAACTGACATTTAAAACAAATATAAAAATATACTATTAGGATTATCAAGTACATGTAAATAAAATATCTAATAAAAGCATACAAGTTAGGGGAGAAATGGAAGTATAAATTTTAATATTTATTCCTTTACATAAAGTAACATAATATCACTTGAAGGTGTACTGGTATAAAGATGTATACTGTAAATCCTAAAGTAGCACTAATATAAAAAATGCAAGGTTATAAATAGCAAGCCAACAAAAGAGATAAAATGGAACCGTAAAGCAGAAAAGGGTATTAAGAATAGTAGAGGGAAATAGAAAACAAATAGCAAAATAATAGACTTACACAGTCATCACCTCACATGTAAATGATCTCAGCACATCAATTAAAAGACAAGGATTCTCAGATGATACACAAAATTAAGACTCAAGCATATGCTGCTGGTAAGATACACATTTTAAATAATTGTCATAATTTATTTGGGTGGGAAATATATACCATGCTGATACTCATTAGAGAAAGTTGAATCAGCTGTATTAATCCTAGAAAAACTAGACTTCAGAGAATATAAAGAAGTATCTTCCCTTTTAATGAAAACCTAGAGTTCCCGCCGTGATGCAGTAGGTTAGGAATCTGACTGCAGTGGCTCAGGTTGCAGTAGAGGTGTGGATTTGATCCCCAGCCCAGCTCAGTGGGTTAAAGGGTTAGCTGCAGCATAGGTCTCAGCTGTGGCTCAGATTCAATCCCTGGCCTGGGAACTTCCATATGCCACGGCTATGGCAATTAAAAAAAAAAAATCAGTAAATAAAATTTTTTAAAAAGAAAAGCTTATTTAAAAACCTAGAAACAAGATATCAATTTTACATATTTCAGCAAATAATTAAATCATTTCTTTCAGAGAATTAAGTTATCTGTTAAGCATTGTTATCCTATTGGCCTGGACTGAAAAAAAATTAGACTACATAAAGAACGTACACAGTAAGAATAATAGTATAGTTATAGAGAGCAATACCAAATTAATTCCTTGTTAAACATTTGCTTATGGTGAATAGATACTAATAAAAACAAAACAAAACAAAACAAAACAGGTTTCAAGGTAATTCATGTATGTTAACCTTTCCTATATTTGCTTGCTTTAGACTGGTAGTCATTGAGTTTCAAATACATTCCAAAGAAAAGACTCTAGATTTTCTTACTCTTCTCCACGTTTTATGATTTTGATGTCTTTTTTTTTTTATTTGTGTTTTTAGGGCCTCACCCACAGCATATAGAGGTTCCCAATTTAGGGGTCGAATTGGAGCTGTAGCTGCTGGCTTACACCACAGCTATGGCAACGCCAGATCCAAGCCCCATCTGTGACATACAGCACAGCTCACAGCAAAACTGGATCCTTAACCCACTGAGCAAGGCCAGGGATGGAACCTGCCTCCTTATGGATGTTAGATTTGTTTCTGCTGAACCACAGTGGGAACTTCTGATGTCCTTTTTTACATCTTCATGTTTACCCTTTTGCTATTCCTTGTGTTTATCATTTCTTTCACAAATACTTTTTTTTTATTTGTATAGTGGCTTATTTTTAGTGATTTCTTTCCAATTATGATTTCCTCCATCTTCTAGCTTATTCTTTCCTATTCCTATTTAGAGGCTACCTTTCAATATTTCTTTTAGAATGGGTTTTGGTATTGCCGTATTCTTTTAGTTTTTGTCTGAGAAATTGTTTTATTTCTCCAATTTAAATGATAATCTTGCTGGGTAGAGTATCCTAAGCTGCAAATTTTCCCTTTTAAAACTTTGAATGTATCTTGCCACTCTCTTATGGCCTGTAGTGTTTCTGTAGAGAAATCAGCTGAGGGCTCCCTTATAATTAACTCTTTGCTTTCCTCTTGCTGCCTTTAGAATCCTCTCCTTATATATAACTTTTGCTATTTTTATTATAATATGTCTTGTTGTAGGTCAGTTTGTGTTCAACTTGTTTGGGGCCCTCTGTGCTTCCTGTATCTGTATGTCTGTTTCCTTCTTTAGATTCAGAAACTTTTCAGCCATAATTTCTTCAAATATATTTTAAATCCACTTTCTCTTTCTGGCATTTCTATTATACATAGATTGGCATGCTTTTTATTATCCCATAGATGACTTATATTGCTTTCATTTTTTTTTTGTTTGGTTTTTTGTGTGTTGTCCTGATTAGGTAATTTCTATTATTCTATCTTCCAAGTCACTTACTTGTTCCTCTGCATTATTCTTTCTGCTCGTCAATGCCTTTAACTCAGCTTTTGTCTCTACAAAGGATTCAAGATAATTCATATTTCTTTCTTTGGTATATTAGAGTCTGTGGACATGAGCATATAAGCTTATAGGACTGTCAATAAATCAAAAAGTTGTCTTTTCCCTTCTAGTCCTAGAATGGACTTTAATTGAATCTGGAAGATATTAGACATGGACAAAACACTTGCCAACATCTACCCAGAAATACTGTTTTATTTTATTTTATTTATTTTTTTTTTTGTCTTTTTGTCTTTATGTGGAGCTGCACTTGCGGCATATGGAGGTTCCCAGGCTAGGGGTGTAACAGGAGCTGTAGCTGCTGGCCTTCGCCACAGCCACAGCAACGCGGGATCCGAGCTGCGTCTGCAACCTACACCACAGCTCACGGCAACGCCAGATCCTTAACCCACTGAGCAAGGCCAGGGATTGAACCCGCAATCTCATGGCCCTAGCCGGATTCGTTAACCACTGAGCCACGAAGGGAACTCCCAGAAATACTGTTTTAAAGTGTAACAGAATTATTTGTGAAGGTTGATAAATCCAATAAAGTGTTAGATCCTTAGGCTTTGAGGTTCTCACACATGTGAGATCTCCTGGCTGGTACACCATTTCTGTTCCATTCTTATACTCCAAATCCTCTCAGTCATTGAAACATTTACACAAGAAGTAGGTCAAGAAGCACAGCCCTTGGAGTTCCCGTTGTGGCTCAGAAGAAATGAATCTGACTAGCATCCATGAGGACACAGATTCAATCCCTGGCCTCGCTCAGTGGGGTTAAGGATCTGGCATTGCCATAAACTGTGGTGTAGGTCTCAGATGCAGCATGGATCCTGCATTGCTGTGGCTGGGGTGTAGGCCAGCAGCTACAGCTCTGATTTGACCCCTAGCCTGGGAACTTCCGTATGCTGTGGGTGCGGCCCTAAAAAGACAAAAAAAAAACAAGCTAAACTAAGTGAATGATAATGAACCATATTTTAATCAGGTTCAGTGAAATAGTTACAAGGCATATAGTGACAGGGTGAAATGGGGCTGATCTTTCAGCACAGTATGTGTGCAAATTTGTATTGGGAAACAGATGCCTGATATTCTACCGCAAAGCAAATTAAGTATTAATTTTTTCTTTACTGAGTTTTTCTTTGTTAATAACTTTTGAGTGATAATTCCTACCTCTATAGTAAAATTTGATAGCCCCTAAAGGAATGCATAGGCGAACTAAAATGAGAAAAGGGTCTCAGCAAAGGGATGTTGATTGTACACAGAAGTACTGAATCTGTGTGTCATATGAATCCGTTTTGAGTGTAAGCCATAGAGATCTAATGAAAACAAAGTCAGAAACAAAAATGTTCATTACAGGCAAGTTCAGGTTCAGGTACTCTTCCAATATCAGTTATGTCTTGTTCACCATGTCCTGGGTGAGCTTTCTCCTCTCTGGCTTTATTCTACATGTGGCTATTCTATTTTATCAGAAATATAGCCACTTGCAAATCTAGGATTACATAGTAGTTACAATTCTTCTTCTCAGAGGGAGAGCATGCTAAAATTTAAATTTTATAAAGGATATTTTAAACCAAATATAGTTATATGTTTTTATATTAATGTTAACATTTGGGGGGGGTCCAAAATGTTACACATTTTATAGAATAAAGTACTTCAAGAGGTTTTTTTCTCTTATTTTTCTGTCTCTTTTTTCTCTTATTTTTATTGTTTGCTTTGATTGTTCTATTTATTGATTTATTTTCTCATTTAGCACTAGGGTATTGGAAGCAGTAATGCTTATCGGTTTTTCATATGTGTAAGGAACTATGTTCGGTATTTACCTTCATTAATCACACTACATTGTCACAACAACCCTGTAAGAAGAGTACTATTATTACAGCCATTTAAAATGTAAGGAAATTGAGTCTTAAAAGATTGTGCAAGTATATGTTTCTAATAAACAGCTTAGCCAAGATGGGCACTCAGAAACTGAGCTGCTCTTAGGCACAGTTCTACTTTGCTTCTCAGACAGTACAGTAGGGAAAAAAAATTAATGTTAAAATGCTTCCTCAAAATTAAATTCTTAAATCTTTATTTTTACTAAAGACTGTATTTTTAAAAATGACACAGTGTAGTAAGAGATATTAAACTCTAATCGTAACATGTGAATTTAAATCCCAATCCCACCACTGACTAACTGTGAACATTTAGGCATTCAGCTCAACTTTTATATAGAGGAGTTTCATCAAATATAAAAATAGAATAATACCTACACCAGTATATTTTATGAAGGTTAAATGAAATAGTGTATTGCTTGTGCAGATTGTATCATAGCCCATAATAACATGTGAGTCAAGTAAAATAAAAAATGTTTATTTAAAGGTGTTTATTTAAAGGAGTGCAAAAACTCTTATGTTCTACTGGATTCTAAAATTGCATAACCACTTCAGAAGGCTTTTTGGTGATTTCTTGAAGACACAAATATATATCTTTCACAACCTAGAGATTCTACTTTAAATTTTTTCCTTAAAAATGAGCGTATGTTCACACAGATTCTACCAGAATGTTTACGTAAACTTGTCCAGGATAGACACAAATTGGAATCAACCAGAATTCCTTTTAACAGGTGAATGAACTTTTAGAAACTGTGTTGAATCCATGCAGTGCAATAATGCACATCAGTATAAAGAAGCTACCTGTTGGTACACACAGTATAGATGAATTACAAAATCATTGCTCTGAGTGAAAGAAGCTGGGTACAGAGGAGTACATACTGTATGGTTGCATGCATTTTAAATTGTGGTAAATGCACAGTAATTTCTAGTGGCAAGTAACCAATCAGTTGTTGCCTGAGAAAAAGAGCAGAGGGAAGAACAGCAGGAATGGACTGCAAAGATGTGAGGATCTTTAGAAAGAAGTAGATATTTTATGGTGACTTGATTGTGGCAGTGGCTTCATGGGTATCTACATCTGTCAAATTTAGTGAATTTTACGTTTCATGTTATTATTATCTTTTTAGGGTCGCACCCTCAGCATAAGGAAGTTCCCAGGCTAGGGGCTGAATCAGAGCTGCAGTTGCCGGCCTGTGCCACAGCCACAGCAATGCTAGATCTGAGCAGTGTCTGAGAACTTTACCACAACTCATGGCAACGCCAAATTGTTTAACCCACTGAGCAAGGCCAGGGATTGAACCCTCATCCTCATGGATATTAGTCAGGTTCATTACCACTGAGCCACAACAGGAACTCCAAGTTGTACATTTTAAATGGATGTAATTTATTGTGTGTAAGTTATACCCCAGTAAAGTCAATTTTAAAAATGGAGAGTGGAAGGAGTTAAGAATCTCTCATTGTCACTGCAGCAGCATGGGTTGCTGCTGTGATACAGGTTTGACACCTACCCCAGAATCTTCCACATTACATGGGTGCAGCCAAAATAATAATAAAGAAATAAATAAATAGCTGGTTCTAGGACATTTTTAAAAATGGAGAGACAGTCCATGTACATGGATTGGTGGACTCAATATTTTAAAGCTATAAAGTTTTCTCAGAATGGTCCATAGATTAAATGCATTTAAATAAAATTATGGCCAGGATCTTGTGTGTGTGCATGCTTTCCTGTCCATGCATATGCAAGCATGTGTGTATGAAGATTAAGAAACTGGGTCTAAAATTTACAAAGAAATGCAAATGACACAGAATAATTAATGTGCTATCAAAAAATAATAAACAAGCTAGGTTACTATCATATTGAGGCCTGTTATACATAACAGTATAGTAATTAAGACCATGTGTAATTGGCTTAGAAACCTTGGCAGTTGAGCTGTAGATAAAATCTAGTAATAGGCTCACTTGAATATCTATAGTTGCCTAATTTTTACAAAGGGAACGATGAACTTGAATAGGAAAATAATAGTCTTTTTGTTAAATGATGTAGGATTGACTGGATATTCATGTAGAAAAATAATAAATTGTATCCCATTTCTTAAATTATATCTGAGAATCAATTCTAGATCTAAATGTATAAGAAAAACAATAGAACTTTTAGTAAAAATATTAAAATACCTTTATTACCTTAAGATAGACAAAGATTTCCTAAAGAAGAACAGAAAGTATTCATAAGAGAAAACTTGATAAAGAGGTTACATTAAAATTAAGTCAAATAATTTGACAAATACATGGAGTTCGCATCGTGGCTCAGAGGCAATGAATCTGACTAGCATCCATGAGGACACAGGTTCAATCCCTGGCCTCTCTCAGTGGGTTGAGGATCCAGCGTTGTTATGAACCATGGTGTAGGTCACAAATGTGGCTTGGATCCCATGTTGTTGTGGCTGTGGTGTAGGCCAGAAGCTATAGCTCCAAATCGACCCCTAGCCTGGGAACCTCCATATGCCACAGGTGTGGGTGGCCCTAAAAAGACACACATAAAAATAGTAAGTCAAATACATGATTAAGAGTGTGTAAAGTAAATTCAAATGAGAGAAAATATTTTTATGCGTAATCTTTCAAAACATTATTTAGAATACATAAGTAACTTTATAAATAAGATAAACAGTAAATCCATAGAACAAATAAATGACATCTTGGAGAGCACTTGTTTTTTGGCTTTCGAATTTTATTTTATTGCTTTAAGAACATTTATTATGAGACAGACCCTCTTAAAAATTTTTAAGTGTACAATACCATACTGTTCGTTGGTTATAGGTGTAATGACTTATAGCAGATCTCTAAAACTTAACTCATCTCGCTTAATTGAAACTATGCCCATTTATTAGTAACTTCCCACTTACCCTTTCTCCTAGCTCCTGGCAACCACTATGCTATTCATCGATTCTGTGAATTTGACTATTTTAGATTTCTCATGTAAATAGTATCATGCAGTATTTTGCTTTCTGTGACTAGCTTATTTCATTTAACATTGTATGCTCAGGGTTGTCACGTATTACAGAATTTCACTGATTTTAAACACTGAGCACTATATCACTGTATCTGTGGGTGGGAATCCAGGGTGTAGCTTGATATCATGAATAATGCTATAATGGACATAGGAGTGCTAATATCTGATTGCAGTTCTATTGGGTAAACACCCAGATATGGGATTGCTGGGTCATGTGGTAGTTTGGTTTTTAATTGAGGAACCTTCACATTGTTTCCATAGCAGCTTCACTATTTTGCATTCCCACCAAAAGTGCACAAAGATTTGAACAGACATTTCATTTTATATCTAAATGGCCAATAAACTTAGAAAAGTGTGCTAAACTTTATATGCCATCATGGAAATGCAAATTAAAAACACCAAAATGGCTAAAATGAATAAAATAGTTTGACAATTCCAAATGTTAAGTAATGATGTGAAGCAAATGGAATCTTCATAATTTTCTGTTGAGAGTATAAATTGAAATAGCCACTTTAGAAAATGCTTTGTCAGGATACACCAAAACTGAACTAGTACATAACTTGAACTCAGCAATTCCATTCCCTAGTGTATACTCAAAAGAACTGCATAGTTAAGTTCATCAAAATTATTATACAAGTATGTTTATAGCAGCATTATTTATAATAGATTGATAGTGGAAACAGCCATCAATAATGGAAAGGATAAATACAATGAGATATTATATAGTAATGAGAGTAAATGAACTGCAACTACATGCAGCAAGATGGATGACACTCATAAACGATATGTTGAGGAAAGAAGCCAGACATAAAGATAGTACACATATATGATTCCATTCACATACAGTTGAAAAAAGGAGAACATTATTTATTCTCTCTTGAAGTCAAGATAGTAACTACTCTTCTGTGGTTCCATGAGACATGGGACATAAGGGTGACTTCGGGGATGCAGATGATGCTCCATTTCTTGATTCAGGCTCAAATTATAGGTATGTGTTTTACTTTGTGAAGATCCATTGTGTTGCACACTTAGGATATGTATTGTTTTTATTATGTCTGTTATAATTCAATAAAAAGAAAAATTACATACATACACAATAAATCCTACTTTATTAGAAAAAAATCACAAGCCATTCCATGCACGATTTAAGCTCTGTGTGAGGCAGGAGAACCCAGAGAGGAAACTTGAAACTTTTTTTTTTTAAGGATTTTTATTTTTTCTATTATAGCTGGTTTACAGTGTTCTGTCAGTTTTCTACTGTACAACAAAGTGACCCAGTTAAACATACATGTAGACATTCTTTTTCTCACATTATCATGCTCCACCATAAGTGACTAGACATAGTTCCCAGTGCTATACAGCAGGATCTCATTGCTTTTCCATTCTGAAGGCAATAGTTTGCATCTATTAAGCCCAGGCTCTCAATCCATCCTACTCTCTCCCCCTCCTCCCCCTTGGCAACCACAGTCTGTTCTCCAGGTCCATCAGTTTCTTTTCTGTGGAAAGGTTCATTTGTGCCACATATTAGATTCCAGATATAAGTGAAATCATATGGTATTTGTCTTTCTCTTTCTTACTTCACTTAGTATGAGAGTCTCTAGTTCCACCCATGTTGCTGCAAACGGCATTCTTTTGTTCTTTTTTATGGCTTAGGAGTATTCCATTGTGTATATATACCACATCTTCTTAATCCATTCATCTGTCAGTGGACATTTTGGTTGTTTCCATGTCTTGGCTACTGTGAATAGTGTCGCAGTGAACATACTGGTGCATGTGTTTTTTCCAAGGAAAGTTTTGTCCGGATATATGCCCAGGAGTGAGATTGTTGGGTCATATGGTAGTTCTATGTATAGTTTTCTAAGGTACCTGCATACTGTTTTCCACTGTGGTTGTACCAGTTTACATTCCAACCAGCAGTGCAGGAGGGTTCCCTTTTCTCCACGTTCTCACCAGCATTTGTTATTTTTGGACTTATTAATGATGGCCATTCTGACAGGTGTGAGGTGGTACCTCATAGTAGTTTTGATTTGCATTTCTCTAATAATCAGTGATGTTGAGCATTTTTTCATGTGCTTGTCGGCCATCAGTGTATCTTCTTTGGAGAAATGTCTGTTCAAGTCTTTTGCCCATTTTTTCCTTTGGGTTGTTGACTTTTTTGCTGTTGAGTTGTATGAGTTGTTTGTATATTTTAGAGATTAAACCCTTGTCAGTTACATAATTTGAAACTATTTTTCCCATTTTGTAAGTTGTCCTTTTGTTTTTTTAATGGTTTCCTTTGCTGTGCAAAAGCTTGTCAGTTTGATTAGGTCCCATTGGTTTATTTTTGCTTTTATTTCCGTTGCTTTGGGAGACTGACCTGAGAAAACATTTGTAAGGTCGATATCCGAGAATGTTTTGCCTGTGTTCTCTTCTAGGAGTTTAATGGTGTCTTGTCTTACGTTTAAGTCTTTAAGCCATTTTGAGTTTATTTTTGTGCATGGCGTGAGGGCATGTTGTAACTATTTTTTGTATTTGAGTGTTGGCATATGTAAGTCAGGACCCTGAGAGGCGTTCCCATTGTGTCTCAGCAGTGACCACCCTGACTAGTATCCATGAGGATGCAGGTTCGATCTCTGGCCTCACTCAGTGGGTTAAGTATCCAGCCTTACCATGAGCTGTGATGTAGGTCACAGATGTGGCTCAGATCTTGAGTTGCTGTCGCTGTGGTGTAGGCTAGCAGCTGCAGCTCTGATTTGACCTATAGCCTGGGAACTTCCATATGCTATGGGTGCGGCCCTAAAAAGCAAGAAAAAACAAAAAGGACACTGAGAAAGGAAGAAGTCCAAGAATGGGTAGAAGTTTATATATAATGAAGAAACATTTCTACCTCCAAAGTCTTTAGAAATTGTTTAGAACTAAATTATTGTCATAATAGATAGTGATACCACCATAACTTTCTATCTTGGAGAAAGATACAGTGGACTCAAAATGATAAAATACAATTTTTCCTTTTTGTGGCAATGTGTATATATTTACATGTCCTTAATATGTTTAAACGTTCTTTTTCTATCCCTCTCCCCCCCACCCATTTGTCTCTCTCTCTCTTTTTCTCTCTCCCACTCCTTTCTTCATTTCTTTCTTGCCCCTCTCTTTTTGGTGATTCTACAAATCAAGCAATGCAATAGTTGAGTGCCAATATATTTTTATAGTAATATCATTATTTATTAGCTATCATCTTAGATTCCTGCAGGTAAAGGCAATTTTATTTTTACTTTGGTTGGTTGTCCACTAGCTGCAGTCTGTCATCCTGGGATCTTATCATCCCCATAATATTAGGAACACCAGTTACATGTCAGCATCTCTCACTGTAACCATAGCCTTCAAAAAATAGCCAACACCAAGCTTCTCAAATATGGTGGTACCCACTGCACACTTCATTTCACGAAGCCTTAGTGAAGGGAGTATGTGTTAGGGGATGCTAGAAGTGTGCTTCTCACACCAGCAGAACAATCTCACGTTCAACTGAGATATATTTAATGAGAATCTGCATTTTAACAAAATCCCTAGGTTCTCTAGATGCACATTAAAGCCTGAGAGCTACCACTCTCGGAATTCTCTGGATAAAATATTCGAGGGGTAGGTCATAACTCTTATATTATATGACAAATCATTTCTAACAGCCCTACTTTCTTGAACTTCTGTCCTTCTTCCATCCTCTTGCAGGGGTGTTTGGAATATCCACCTCAACCAAATAATTGTCCTATTGAAGTTTCAAAGAACCATTATAATAAACATTAGAAGCAGCTCTGGTTATTCTTGACATAATGCTGAATCCTAAATCATAAATGATTTAAATAGTATCAATAAACTTATGACACAGCCCCACCAGCATAAGACCCTCCATGATTAGTTCATACTGGAACACATTTCCCAGGTCCTGTAACTCCTTTACTAGTAGGCTATTTCTTTATGGGGCAAAATTCACAATTCTCTGCTCAGGGTATATTAATAGTGACTCTGCTTTTTGTTCTGGAGGCAATGAGAAATATTGGAGGAGGAACTTGGAGAAGACAGACATTATTTTGAGGTGCAGCTATTCCAGATGTAGGATTACCAGATGAAATACAGGCCAGCTAGATAATTTTGAAAAGTAAAAAAATGAAAAAAATTCATAATAGGCAGTTTCATTCTAAAAAGCATTTGTTGTTTATCTGAAATTCAGATTTAACTGTGTTTTTTTTTTTTAAATTGTAACTAACCTTTTGATTTTAGATATTTTAATTTTGGATGTACAGAAAAATTGCAAAGATAATGTGGAGAATTTCCATATACTCGACTTGCATTTTTCCTTATTGTTATCCTCTTATATTAGTATGAAATATTTGTTACAATTAATGAACCAATATTTATGCATTATTATTGAGGCCCGCGTTTTATTCAGATTTCCTTATTTTTTGCCTAGTATCTTTTTTCTGTTCCAGCATACCAGCCAAAATAACACATTACACTTATGTTTACTTAGGTTGATCTTAGGTATGTCACTTCCTCAGACGTCCTTTGTTTTTGGCCACATTCAGTGTTTAGGGGAGTGGTGGTCAGGTATTTTTGAGACTGTCTCTAAGCAGGATTTGTCTGATGTCCAGGTCATGATTATATTGGGGTCATGAGTTTTAAAAAGGAAGACATAAAACTAAAGTACCATTTTTTAATCACATCATATCAAGGTATATTTATTATCAACATGGCTCAACTTTGAACCTTATATTTTAAGGTGTATATTTGGAGTCACTGCTTCCAAAAAATACAAAAGTAAAAATAATAAAAGCACTTAGATCCCATATTATTAGGCCCTAAAATCTCTTACTTATCTCAGTTTGTCCCAGAACCTTAAATTTACTAGGTATGTGTGGTCTGTTTGGGAAAGACATTATCAATGAACCATCCTCTGTACTATAGGAAGTATCACATCGGAGAATATACAGTTTAAACAGCTAATGATCACTTATATTTCATCCAGTGAAGTTTTCCTATGAACTTTCTATCCATGAATTCATGTAAGTGTTGATGTAATTATTTTCCTTTCTTCTTTGTAGCTGAGGAATGAAGAAGGAACAGTTAGCCCTGGACATTGGCTGGCAGATTTTCCACATAACATCAAGTAATAAACACCTAAAAAAAAAAAAACATGTTTACAGAGACAGTCCATAGTGAGTTTCTCTGAAAGAGTGAATCCATTTTATCCAGCTTGCAGTCATTTGGGTCAGCAGTCTCTAAAGGGCTTGAGAAATTGTGTCTGGGAAGAATCTTGAATACTAATACTGTCATTCCCTCTTTCCACAGTTCACTGTTTAGCTGAGTAAAACTATATCCTTTATTAGTTAAGCAAATGTTTATTTTCCGAAATATCTTTTGAGTGTTCCTATTCCAGAGCACAAAGCCCATAACACTCTTGGTGTCTGTTCTAATATTTTATATGTCTGATTTGCCAATCATTTAGAAAATATTTTCACTCCTAGAAATTTTTTCTTGTCTGCATTTGTCACAACTTTTCAAAGGCTTTCGTAGTTTTTCCTTGTTCCTTTGTGGTCTCTAAGTTTCTGCTTCTTCTCATCATTAAACTCTAAGTCTACTGTTGAACTAGGGATTGCTAAGAAGACAAACTCAAAATAATTAAAACAATATTTGTTAAAGCTCTGCTCTGTTCTAGACATAATGATGGGTAATAATAATAAAAAATCAGCAGTAAAACTTATAAAAATATAAAAGAAGAGCATGATATATCTCAGGAAAAATAAGCAGTTTAACTCGATTAAAACACAAGGTACAGGGAGTTCCCGTGGTGGCACATTGGAAACGAATCTGACTACAAACCATGAGGTTACAGGTTCAATCCCTGGCCCCACTCAGTGGGTTGAGGATCCGGCATTGCTATGAGCTGTGGTATAGGTTGCAGATACAGCTTGGATCTGGCATTTCTGTGGCTGTGGTGTAGGCCAGCGGCTACATCTCCTGTTAGATTCCTAGCCTGGGAACCTCTGTATGTCGTGTGTGTGTCCCTAAATGGACAAAAAGACAAAAAAAAAAAAAAAAAAACAAAACACAAGGTACAGAGAGAATGTAGTAAAAGATAAAACTGTAAACCTCATATCTGGTGGATCATAAAAGTCCTTGGTTATCTCCTAAGTGCCATGGACTTCATTTTAAGCACCGATGTGCTAAGATTGAATTTCAACTTTTTGAAGTCTTCTCTGGTGGCTTAATAGGGAAGAAAAATAAAAATTCAGTAGCCTTCCCTAGGATAGATTAAAACCTCCTTGAAAAGGCAAGACTTATGAACATGGGATAAGGAATAATTCAAAGTGGATTATGGTCAAGTAGAAAATACTGGCCTAGGAAAGATATTATCCATAACTGCTGGTGTTTCTTTAATCCATTTTCCTCCTTCCAGATGGAATTACCTTGTTGAAGAATAGGTCTAGTCATTTCAACCTCTGCATTGCCCCTGAAATCCTTCACTGATATTCTAGTGCTTATAGAAAAACAAAACTAAATTTCCTTAGCAAGACTTAAAAGTCTCTACCCCATATTTACAACCAGGTTTCTTCTTGCTTTCTGCCTTTCAACCACACTGACTTCTAACAGCCCACAAAGCAATAATTACTTTCACTATAAGGCTGCACAGGCTGCTCCCTGCACGTGGAATTCCCTTCCTATCTTGGCCATCTTTCCTTCTAATTTAAATTCGAGCATTTCCCCTCCAGAGGGGTCCTCTGAAAAGCTTTCATTGGCTTCCCTTACCTATGTAAATACTCATTTTTTTTCAGTCTCATACTATGTTTAAATTAGGGTTCTGCAGAGAAACAGAACCAGTAGGTCGGATATAGTTAGATAGATGGATGGATGGATAGATAGATGGATAGGTATTTAGAAAGAGATTTATTATACAGGATTGGCTCACTTGATTATGGAGACTAAATCCTACATGCTGCCATCTGCAAGCTAGACACCAAGGAAAGCCAATGTATAATTTCACTTCAGATCTCATGGCCTGAGAACCTGGACCATGTGTGTCCGAAGGCAGGAGAAGATCCATGTTTGGCCTTTCTCAGCTGTTCTATTCAGGCCTCAGTGGATTGGATGTTGGCTGCAATGTTGCTGAGGGCACTTTTTACTCAGTCTACTGATTCAAATTCTAACCTCTTCTGGAAACACACTCACAGACATACCCAGAAATAATGTTTTACCAACTGTCTGAATATTCTTTAGTCCAGTCAAATGGACACATGCAAATAACCATGACAGTAGAGTTCACTTCATTTGTCTTCCAGCTGTCAAGGATCAATATCCTTTAGCTATTCACTCTTCCCTTCTATACCATCAGCTCTCTTTAGAACCTTTTAGGTATACGTTTTAGGTTTTCTCAATTAAAAAGCAAAGCAGCCTCTCTTGCCCTTATAGTATCTTCTAATTACATTTCCATTTTTCTACTTTCCTTCACAGAAGAATTCCTCAGAGTAGTTTTCTACTCATTGTCTCAAATTTCTCCCTTCTTTTTCTTTCTTGAATTCAGTTCATTCAGGTTGTAGCCCTGAACACTCTTCCAGAATTCCGGCGATGCCTGGCAGACACATTGTTGAAGACACATGGACAAAACTCAGTCCTCATCCATACTTGGTATCTCACTAGCAGTTAGGACATCGCAGCTGTTCTTCCCTCCATGACGGTTTCTTCACTCGAATTTCTGGGGCCCTACATTTTAGTAGTTTATCCTTGCTTTGTTGAAGGTGGTCTTCTTGGTCTTGAGTGCCGGCTCCTGATCATCTCTCTGTCTTAATGTAGGTCTACTCAAGGAATCAGTCTTTACACTTGGATTCCATCCACATTTTTCTCCCATGGTGATTTAATCCAGTGTTGTGCCTTAAATACCACGTATATGCTCATCAGTCTAAGGTTTACAGGCTAAGCCCAGAACTGATCCCTGGACTTTTGGGTCCAATATCTAACTAAAAATTCAGTATATTTGTGGAGTTCCCATCATAGTGCAGTGGAAACGAATCCGACTAGTAACCATGAGGTTCAATCCCTGGCCTCCCTCCTTGGGTTAAGGATCCAGCGTTGCTCTGAGTTCTGGTATAGATCGCAGACATGGCTCAGATCCCAAGTTGCTGTGACTGTGGTGTAGGCTGACATCTGTAGCTCCAATTGGACTGCTAGCCTGGGAACCTCCATATGCTGCAGGTTGCAGCCCTAAAAATAAATAAATAAAAATTTAAAAAATCTGTATATTTGCTTGTAATTCTAAGAGAAATCTCGAACTTAAAAAGTAGCTTCTGGTTTCTCAGTTCAAAACCTGTGCCTCTTTCAGTCTTCCCTATTTAAATTCAAACTTCATTGTGTAACTGACAAGGACCTACTGTGTAGCACAGAGAAATATACTCAATATTCTATAACAACCTATGTGAAAAAAGAATCTGAGAAAGAATGGATATATGTATATGTATAACATATTCACTTTGCTGTACACCTGAACCAAATACAACATTTGTAAGTCAGCTATATTCTAATAAATTTTTTTTTAGAAAAAGAATCTTCATTTCATCTACATGATTCTCAGACTCTGGGATCACCCTTAATGCCTGTCTCTTACATTCCTATGGTACACCTTCCATCAATTAGAAAAGTCTGTCGACTCTACCTTAAAAACATATCCAGAATTCTAGTTATTTCTTCTACTATCACTTTGGCCACTATTTCCATCATCTCTTGTACAAATTATTGTAATTTCCCTCTAATTGGTCTCTATATTTCTGTTCTTTGCCCCATTTAATTTTCTAAGCAGAGCAGCTGGAATGATCCTATAAAATAAGATGAAGTTATAGGTGTAAGGAAAGTTTTTCAGTGGCATGTCATTGCTCTCAGGGTAAAGACAAAGTTCTTAAACCTGTGAGGTCCTACACAGACTGGCTCTCTGCTGATTCTTTGATCTAATTTTTTTGATTTTCTTTTTCTTTGATTTAGTCACAGTGGTCATCTTGCTGTGATTTTTTTTTTCCTCTTTTTTAAACTAGGCAACTTTCTCAGTGTGAGAATTCTTGGCACATACAAAATAAGCTGCTGGGACCCAGTTAATTAACTAACAGAATGGCTTCTTTTCTGGTCGGTATTTGACTTATTGAGGGTCTAAGAAGGGGTACCTGTAAGCCTGTGCTTTGCTGTATAAAGTAGACCAATCCAAACGAGGGTTGGTTAAGGGGTACAAAAATTACCTTGATCCCTCCCAATTCCTTGCTGCTGCATCCTCAGAAGTAGGACAAGATCTTTTAAGCTGAAAGGTCAGATGTTGGGAATTTACTGATGCTTTGTTTCAGACTGATTTGGGAATTAGGAACTGCTAAATTGGTACATAGAAGTCACTATATAATATGTCTTGGAAAATATTGATTCTCTGAATAAGAATGTCCATGTGGTAGAACTAGTGAATTGGTGTTTTAGAGAAGTTGTTGTATAACTTCTGTGCTTATTAAAGTGCAATACTAACTGCAAAAAAAAAAAAAAAAAAAAACTACCTGGCGATCTTTTCCCAAAAAAATGCTAATAGGCAGGCTTAACCTCAGAAATCAGATTTAATAAGCAGAAGGATTGAGAATCCATGATCAGACAGAGTTAGAGGTCAGTATTTGTTGAATGAATGAGTCAATGAAAACTGATTAAAATGTACGTTATTATATGCTTAGACTTCTTGACAATGCAGTGATGTTCTCATTCTCCCTTTAGTTCCTCACTGTGAAAGAAAGACTAAAAATTAAATTACTCAGTTCATGTTATGGTTGGCAAAATCCTTATTACCTCTTGTTTGCAACTTCTGCTCTTATTTTGCTGTTTCCTCCTTACTAAAGCCAGAAGTGTCTTTCTGGAATGCAACCAATTATATTATGCATATTCTTAAAAATGTCTTTATGTTTCTTTTTTGAAAAATCTAAAACTTTTTGGTTGTGACAGAAACCTAAATCAGCTTAGAAATATATATTTTTTAATTGACTCGCGTAACAGATCAGCTATGAAGTGAATCTAGAATTCTATAAGATTCTATTTATTTCCAGTTTTTAGCCTAATTTCTTCCTTTTGCCTAATTCTTTCCTGCAGTCTCAGGTTCACTTTTTAGCAGTTTGGCATCCATGGTAACCCAGATAAAACTTCATAGATCAACACAGATATTTGGCTTAAATCATGGGTTCAGTCTTTCAGCTAAACTGGAGCCAGAAGGATGGAATATCTAACTGGTCAGACATGTGCCTCTTATGTATATTTTTCTGTTTTTGAGAGTTTTTATAAGAGTTTGCACCACCCAAGATATATACATTGAGATTGACAAAGAAATGGTTCCCCAAAGGAAAAAAAGGGGGCTCTTGCCAGGAATAGGAAGGAAAATCCAGAGCACACAGAATGACAAAATAGAATATTATATAGGATGATTTAAAGTGTTAATCTAGTCCCCAAACCATTACTATGGGAATATTTACCTCTGTAGCCATGAAGTATATCACTTTTCCTCCTATACCTAATATTTGTCTCACTGAGCTACTTGTTTCTAGAACATGCCATACATATTTATACCTTTGCACATGGTATTTCTCATATAGAGGAATACTTGCCACATTTATATTCATTTTCCAAGGTATATCTTTCACTTATCAATTGCTGTATAACAAACCACTTTGAAATTTAATGATTTACAAAAACCATTTTATTAGCTACTTATCAATCTGCAATTTGGGTAGCACTCAGCAGGAACAGCCCAATTCTGTTTAACATAGTATTGGCCAAGCAACTCAAAGAACTGGGGCCATGCCTCTCAGGAAGAGGTCGAGTTGGGTCGTTGATCTGAAACCTCAATTCTTTATTATTTAGGTTATGAAGGATCAACCTAGCAAACAGATTTCCCTATTGTAGGAAGTCTTAGCTTTTGTAATATGCTAAGGTGAACTGTAAACTTCCCAGTGCTAGGAGTAAGGAAGTTGGGTAGAAAATGGGGAAAGGTCCACAATAGAGCATTTCCTAATGTATGTTATTGGGAACTCTTTACATGGAGCAATTCCTGGGACAAATATTCCGTATATATGCTTTGGAAAACCTTGCCTACACATTTTTTTTTTTTAACAAACCTCTAATAGTCCACCTGTCCTGTAATATTATAGTTATTTGATTATCAGTTCATATACTGCACCTGAGCTCTCCAGTCATGGGAATTTGTATTATGTCCAGCTATCATAGAGCCTAACACATAGTAGTGTTTTAGTAAACATATAAGGAAAGAGAGATACAGAAAAAGAGAGAGGAGGGTCAAGGAAATAGTTTAAACCCTTCATAATATAAGCCCAGCCTCCACAATACAACCTCACAATTTATGCAGTGTCCAATTCGTTTGTTAGAAACCAGTTTTTTTTCTGTTTTCTAAATGAATTTTATTACATTTATAGTTGTACAGTGATCATCACAACCCAATTTTATAGCATTTCCATCCCAAGAATACAGTCTTTCCGTGAAGACTCTTCAGGGGATTTATTATGATTTCAGATCAGTTAAAACCCTGTTGCTCTTGAGTATTTCCATAGTAATAGAAAGAATAATAACCCCTGAAATAGTCCACATCCTCTTCTCTAGAACCTCTAGTAGTTAGGTTACCAGCAAGTAGAGTGAAAATTGCAGTTGAAATTAAGGTTGTTAATCAGCCGAATTTAAAGTAGGGAGATTATTTTGGATTATCTGGATGAGCCCAATGTAATCGCAAGAATTTTTAAAAGTGGAAGAGGGAAACAGAGAAGAAAACCAGAGGCATGAAGTGTGAGAACTCAGCCAGATGTTGCTGGCTTTGAAAATGCCTTGGGATGGAGAAGGGAGGCAGTGAGCTAAGGAATGTGGGTGACCTCTAGAAGCTGGGAAGAGCAAGGACATGGATTCTCCCCTGGAGCCTCCAGAAGGAACACAGCTCTGCTGACACTTTGATGTCAGCCCTGGGTCCCATTTTGTTTTTCTGACCACCAGAATGCTAAGATAATAAATTTGTATTGCTTTAAGCTATTAAGTTTCTGGTGATTTGTTACAGCAGCCATAGAAAACTAATATACCCGTGGATGATTGCCATATTTTCTGGTTGACTAGTGAATAAAAAGAAATTATATAGAAGCAAGAATGATGCAGCCCTGGCCGCACTTAATTTATTTTAATAGATTCAGTTTTAATTACCTTTGATGCTACTCTGTAGTATGTTAGCAAATACACCCTAGTCCATTTGTAAAACTGACTAATCTGTATTAATAGATGCTCTCAGTATGGTATTTGGTTCTGGGCTAATTCTGCTATAGGAAAGCATGCGTGAATATTTGTGGAATACGGGAATGGTTATTCTTTGGGTTATATAATTCCAAGCAACATTGTCCTTTGAGGATGATTTGCAGCTTACAGAAGCAGAGCAATGTTTTAAAAGAAAAAGAACACTTCAAAATATGAAGCTTTTAATGAAATATATATAATTCATCCAAACGATATTCAGTTATTTAAAATTTCTTTCCTCAAGTAGCTAATAAGCAGATCCTCGGTGTCTGCCATGGTCTCAGGTAGTAGAGATACACTGGAGAGTTAACCATGGTCACTTAAGGTCCATATCTTTCATTAGAAGAAACTTACAAATAAAAATTTAATATTGTTTCAATGTTAATGATGTTCTAATAGTATTTAGAAAGGATTGTAGATGATTAGATGAGAGCTTAACTATCCAGTGTTTAAGGAAAAAACTTTATTATGCCAATAATATTGCACTTAAATTATTCAGATGAACAAGTTAGAAAAATAGATTCCAGGAATGGGAGAAGACACATATCAAGACATTCATATCTCAAGAAACGCTTTGGTTGAGAAATGGAGAGTAACATGTTGCACTGGGATAGAGGCTGTGGGGTGAAGGATGAAGCATAGTGGAAAGGGAGGAGCATATTGAAATTTTTCCCTGGAAAACCATGCAGGGACTAAGAATGTAAGGGTCTTTGTAAATACCAAGAATGTTGGATTTCATCAGGATGTGGGAAACGGAGTTTTTTAGGAAGCCCATAACAGCAGAGTTTCTTCAGAGAAGTCCAAAGATGTGTGGATGATGAACTGGGGAGATATTATTAAAAGGAATCAGAACATGATGAAAGCTGATACTGGGAAAGTCATGCTTGGTTGAGATTGTCTGGAGATTAGGAAATTGTGTGATACTTAATGGGCAGATTCTGTAGTTTTGGTGATTGAAGAAAAGTGGAATAAAAAAAATCCCAACTCTAATGGTAATAGTTTTAGGCAGCTAGTGAAATCACCTTTCCTTGTTCAGATGTCTTAATAAGAAAAACATGTATATCATTATCATAGTTAGGATTTTTTTCTGATGATAATAACCTCAAACTTGTTCTAAAAATTAAGGATATATAAAATCTCACACACCTGAAATTACAATAAAACTTTTAAGAGTCTTGATATGGTACGTCAAATAATACGATTCCAAAACAGTTTATATCTCCTTTCACCTCTGCTCACATTGTCTTTTTTGCTTATATTCATTCAGACCACTGTCTTCAACAAATATTTTTACATGATGATACTCGTTAACAATGTGTCTCAATGACTGTTTCGAATGTTTTACCAGATTTAGATATGAAAATTTTAGGTCTTCTCAATTCCATTCCTTTGCAGAGTAGAAAGTAAATGATTAAAATTAAAAGGAATATTTCCATGAATATTTCAAAGCTGAAGTATTATGCAACCAAACTATGGGATTTTAATATTAAAATCTGTATTCTATTTGAAGTCTCACAGTAGTTTGCTCAAATCTGCTATTACTTTTGTAGAGATAAATTTCAAGGTTTTTATGTTTGCAAGCTTTGTTTTTAGTAATTGCAATTCATTAAATCTTAAGAAGCTGAAAGATTCTGTTCTTCTATTCTTTTAATAAATTGATGAAAGATTTTCAATTGATTTTGGATAGACTACAACCAAAATTTAAAAGCCTTGGTTATAAGTTCAATACTGTTGTAAAACACTTCAGTTGATTTCCAAGTAATTCTTAAACTGTTTAAGCATTACTAAAATCTAATTGATGATAGCAGAAAAGAGAAAGTGCAAATAAATTCATATTTAAATGTGTTTTAATGCAACATCAATCCTGTACACACAAAAATTATAGTTAAGTATTTAACTGTACATATATTATTTACAAATTTTGACTATAGCTTATTTCAATCCAATTATTAATTTGTGTGCCACAAGAAATTCAAAGTATATTTCTTGACCAGTTGCTTTTTTTTACTTTAATAAGACTGTTGTTTTTAATCATAACACTATACTCTAACAAATTAGTATTTAATGTTTTTATCATTGCAAAAACGTTTTAGCTCCAGTGTTGAGTATTTTAATAGCACTTACACTGCTGCTTTCATATTTTTGTTTTAAGAAAATTAATTTGTAAAATTTGACTTTGATCCTATGAATTGGATGGAAAAAGTTGAACCGTATTTGGAATTAACTGATTTTCTGCTTAAGCACATGATAGCACTGATATAACACATCATTCAGCTGCTTGTGAAGTTATTCTATTAATGGAATTAACATTGCCCTCTATCCCTTCACTTTTTCTCTCCACCTAAGAAAATTTGGATATTTATTCACTTGGAAAAAGTCAGTATGTCTAAATGAAAAGTCATATTTTGCAGTATGCTATGTCCCTTGGGTGGCTGGACACATTTGTCATTTCAAGTATAGTTCACTATTAAAGGGCAATATTCTTTAAATAAATACTGATGCTTGCTCTGCAGATTCAGTCCTCTAGCTTTCCTCTCCTATGAATAGATGTAACATCAATTAATGTTTTATTCGAGTTAAGCTTTTATCGAATTTTTAAGAAATGTAAACTCTGGAAATACATTTTTAAATTTTTTTATGTCAAATGATTTATTTAAAAAAGCGAAATAAAATGAAGTACTACCAAACAATAAGTTAAATAAATGTCTGTAGATATACAACATTCAATACATATAAAACCACTTAACAAAAATATTGAGATAATATTTTTTGATTAGACAATACAACTATTATTTATTGTACGTTTTTCAAGTACATGTTAACCTATAATTTCACTTTGACTTGAGAGACTGGAGGTTCTGAATCCCAAAGGTCATGGCAAAAATCGACATAAATGGCTGTTATTTAAGTGGCCAGCAGGGGCAGCTGAGTCAAAAATATGTACTACTATTCTAGACCTGAAAATGTAGCTTTTCCCTACATGTTCTATTTTTATTATTTTATTAGAAAATATTCTGCATTCTGCCCTCAAAAGGGAGATATTATATCTAGAAAAGAAGAACGAAAAAAGACTGGTGATCTTCCAGATAGCCACATGTTAAAGTTAGAACTCTGTTCATTGCTTATGAGTTTCATCCATTATTATACAAGATCACGGCAGGAGTGGAAAGTAAAATTTTAATGGAACTATTATTAATAATGCATTGCTAAAAAAAATGAAAAACCTAGGATAAATGTTGAACTGAACAGGACTCAAGACAGTAGGCATGTATTTCAGGCAAACTCGGAAATATATGCTCCAATATAATATGGCATTGCTATGATAATCAATTCAGACTATATGGAAAACACGTTTTATAGGTTAAACAATAAAAGGCAAAAAACACTAAACCTCACATTTATGTTGAAAATACCTACTTTTGCTATTTCTACTGTGCTAATATGGTTCAGATTTCAACTTCCTGATCAGATGACGTAAGTGTGCTGGCAAACATATGTTAAGGGGGTTTCATGAAATGCAATGGAAATCTGAGTCTGCCACCTTCTAGCTCTGTAATCATCAACACATAAACTACTTTTCTGAAGTTCAGTACATTATCGTATGAGGGTGATGTTACTTCCATTAAAGTGTCCTTATAAAGATAATGTGAGTTCACAATAGCAAAATGCTAATATTGTAGTAGCTTGGTAATTTAGTTTTCCCTGTATGCCCTTTTCCCTTCACTTCACTTTTTTTGTCAAGAGTGTGATATTTCCCACCCACCCAACTTCATTAAAAAGACTAAAGTAGTGATAATACTAATTTTTGCCAAAATGGGGACCCACTGGGGTGCCGGGCAAAAGGATTTACTAAACATAACAGTGGGTGGATTCGAGGAAGAAAAGAAACTACTTAAAGGTCTAATGGTACATTTTAGATTCTGGGACTCCCATTGTTGTCAACAGTGTGAGTGCTGACAAGGTCAAGAAGGTTTTTTTGTTTGTTTGTTTCTTCCCCCCCAATTGTGGGGATGAGGAGTTAGGAAATCAGTTTTTTTTTTTTTTAATATTGTGTGTTCAAAGAAACCAACAATCAAGAGCAAAGTGACAATTCCTATATGTCTCTCCAAAGACTGACTTTCATTAAATCAAAATAACCTTTTAACGTACATAATGAATGAACTGCCATATATTTGTAAGCAGCTCTTAAAATCGTTAAATAAAGTAACCTGAATAATAAAAATAGCTAGACTTATGAAGAAGTCATTCATAGAGGAAGAACCCTGAAATGTCATTAAACATGTGAAGTTTTCAACTCATTGATGTGGAAATTGAAAACATGAGACAAAAATGAAATACGCAAATATGATACAGCACTTCACATCCATCCATTAGCAAAAATTAAGTTTGACAGTAGCAAGCATTGACAAAGGTGTGGGAAAATGAAATCACAACATCAAGTTAACACTTTGGAGAGCAATTTGACAATACTATTTAATAAAATCGTCAGGTGGCAACCCCATAACTAACACTTATACTTCTGGGGTTATATTCTATAGAAATTCTCTAAAATGTATAATAGGAAACTTGTGCGATGATATTTATGGCACCATTGTTAATAACAGCAAAACACTACAATCAAAATCTAATACTGGAAATATGGAAAAATGAAATATGGTGTATTTGTCCAATATTGACATCAATTAAACAGAATAAACTAGATTTCTCTATACCATAAGTCATCTCAAAAATAGAAGTTCTGAGGGAAATAGGCAATTTGAAGAATGATACAATGGAATAAATATATATGCAAATTTAAAATCATAGGTAATACTATATATGAATACTATAAACATTATATATTCATATATAAGGTATGAATTTTTTATATTTATAGTACTTATATTTTTAGTATTCATATGTAGTATTATCTGTGAATATATAACATATATAATATGTTATATAAATAATATACATATAGTATTCATATATAAATATGAATTTTTATATTTTATAGTATTTATAGTATTCATGTATAGTATTATCTATGTATATATAATATATATTGTATAATATAAATAATATATAATATGTAATTAATATATAATATAAATATACATTATATAGTATTTAAATAGAATATATATACTATATATAATATATATAGTATATATGAATACTCTAAACCTGTATAAATAAATGTTATCTGTTCACCTGTCTATGTCTATCAGGAGCTGTTATGCATTCATAAATTTATCCATCTTTCCATCAATCAATTAATATATCTGTCTATATTCTTAAATGTGCCAGAATAATACATATCACATTTATAAACATGGTTACCTGGGGGTGCAAAGGAAGTTCACTGTACTGGAACTGCAGATAAAGCAAAGTACACTGTAACTTCATGTATAATGTGTATCTTTTCATAATTTAAAAAAAGGAGATGAGGCAATTTTTTTCTTTTTGTCTTTTTAGGGCTACACCTGCAGATATGGAGGTTCCTAGCCTAGGGATAGAATCAGAATAAATATAATTGCTGTCTGTTTTAGATGGTAGGCACAGTTATAGTTTATACCATTCTAACTTTTTAAAAATATTTCTTTTTTTTGCTTTTCAGGGCCACACCTGCAGCATATGGAAGGGGTTGAATTGGAGCTGTAGCTGCTGGCCTACACCACATGCACAGCAACTTGGGATCTGAACTGTGTCTGCGACCTATACCACAGCTCAGAGCACTGCTGGATACTTTACCCACTGATCGAGGCCAGGGATTGAACCTGCATCCTCATGGATACTAGTCGGATTCATTACTGCAGAACCATAATGGAAACTCCACCATTCTTGCTTTTTATTTTAATCTTTATTTGTCCAAAAATAATGTTCTAAATGGAAGGATTAAATATATATAATACTGGATTTTTAGCCCTTAACATCTGAATATGGTTTTACTGACTAGAAAAGGCCAATAAGGTCATCTGTGTGTAACATTTGTAGTGGGCTGTGAAACAATTCATAAAGGAATGGAATTTGACATTTGTCCTGAGGACCTAGATCTACACAGGCCTTGCCTTGTTATTTAGGTCTGCAATAAGAGAAATGGCTCTGAGAAATGATGTAATCATGGAAGATGAGAGGTGGAGGAGAACTCAAGAAACCATCCAGGAAGACCCTGTCATTTGAGTGATGAAGAAACTGAGGTCCATGCAGGGGCAGCAGCTTGGCAAAAATACTTATTCTCATTATTGGCAGTCAGTTTTCTGCTCTTCTCGCTGAGCACACCACACAAAATTATAGGTGCTCCTTCTGGGAACCCAAATTACTTTTTCCTGTTTGAATGACTTCTGCTTCTGGGCAAAAGCGTTGAAGTCAGAGGCAATGCCAATTAGCCATTCCTGTATTCTGCCTTGAGCCATATAGCTGAGGTGGGGGCTTTCTTCAGGCAATCTACCTCAAGGCCTGGGCTTCCATCTATCAGCTGCCAGGTCAGCTCATGGGACACACAGCTGCTCCTCAACCCTACTGCCACTCTACCAGCTGTGCTTCCTGTGGCTTTGGCTTCACTCTCACTTGATTTCAGGAAAATCCAGAGGGCAAAGTCCTTTCTTGAAAGATGCAGTTTTTGAAGACTTTGGAAGCTTGTAAAGGGCTTGTTAATACAGCCTGGAATTAATTAAAAGAGAAAGTCAAAGGAGCTTAACCACCTGTTGCTCTAGAAGGACAACAAGGCACCAAATGAGTGACTGTTATTGATTAAGCATTTTGATTGCCTGCTTGGATAGTCAATCAATACTAAAAGTCAGATTCTTCAAAATATTAAACAAAATAAAGACAAGCATTTTTAGCTTGGAGCCTGAATTCCTGATGTTTGCTAAAAGAGGTAGAAATCTCTTTGCATACAGGTGAATTGCAGGAGAGTATGTGAAGGCAGAGTAAAGGATTATTGAGCTGCTTGAAAAGCAATAGTTGCTGCCTGTGCCTCTTGTAATTCACTCTGGAAACATGTGTCCTGAGGCTTGTGCTAAAGAGTACGCTGGGTATAATGGGTATTTTTTCAGTATTGGAATATAAGATATATTTTTCCTTCAATTAAGGACAGAAAAACAGCTCTTTATTGAAGAATCCATTTCAAACGTTGAAGAAACATAGGTGAGCTGTAAGGAGCTATTTGTATATTTTGGAGATTAATCCTTTGTCAGTACCATTGTTTGCAAATATTTTCTCCAATTCTGTGGAAGTTCCCAGGCCAGAGATCAAATCTGTGCCACAGCAGTGACTTAAGTTGCTGAAGTGACAGATCCTTAACAAGCTGCATCACAAAAGAACTCCTGTAGGTTGTCTTTTTGCCTTGTTTATGGTTTCCTTTGCTGTGCAAAGCTTTTAAGTATAATTAACTCCTATTTGTTTATTTTTGTTTTTATTTCCATTATTCTAGGAGTCAGATACAAAAAGATATTGCTACAATTTATGTATTTATGTCAGAGTGTTCTGCCTATGTTTTCCTCTAAGAGTTTTACAGTGTCTGATCTTACATTTAGATCTTTAATCCATTTCGAGTTTATTTTTGTATGCAGTGTTAAATGTATACATGTAAAGAATTTCATTCTTTTACACATAGCTGTCTAGTTTGCCCAGCACTATTTATTGAAGAGACTGTTTTTTCTCCAATGTATATTCTTGTTTCCTTTGTCTTAGATTAATTGACTATATGTGCATGGGTTTATTTCCAGGCTTTCTATCCTGTTTCATTGATTTATATTTCTGTTTTTTTGGTGCCAGTACCATATCATTTTAATGACATTAGCTTTGTGGTGTAGTCTGAAGTCAGGGAGCCTGATACCTCCAGCTCTGTTCTTCTTTTTCAAGATTGCTTTGGCTATTTGGTGTCTTTTGTTTTTCCATACAAATTAAAAAAAAATATTTGTTCTAGTTCTGTGAAAAATGTCTCTAGTGATTTGATAGAGATTGTGCTGAATTACCTTGGGTAGCATAGTCATTACCTTGGGTAGCATAGTCATTTAGACAATACTGATTTGTGCAATCCAAGAACAAGGTATATCTTTCCATCTGTTTGTGGCATCTTCAATTTCTCTTATCAGCATCTTACAGTTTTTGGAGTACGGGACTTTTTCTTCCCTAGGTTAGTTTATTTTTAGGTATTTTATCCTTTTGATGCAGAGATAAATAGGATTGTTTCTTTAGTTTCTCTTTCTGACTTTTGGTTGTGAATGTATAGAAATGTGAGAGATTTCTGTGTATTAATTTTATATCCTGCAATTTTACCTAATTTGTTGATGAACTTTTGTAGTTTTCTAGTAGTCTTTAGGATTTTCTATGTGTAGTACCATGTTATCTGCAAATAGTGACAGTTTTACATCTTCTTTCCAAATTGAATTCCATTTTTATTAAAGTTGGTAAAGTTATTCTGAATCTACACTTCCTTCCATCCCCCATCTCTGGCAACCACTTATCTGTTCTCTGTACCTATAAGCTATTTATTTGCTTTTTTTAGATTTCACATGTAATAGACGTTATCCAGTATTGCCTTACTCTGTCTGACATCTTTCACTTAGTATAATACCTTCAAGGTCTATGCATGGTGTTACGAATGGTATGATTTCATTCTTTTTTATTGCTGATTAATATGCCATTATGCATATATATTTTGCAGGGGTAGAAAAAATTGTCCTTATTCTCTTCTCTTTGGATGGTCTAATAATTAAATTAAGATAGATTAACAAGAGAAAAAAATTTAATTTTATATATACAGAAGACCCAAAGATATGCAACTCAAGGGCAAATTGGGCAATTGAGGCTTGTATGCCATCCTGAGCTAATGAATGGGGTAGGAGTCTGGACTTCAAAGGGGAGAAGAGTAATTGAGCGAATGATAAGAAGAGCAGATGTTTGGTAATTAGACATTTGTTCTGATATGCAGATAGATCTTTTTGATAAGAACGTTATGTCTGGTAATAGCTCTTCTTCTGGTACAGGCCCTCTATCTAAATTCTTTCTGGTAGTTAGGGTAGAGGTAAAAGTTTTTCCCTACTTTGCTGCATCTTGATTGCCTTTCAGCTCAAAATAATCCAAATGCCAAAATGCCATAGTTTGGGGCGGTATATTCTGTTCCCCTTCATTATGTCACGATTTCTTTATCAGTTCACGCATTGATGCACACTTAGGTTATTTCCATATCTTGGCTCTTGTAAATAATGCTGCAGTGAACATGGGAATGTGCATTTTTTTAATAATGATTTTTATTTTTTCCATCATACCTGGTTTATAGTTTTCTGTCAATTTTCTACTGTACAGCAGGGTGACTCAGTCACACATACATGTATACATTACTTTCTCTCACGCTATCATGCTCCATCATAAGTGACTAGATATGGTTCCCAGTGCTATACAGCAGGATCTCATTGCTTTTCCATTCTGAAGGCAATAGTTTGCATCTGTTAACAGCAGGCTCCCAATCCATCCTACTCTCTCCCCCTCCTCCCCCTTGGCAACCACAAGTCTGTTCTCCAGGTCCAAAGAGTATCTTCTCTGTGGAAAGGTTCATATGAGTCATATATTAAATTCCAGATTTAAGTGATATCCTATGGTATTTGTCTTTCTCTTTCTAACTTACTTCACTTATTATGAGAGTCTCTGGTTCCATCCATGTTGCTGCAAATGGCATTATTTTGTTCTTTTTTATGGCTAAATAGTATCCCATTGTGTATATATGCCACATCTTCCTAATACAATCATCTGTCGACAGACATTTAGGTTGTTTCCATGTCTTGCCCATTGTGAATAGTGCTGCAATGAACATGCGGGTGCATGTGTCTTTTTCAAGGAAAGATTTGTCCAGATATATGCCCAAGAGTGGAATTGCTGGGTCATATGTTGGTTCTATGTATATTTTTCTAAAGTACCTCCATACTGTTTTCCATAGTGATTGTACCAGTTTACATTCCCACCAATAGTGCAGAAGGGTTCCTTTTTCTCCACACCACCACCAGCATTTGTTATTTTTGGACTTATTAATGATGGCCATTCTGACTGGTGTGAGGTGTACCTCAAAGTAATTTTGATTTGCATTTCTCTAATAATCAGTGATGTTGAACATTTTTTCATGTGCCTGTTGGCCATCTGTATATCTTCTTTGAAGAAATGTCTATTCAGGTCTTTTGCCTATTTTTCGATTAGGTTGTTGGCTTTTTTGCTGTTGAGTTGTATAAGTTGTTTGTATATTTTAGAGATTAAACCCTTGTCAGCTGCATCATTTGAAACTATTTTCTCCCATTCTGTAAGTTGTCTTTTTGTTTTCTTTTTGGTTTCCTTAGCTGTGCAAAAGCTTGTCAGTTTGATTTGTTCCTTTTGGTTTATTTTTGCTTTTATTTCTGTTGCTTTGGGAGACTGACCTGAGAAAACATTTGTGAGGTCGATATCCAAGAATGTTTTGCCTTTCTCTTCTAGGAGTTTGAGGGAGTTCTTGTCTTACATTTAAGTCTTTAAGCCATTTTGAGTTTATTTTTGTGTATGGTGTGAGGGTATGTTCTAGTTTCATCAATTTGCATGCAGCTGTCCAGGCTTACCAGCAATATTTGCTGAAAAGACTGTCTTTTTCCCATTTTATATTCTTGCCTCCTTTGTCAAAGATTAATTGACCGTAGGTGTCTGGGTTTATTTCTGGGTTCTCTGTTCTGTTCCATTGGTCTGCCTATCTGTTTTGGTAGCAGTACCACACTGTCGTGATTACTGTGGCTTTGTAATATTGCCTGAAGTCTGGGAGAGTTATGTCTCCTGCTTGGCTCTTGTTCCTCAGGATCACTTTGGCAATTCTGGGTCTTCTGTGATTTCATATAACTTTTTGGATAGTTTATTCTAGTTCTGTGAGGAACGTCATGGGTAATTTGATAGGGATTGCGTTGAATCTGTAGATTGCTTTGGATAGTGTGGCCATTTTTACAATATTAATTTTTCCAACCCAGGAGCATGGAATATCTTTCCATTTCTTTGAATCCTCTTTAACTTCCTTGATTAATGTTTTATAGTTCTCAGCGTATAAGTCGTTCACCTCCTTGGTCAGGTTTATTCCCAGGTATTTGATTTTTTGGGGTGTAATTTTAAAAAGGGTATGCACATATCTTTTTGAGTTAGTTTTCATTTTCTTCAGATATATACCCAGAAGTGGAACTTATGGATCCTATGGTTGTTCTGTTTTTAATCTTTTGGGGAACCTCCATACTATTTTCTATAGTGGCTGCACCCACCAACAATTTACAAGGGTTCCATTTTATGTGTTTCAGGTTTTATGGTTTTAATCTCCTGGTTTCAGATTTTCAAGTCTTTAATCCATTTAGAGTTAAATTTTATGTATGGTTTAAGATAGTGGTCAAGTGGACACAAAACTCTTTGATAAGTAGAGTAAGTCAAAAAGAATTACAAAAGCACCAAAGGGTAAAAGTTTATCATGTTTGAGGCCTAGATACGACCTATCTTATGACTAAAGCATAACCATTCGTGGATTGGATTTTGAATATAGTGTGTCATTTTCCATAATTTAGGGGTAGTTGCCTTATACCCAATTATTTGCTCATGCATTATTAATTATTAATTTATAAGATAACCATTCTCTAAACTAGTTCATGGTAGGGTCAAATTACACCAGAAGTCAACATCTTGACATCATCAGAACATGAGCTTTGATCATTCCTCTTGGCTCCCATATCAAGATGTCCTTATTTCTCTCCTTGCCCTTTTCCTGTGTTTATTCACTTCTTTTTGGCCTTCTGTATTGAGTGCCTCAAGTTCAGATTCTGGAAGAATGCAAATAATGTATGGCTGATGTCTGGACTTTGTTGAATTCTGTCCCTTGAGGGTATAAGTTTCCAGGAAACAGACAGGCTACATCAGCTCCTCACACAACTGTGAATTCCCATGAACTTCTCCAGAAAGTTCAGCTCATAAAGGGAGGTCTCAATTACTTTTGAAGTTCAAAAACCTTCAAATTTCTAGCAAAATCAAAGCAATTGTAATGCATAGAACCCCCAGTATAGCTTGCTTTTTTTCCTGAATCCTCCATGTAGCCATTTGTATGGCTTTACAGAAATACCATCTAGCATTAGGAGTTGATAGCGAATGAACATGAAGACAATTCCTAAATCTTTTGCGAAAAGAATGAAGTTTGGCAATACTGCTGCTTGACTTTGATTCAGACATGGGCATGGAGGGGTGGATATCTTGGCATCTACCACACTCCTTCCTTCTAAAGTGCCTATGGCTGCTTTGGAGGTGATGGAAAAATCAGAAAGAAATTAGCTCTTCTCTGGGTGAAAGCCAGGCAGGTAATTCTTCAGGTAGTTAGTGAATTTGTAATAGCTACCCTGGAATCCAGAGGGCAGGAGGCTCCATAGAGGAGAAAATTGTCATAAGAAGCATCAACCCTGGCACATGGCAAATGTAGGCTTTACAGATAAGAAAACTGAAGCTTCAAGCACCTGAAAAGGCAGAGAAGTATCAGACTTGGTATCAGGATTTCAAGTTAGGAGCTTTAGATTCCAGACTGTAAGCATGCAATCTCCATTTGAAAACAACCAGCAAACAAACTTACAGCTCCAACTATGCAGGTTGTCTTGGAGCACTGCATTAGTTTCAGCACCTTACTTCAGTATAGTCCTTGTGCTTAGATAATGTTATGAAAAAAAAAATTATGATCTCCATGAACTTCTTTCTTAAACAGTTACTAATTCGTTTAAGACATGAATTTAAGAGTTCCCCTTTCAGAACCCCTCTACGTTGTTGGTGGAAGTGTAAATTGGTGCAGCCCCTAAGAAAAACAGTTTGGAGGTTTCTTAAAAAACTAAAAATAGAGTTACCATATGATCCTGCAATACCACTCCTGGGCATATATCTGGAATAGACAAAAGCCCTAATTCGAAAAGATACGTGTACCTCAGTGTTTATAATGGCACTGTTTATAATAGCCAAGACAGGGAAGCCACCTAAGTGTCTATCAACAGATGAATGGATAAAGAAGAATATATAAAATAACATTACCCAGCCATAAAAAAAGAATGAAAGAATGCCATTTGCAGCAACATGTATTGACCAAAAAAATACAACCTAAAAGTTGAGAGTTACATTTTATTTGGCGTGAAATTAGGACTTAGACCCTGGAGACAGCATCTCAGGTAACCCAGAGAAATCACTGCTTTGATATGCTTTCCTGAGTTCCCTCACTGACCCACCCTTGGGAGTGGCTGTTCTCACAGATGACACCTTTTGTTTGTCCATTAACTGAAGCCCAGGAGGAAAGGGGAAATATATATCATAAAGGTGAAGGGTGAGGTACATGCAGCCATGCACACATTTTACAGAAGTTTGCTGCTGGTTTTGTGAAGGTTACTACTAGTCACAGACATCGGTCATCACTGATGGATTTTAGTATTTTCTAGATATGAGGAGATGCAAGAATTAGGCTCATAGATCTTCTAAAAATATTTGACTATCTGAAGACCTGTTCTTCTAGTTTTCCCAGAGCACAGAGTGAGTTGCTCCTGGTCTCCACCCTGAGCTCTACTCAGGGGGTGTTGCGGGTCAGCAGCTGCAGTGGCTTATGTTTTACTCCATGTAGAGGCTGATGGCAAGTGCTGAACTTCAGTTCACAATGGATGGGCCTAGACATTATCATACTAAGTGAAGTAAATCAGAGGAAGACAAATATAGTATGATATCACTTATATGTGGAATCTAGAAAACAGTATAAATAAACTTATTTACAAAACTGAAACAGACTCAGAACAAAAAAAAAAGAAAAATTTATGATTTCAGAAAGGAAAGTGGGGGAGGAGGGATAATTAAGAGTATGGGACTAACAGATGCACACTACCATATATAAAATAGATAAACAACAAGGATTTACCGTGTGACATCAGGAACTATATTCAATATCTTGTAGTAAACTATAGTGGAAAATAATCATATATATATATTACTTTTTATATACATAAAAGAATTTCCCTTACACTCTGACCCTATAAACCTTTATTTTGTGACTTCCACGTGTGCTGTGGCAGCTTTAGAAAGAAGTATAATAGTAAAAATTAAAGGGACTATGGGGCCACACAGCCTAGTGTTTCAGTTCTCCATCTGTTCTTTTGAGTAGACTTGTGCAAATTACTTCTTTCTGTGAATTAGTTTCCTCCACAGATATTGTGAGGTTGAAATGATATGTGTATGAAAGTGTTTCATAAATCCTTTTTTTAAAGTTGTGTAATTGATTTACAAGGTTGTGATGATTTCTGCTAAACAACAAAGTGATTCAATTATACATGTACACACATCCATTCTCTTTCAGATTCCTCTTCCACATAGATTATCATGGAATATCCGGTAGAGTACTCTGTGCTATACAGCAGATCTCCATTGGCCCATCATTCCATATGTCTCAGTGTACATAAATTCTCTTAAAAAAAAAAGAGCTGTGGACTCCATTTTGTAGGGGCAACTGCAATCACTATCCTTAATAAAAAGAGATAAATCTCTTTTACATAAGCATTTTGTTTGAGGATGTAAATAGAGTATTAACAGAAGAGGAAGTGAATAACTTCTTTAGGCCAGCTCCCTAGAGGCAGCAATTACCAAACAATTAAGCAGAGCCTTTGCCCCAAGGGCCAAAGAGCTCTGACAAGGATTCTGCTGACAGGCTTTGGAGAGAGGAGGATTACCTGTCAGAGTCGCCACCAGGGACCTGTGATATCAGAAGCTACAGCTTTTGCCATAGTGCTATTAAAACCTTGAGCTGCAGCTCTCTCTAGCCTATGTTGAGCTCAGACAGGTGACTGTGTTTGCATCTCATGAGACATGAGACTGCTTATTTTGGGTCTCATTAGCATCCATACTGAACTTAGATACTATTTTAACACCCCAGCTATGGGGTAGACAGCCAGCGTAGGCTGGGTCCTAAATATGGCTCCCAGGAACCTCGTACCTACTATGTCCCAGTCATGGCATACCACACTTGACTTCTGGAATAATCTATCCTTTTAAGGTTATAGTGCAAAAATGGCTTATTGGGAGGCGCTTCCCAATATGAGAGACTTGGTGAAAACAGTGTTACCAGAAAGATGTTACTGGAATCCGGGAGCTGAAGAATTAAGTTCTCAAACACACAGGCAGCAATCAAGCAAAATGTCTTTATTACAGGAAAGCGAATAGCTGCCAGTACGGACACTGGGAGGGGGAGGAAGAGTCCCCCTCTATGTTGTTCTCTAGGGGTTTTATCTCTTAAAGATGGGAGTACCAACATGGGGCCCGGATAACAGTTCTTTTTCCCATTGGCCTTCCCCGGTTTACCTATATCAGTCCTTGTCCAGTAGGAATCTTAGAGGTTCCTGTAAGTCTTGGTTCCTTTGTTCTTCTCTGGACTGGGAGTCACCATTCCTCTCATTGTTTTCTATCAGTTAAGGGGCGGGTTAGAGATAAACGTCCACTTGGACGTAAAGCAAATGTACTCCCTATAATAAACAAGGCCTGTCGGGATATTACTCCCTGGAACCCTTAAGTCACAGATGTTAACCAATGACCATATCAAAGAATATATGGAAGCCCGTGTTCCTACACTAACTACCTGAATTATTAGCCTGCCTCAATAGCCCACCACTAAAGAAACAAAGATCCAAAAACTCCTTTTCCCAACAATTAAGCTCTGCTTAATTGTTTGGTAATTGCTGCCTCTAGGGAGCTGGCCTAAAGAAGTTATTCACTTCCTCTTCTGTTAATACTCTATTTGGCTAATTGGATATTTCTCCTTGTCACTTTGACGTGGAGCCAGTGATACTAGGATACATGGCTGGGTGCTAGAAGCAAAGGTAGATCCAGCATCCCTGGTGCCTCCAGCATCTGGGCTGATAGTGGCTCCAGTATTAACTACGCTGTTCCCATGGTAATGTGAGCATACCTGTATCACTAATCCCTTTAGCTTCTTCAGCATCCTGCCCACTCTTGAATTCCCAAGAGCTGAGGCGTTTCATTCCTGACAATTCTTCATTTTATGAACTGCCCATTATGCTTTCAATAGATTACCTGTCTGCTACTTTAAACAGATTTGTTCTCTGTTACTTGCAACCAAGATTGATGCAGACATAGCAATATGGAAACTAGTAATCCCAATTTCCAAAAATTAAAAATAATAATGTGCAGAAACATTTTAAAGTATTTCCATGGATAGAAGCCTGACAGATCAAATATACAGGTGCTTTCTCTTCTTCGCTCTATTAAATTTTATATTTTCAACAACAACAAACATTTTTCTCACAGGTTTATAGAATTTATAGGGCAGAAGAGACCTTGAGAGCCATTTGTTCAAACAGCCCATTTTAAGGCAAGGATGTTTTACCCTAAACAGGGTGACTATAGCAAATCTGTGGCAAAGACAACTCTAGAATACACACATCTTTTCCCTTAAGTGCTCTTTCAAATGCAGCACTGGTTTCTTGAATCTTAGAGCAGCAAGGAAACTAACTTCAGTAGAATGGAAGGTTGATGTGGAATGGTACATTTCTCTAATGGTATAAAACTCAAGCCTGGAGTTTTGAGAGGTGTAATGAGATTCCAGGAGTAATGAGAGGTGAACACTGAGATTATAAGTAGAGACAATCTGGAAAGTTTAGGGTGGGGGAAACTCATGAAGGAGCAGGTGAATGATCTCTTAATTCCTTTATTCCGCTTTACATTTGTATGGTGTTTTGCAGCTAGTTGATAGCAGTACAAGGAGGAACAAATAATCAGTCTGCTTTAGCCACTTTGGTTTCCCTTTTCTGATTCTCCAGTGCTGGCTGGAGGGTCTATCTTCTGTTCCACCGCCATGCCAAACACCTAAGAGAACCTGTTACAAGGCTTTGTACTCTTCCAATTACTTTTCAGCCTGGCAGGGTTAACTGGTAGCTCCTAGAGGGTCTTGCTAGCTCTGCCCCCTTGGTCCCAGGGGACATCTCCGCCTTAGGGTGTTAACATAGGTATATGCTAATTGTTTCTTTAATGTAAAGATTGAAGGAACACGTGCAACAAGGATATTTTCCCTCAGCATAAACTGGATGTTCAATAAAAGGAAAATCCCTTTGTTTCTTTTGCTGGTTTCCTCTATCTCCTCTCATAATGTCAAGAACTTAAACTTGTCAGTATAAGGAGAAGTTCTTATCTTCTGGTTTTAAATAAAAGAGATGCTTTGTTAACATGTTCCGTTTTTTAGGTTTTCTTTCCCTCTCTCCCCTCCTTTTCTTTTGTCCATACAAACAGGGACTCTCAATTGGCCATCTTCATCTGGCCTCTCCATGTGTCTTGGGGTTTCTCCCTCCATCACAAATGGGCTCTGAGTATAGACTGTCCAGACAAGAAGCATTTCAGGAAGCTGCAGGCTTCTTCTGACCTACCCTTCTGGAAATTATATGGTATCGCTTTCACCACCTCTTTCTGGAGGCACATATTTTATAAGGCTTAAAATTAAGGATCAATGCTATATACTTTCCACATCTGGTACAGCCTGGGCCTGGCCTTGAATGGCCTAATTGAAAATTTCCTTTCCTCTCTGCTGTCACAGATAGTGTGTCCTAACCAAACAACCCTCTTCATTAAAGGGAGCAAGCACAGTTCCTACATATTTCTGAGTAGTTTCAGTTTCCTGACAGCTTGCAGAACTATTTCAACAAGCCAGTCACCCTCTCCACCAGGAACCAGGGGTCACATCACCCTCTTAGTGCAAAAAAAGCCTGCCTCCCAATTTTCACTCTGTTCCCAAGGGCATCCCCCAGGAGGCAGTGTGTAGCATGCGGTGTCCTTCTTCAGGGCTATGAGCATATGTGACTGATAACCTGTCATTGATCTCATCTGTCCAGTGTTGAGTGTTGTGTGTGTTCAGTCATCTTCAGTAATCCTGGGTGGGAATCTCTAACTAACCAATGGGATGAATAAAAGGCGATTAAAACAGGCTGGCAAAGACACACTGCAGATGACCTTATTAGATTTAGAATGTAATATACTGCTGTGGCCATCTTTGGAAAATATGCAATTTTTCACTGCATATTATCATCCCTGCCCCCTTCCTCAAGGAGAAAGAAGAGCTAGCTCTCAAATATGCTCCAACAAATTTATTTATATATTTGGCCTGCCTGCAGCATGCACATGTTCTGGGGCCAGGGATCCACCCGTGCTGCAGCAGTGACCCCAGGTACAGCATTAACAACACCAGATCCTTAATCCACTGAGCCACCAGAGAGCTCCAGCCCCAACAAATTTAGAAGCCACTGAGAAAATTGTGTGATTCGGCATTAATTCTTATCATTGTCTTTATCACTAAACCCTTTGAGATGGATACTCTTTATCCCAAAGCACTCTTCTGACACTGTAGAACCCATCCTGAAAGATACTGAAGCGTGTAGGAGATTTATTTTTAGTCTAGTTATGCTACTCTACCCACGAGGCATTCTGAAATGGGTAGACTCCGAAATGACACAGATAATTCAGAGGTTGGTATATTACATGTGCTGTCCCTAGATAAAGCAAAGGTTGGTTTTTAGTGGCAAATTGTCACTTGGACCCATTCTGTTTAAATTATAGATCTTGAAGTCTTTTTATCTGAAGGATCTTAACTGCTTCAGATGTGTTTGGAGTGTTAATAGGTGTTCTGAGCTATTGAAAAGGCATGTTTCTGTGGATCAGTTTGGAAGGAAATCAGAGTCTTAGGATGCATATGGATATCAGTTCTGCTGAAAAAGCCATGGTTGTATTGTAGATGGCTGAAAAAAGAAGACAGTGGCATCCAAGAACTAACATGGCAACGTGTCCATTCAAATTATAGGCATGCAGTTATGGAGACTGAGAAGTCCCACAATCTACCATCAGCCTGCTGGAGACCCCCCAAAAGTCAGTGCTGTAATTTTTTCTGAGTCCGAAAGCCTGAGAGCCAGGAGCACCAAGGGCAGATGGAAGATGGGTGTCTCAGCTCAAGTATTCAGGCAGGAAGGAACAAATTCCTTCTTCTTCCACCTTTATTATATCCAGGCTTTCAGTGGATTGGCTGATGCCCACCCACACTGGAAGGTCACCAGCTCAAATACAAACCTCATCCAGAAACACCCTCACAGGCACATTCAGAAATAAATGTTGAATCTGAGGATCCCATGGTCAGTTGACATGTAAAGTTAACTATCACAGCCATTGATCAGCAAATATGCAGCTTTCTGGTCACTGTGATTACATCTGGCTGTCTCTCATTCCTGACTCTTTACCTTTTATGTGGTCCCCTCCAACTTCCAGATCCATACTCATTGTCCCTGCTACCCAAGACCGTGCCTCTTCATATTCCAGTCTTCTGCCCCTTCCCAGGCTGCTTGATCCTTATTTAGTTTCCCTTGGATATAATTCTTTCTTTCTTTCTTTTTTTTTTTTCCTTTTCAATATATTGTTAAGGCATCTACTCTATATCTTGCTTCCTGTAGGGATTTCCTTTTTTGTCTTTTCAATAGACACCTCTCAGAAACGCCTGCTTCATGCAAATGAAATACTTTGACTTTCAAAGCTATTGTTTCTGACAGAGCTTTGGAGAGATTATATAAAAAATAAAAAAGATGGAATATATTTCCCTTTGAGTTACCCTCTTAGTGATCTAATTCTCCTTGAGTTTTGTCACAGTGCCTAGTACATAAGTAAATAGTCAATGAGTGTTAGCTATTATAAACTACTACTACTGTTTTTAATATTACTATGACCGATGGAAAAGACCACACAAGTATTTAAGAATAGAGGTATAGCATAAACTCAGATATATGGGTTCTAAATCTAGCAATCATTTAAAGAGAAAGGGCTTGTTTTAAAAGGATGGTCAGATGTCTGCTACATGGAGTAGAAGAAGTAGAGAATGGAGCAACCATCTTTATATGGTTCTGTGACTTAGAGGAGATGCTCTATAAATGTGGAAGGAGTGAATGAATTTGTGCTAATGGAAGGGGAATACTAAAATTAATGTCCAGTGCAGTGAGTAGACGTGGAAATGAGATTAGTATAAATAATTTAGACTAATATGAAAGAAAAAATGTTTTACTAGTAGATTATCACAGCTCTATACACTAATACATATTTACAAATATGAGAAAAGTGGCTTTATTACAGGCACTTCAGCTCTTATGCTCATTAATGTAAATAAAAAGTGAAGAAAGGGAGAAAAGAAACACAAAAGAGAGGGGGGAAAAGGTGAGAGGGAGAGAAGAGAGGGGAGAAGAATAAAGACGGAGAGTAATGAGATTGATTGCTTAGAAGGGTCGCACAGAAACAAAAATCTCAGTTCTGGGTATTGGAACTTTCTAAGTTTTAGTTATTATCTGTTTTTTCCCTTCCTACCATCTATCCTTCCTTCCTTTCTTCCTTTCTTTCGTGTCTCCCCTTCCCTGATAGACTACAAGCTCCTTAAAAGCAAACAGCAGTGTTCCTAGGTTGATCTTTGTAACTTCCTTCGTGTGTTGCATAGACTAATGAACTTAATAAACTGAATGACAGATTGAGTAAAAGAATAAAGGAATTACTGACAAATGAGTGAGTGCCAAAAAAGAAGCAACAGATTAGGAAACATGAGGAATCTGTATTCCGAAAAGAGAAGATTACCAAGCATGGATAGTCACAGGAGCTGAGCCAGAGGTCTTTTAGGTGATCTGAGTGCCTGCTGCAAAGTTCTCCAGCTCAAAAAATAACTACACTGCTGCCTATCAAAAAGCCTGAAGTTTTCTATTAGAATTCATTGCTTTGGCCTCAGGGGCTTTTCTGCCTTTAAGGGTTGTCTGTTAAATTACAGATATCTCTGGGAAATATAAAATGTGAAGCTATTATCAGCTCGAAACTCAGGAGGGATTAGTTGATGGCTGGTTGTTGGGAAGCTGTATGCCTAAGAAGAAAAAGAAGAGAGGAAAGGAAGGGACCCAGATTGACCAAAAGTTTGATATATCAGTTGTTTCGTATATATTATATACCTTCATCCAAAAACCAAAACCAAACCAGAACCAAAACATTGCATAGTAGCTGTGATTATACCCATTTTTACAGAGAGGAATCAAGTTTCTGGAGATTAGCTCACCAGCCTGAGTTAGGTCTGCTAGTAAACAGCAGAGTTGGAATTTGAACACTTTTTCAGGCAGAGCACCCTGCCAAAGTCTAGGAGGAAGCCCTGGGTTTTAAAAAGCAATGATTTTATTCAGTGCTGGATATGACATTTCCCAGCTTTTTTTTTTTTCTGAAAGGTGACCTAACCATTTGCTGTATAACAAAACACCAGAAAGGCAAGTTCACTTCATGGTTCAGAGGTTAAGGATAACAAACCCAGCTAGGATCCATGAGGATGAGGGTTCAATCCCTGGCCTCACTCGGTGAGTTAATGATCCGGTATTGCCAAGACCTGTGGTGTAGGTCGCAGACGCTGCTTGGATCCTGCATTGCTGTGGCTGTGGCTCTGATTCGACGTATTTGACTCCTAGCCTGGGAACTCCCATATGCCGCAAGTTAGGCCCTAAAAAGCAAAGAAAACAAAACAAAAACCAAACCCCACAAACTGAAAAGCATATATTTATTGGTTCGTGATTCTGGAGGGCCGAAGTCCAAAATCAAAGTGTTGGCCAGATCATGTTCCCTCTGGGGAAGTATCCTTCCTTGTATCTTCTCGCATTTAATAGCCCCGTGGGTTCCTTGATTTATGGCAGCATAATTCCAGTCTCAGTCTCCATCTCCACGTGGCCATCGTTTTCTATATTTTTCTGTCTTCACATGGTGTATTCTTCCCTATGTCTCTGTCCTCTCTTCTTACAAGGCAAACAGTCATATTAGATTAAAACTCACTATCAAATTGACCTCACTTAACCAGATTACATCTGCAAAACGTCTGTTTCCAAATAAAGAGTGCATGCATAGATATGAAGTTTATAACTTCAACATATCTTTGGGATACTCAGTTCAACCCATGAATCATTTATTTCACTTCATTTATTCCACAATTAAACACACACACACACACACACACACACACACACACACACACACACACACACTTTCACCAAGTGAGTCTGTCTGTTTCAATGAAAGGCAGAGAAAGGGAAAAAACAAAGAAGGGTTAGGTTTGTTTCTTAAAAAAGTTGATTGTATTGTCATGCTGGAGGCAAGGGTCTCCTGCATTTGCATTCATACCAGGCAAAGAGCTCAAGAGGGATTCGTGTCTTAGAAAAGCTTGGCTGTGTTTACGTTAGGAGTAAAATGTTGAGGGAAGCCTTTCTTACCATATTTCTAAGCAAAGCAACTCAATATATCGCCATTTTGGAGATGAGAATGCTTCAAATGAGATTACCACTGCATTGAAGCTGGATTGCGATTGGAGATGATTTATCCTTTCACATGACCAACATATTTGCAAGATTCTCTAGAGTAAGTGACTTTGTATTGCACACTTGGTGTTTTCTCATTTATAGTAGACAAAGACAAAGTGATCAGAGCTGGAGAAAAAGCACTTTCAGCTTTGCATTCAAAAGATAGTTTTAAGGAGGCCTAAGCCTCCTCGAATTTTCTTGTTTATTTTTGCCTTTGTGGTGCAGAGACTTCAGAGGCTTTGACTCTCGAGCCTGGCTTTCTCATTTCAGGGACAAATCATGTACACTCAGTATCTTTGGAGTGGAAACTTGAGGGGATGGCAGAGTAAGAGTTATTTGCTAAGTGGTCCTTTAGATAGTTCATTAGTCACAGCAAAGCAATGGATCCTGGTCTCAGGAGTGGTCCTGTGGGCTCAGCATGTGTCTTTGCCCTATCTCGCCTTTTCTTGCAGGGGCTGGGCTCTAACACTAACATTTGGGAAGATGGTGGAGTGTCTGTATCCCTATCAAAATGCACTCTTGGTATTTCCATCCAAACTTCTTTGCTTTACCTCCTCTTTTTGACAGAGCCTTTCCCTGAGAAAATGGCATCTGCTTCAGAGAAATGGCAGCAAAATAGGCAATTAATATGAGTTGTCAGCACATCTAGGGGTCAGAAGATTAGAGTGAGTTCTTCGAGCGTTATTAGAATTCCATCTCTATTTTTGTGCATGACAGAGGGCAAAGGAGCCCCTTAAAAGAGCAGTAAAAGGATGAATTCAGAAACAACCCTTGTGTCAACACCACACACACACACACACACACACACACACACACACACACACGCACGCACGCACATATTCACCCACACATGCAATGGTCATTCCCTGAGAATTTAGGCTGATTCAATACATACTTTACAATTACCTTTTAATTACAATGCCCCATGTAAGAGGTTTGAAGAGCAGCCAGGTAGACTTCAGGCCCTCAGAAAACTCACAATATGATACATGGGATGTGACAGACACATCAGAAAGACTCTAAAAAGGATAGAGCACTGACCAAACTGACCTTAATGTATTCATCAGCTTGACTGAATTTGAGATAGGCTTCTTCCAGATTTTAGGTCCCTGATTCCCTTTTTACCTTGGCCCTTATAGATAGAACCCAGATGGCCTAATTACAGAGGTCTCTCCCCTCTTTTCTTGGAGCATTTACTTGAGTTTGTAAATTCTTTTTCTACCCTTTGAAGAGATAAAGCTTTCTAAAAGTCTCTATCCAAAAAAAAAAATGTCTCTGCTTTGTTGTAAAAGAGGCACAGAAATTTTGAATCATATTCAAAATATTGACCTTATGTATATATGTGTATACATATATATGCTAATATATATGATGTAGATATATTATATGTAACATGTATATTAAAACACTGATACACATAAAAGACAAAGTCCAGTGCTCAGGGGTGGCAATTGAATGTCCCTCTGACTGGCCTGTCATTGTGCCATGGGCCAGACTTGGTTTCCCCATTGGCTGTGCTGCCTCAGATCTAGGGCAACAGCACTTGCAGGCTCTAAGCTCTGCAATTCTGGTGTCAGCACCCGTGCAGCCTATGGCTCTTGGGGGTGAATGCAGGCAGGTGAGAAATGATAGAGCTCCACCTCTGTGTCTGCAGGAGCAAAGAATCAAGTTGAATTCCTCAGCCAAAGCCTGAGCCAAGATCTCTAAGCTTGGCCTGTGGGAAGGGAGTGGGGGTCTCTTCAGTGATGATTCTTTCTTCTCTCCATCCATTAAAAAACAAAAACAATAGCAACAAAACACTCTAGGCAGTTATATAACCCATGGCTCTCTTTTACAAGAGATTGGGAGACATCCCTTTGGAATGTAGTCATCGAAGAAGAAAACACCCTTATCTCCTAATCTCTGTGTGAGGATGAGCCTAACTTCCTGCTCCAAGTTTTTACCCCCTGATTATGAAGACCACGGTTGGTTTACTTTTCCTTTGGGTTATGCCAGTTAACAAACACAAATGGCCTGTGATCTTCCCCCTCCACTCCAGCTCCTAAAAAGCTCTTGCGCCTTTTTTTTTCTCAGAAGAATTGAGTTCAGACTGTATTCTGGTTCCTTTCTCCTACTGCAGTAGCCTACAGTTACATTTTCCTGCCTCTCAGTTTTTGCTTTGATAGCACTAAGGTAATGCTTTGGGAAGTCAGAAGAATGTCTGTCTTGGGGAAGGTCATGGCAAGTTTAAAGTCACTGGAGGAACTTAAGCCAGATCTTTGGATTTTAATGAGTAATATTTTCAGAAGAAAAAGTAGAGAAAGATAAGAAGCAAAATATATAAACATTGAAAAAAAATCATCGGTTGGTCAAACATCAATTCAACAAATGATTTTTACCCAATGAAAACAAAAAAAGTATTAAAGCTAAGTATTGAGTTTCTGTCTTTTTTTTTTTTTTTTTTGTCTTTTAGGGCTGTACCTGTGGCATATAGAGGTTCCCAGACTAGGGGATGAATCAGAACCTGTAGCCGCTGGCCTACACCATAGCCATAGCAATGCCAGATCCGAGCTGCATCTGCAATCTACACTGCAGCTCTCAGCAACGCTGGATCCTTAACCCACTGAGCAAGGCCAGGGATTGAACCTGTATTCTCATGGATACTAGTTGGATTTGTTTCCACTGCACCATGAGGGGAACTCCAAGTTTTGAGTTTCTAACAATTCACAATGGATGGGTACAAGATGGAGGCTGTGGCTCTTCCATTGCTTCCAGGTTTTCAGGCACTCGCGCTCTCCTCCCCGCCTCTCAGACTGACCATTACTTTTGTTCTTGGCTTCTCAGGATTTATTCTATCCCTTCTCCCATTCTCTCTCTCAGTACATTTAGTTTCTGCCTCTACATCCCTCAGTCCATCCTCACGCTCCCCACCACCTCGTAAGTAAGGGGAACTGGAGTGAAGAGAGGGACATGAGTTCATAGCCGAATCTCAGCCACTGCTCTCCCCAAAGGTAGAAAGTTCTGAGCAGAGAAAGATCAGGAGAATAAGGGACACTGAGTAAGAGCCACTAAAGGACAAAGCACTAAAAAAAAGATGACTCTTGCAAATTAGAATCAAACAGACTTATAAGAAGAGGCTATTTTAAAGAGAATAGGGAAATCACACAAAATACCGCAGTATCTGAGGACTAGTACCCCAAGAGTGGTGTGCCACCCCTTGTCTCGAAGTTTACAAGGAGGGAGAAGTTTCTAGATTCTGTAGAGAGAGCTCTGTGAAGAGAAGTATCTGACAGGAGCTATAACTTTTAGTCTGTAGATATTGCCAATCATTGCTACCACAATGGAATAAAAATTCCAGCCTCGTTTGTTTTCACTTTCTTGCTAGTGTTTCTTATTGACCTAACCATTCTCAAAGCCGGAGGGCAAGAGAGCCAGCTGATGCCATCCATACAGGTCAGTCTTGGGACAGAGAGGAGAACAGAAAAGGGCAAATGAAAGATATTTGGTATAGATAAAAGGTAGGAAAACAGATGCAGAGAGAAAGACAACCAAAGTACTGAAAACCCATAGAGGTCAGGGGACACTGAGGAGCTACTAAAAAAGGGTATAAAGCACAGAGAAAAGGGAAAATGAAGCATGGAACTAAGAGAAACAAAGGGACAAGGGGTCTGGACATGGAATTGTAACTCTGCAGCCATTCTAGAATCTGTCAAATCATTAAAGAAAAATTCTCATGAACATTATTAATAGAAAAAAAGAGGGAAGATGTCTTTAGGAAATCAGTATCTTTGGTGACTTTGGCATATTGTCATTGACAAATTGATGTTTTGGCAAGTGAAACAGGCTTTCAGTAAATTGATTCTCTTAATATTGAACTGATTCCAAGCAACGCTGTATAGTTAGAGTTTAGGGAACAGTAGGGTTGGTTTGCTGCATATTTAGCAACTAGCAGAAAATGTTGGTGTGTTATATAGAGATATTAAGGCCATGTCAGTCAAGAGGTTATCAACTTCTGGAGTTACTGTCATGACGCAGTGAAAATGAATTCGACTAGGAGCCATGAGGTTGTAGGTTCAATCCCTGGCCTCGCTCAGTGGGTTAAGGATCTGGCGTTGCCGTGAGCTGTGCTGTAGGTCGCAGATGCGGCTCAGATCTGGCATTGCTGTGGCTCTGGTGTAGGCCAGCGGCAACAGCTCCAAATAGACCCCTAGCCTAGAAACCTCCATATGCCACGGGTGTGGCCCTAAAAGACCAAAAAAAAAAAAAAAAAAGAGGTTATCAACTTCTGACTCACTCTCTTGATCACAGTTGATTAGCCATGAGACTTAACACAATTTCATTAATAATAATGGCTAATATGTATTGAACGTGTACTATGTGCCATCATTATGCTAAGTATTTTACATAGATTTCTTTTTCATGTAACCCACATAGTGACCTGTACTTATCACTTTCAGTTGGCCTCCTCCACCTAAATTCATCCTTCACTCTTCTCTGTGCTTTCCACAGATTTCATCCCTCATTCTATCTTCTTGTTGATTTTGCTCATTGAGGGCCTTTGGTAGGAGATAGAAGGGTGAGAGGAGAAAAATTCGAGAATGTAGGCTCAGATCCATAAACCCTGCTTTCTGCTGGCATCACCACCTTCCTGGCTCTGTCTGCACTCCTTCAGTTCTTATAATGTGGCTACTCTTTCAAATCTTTAAACTCTCAACACAGCCCTTGTTACTTGTTCTCTTAAGGTCAGAGTAGGAAATGAAATGGCAAAATGGAGTTTTGCCATTGTTTATGGTCTCTAAGTGCTTTACCATTCTCTGTTGATTCTCTTAACCTCACCCACTCCTTCTGTTAGCAGTCACTTTATTACACTTTCCCACGAGTGAGCAAGGTCCTGCCAAGACCTTGAAAGATACATACCCAATAAGGAAAGTATTATGCAGATCCTTTTTTATGTATATAAGGAAGCTAACAGAAGTTTGAAGTATTGGGGTTTTTTTCTTTTTTTCTAAGACTACTGATAGTAAGTGATAGGCCTAAAATGTAATGGTAAATAAGCTTTCAGAATCTTCTATGATAACTATCTTACATTTTTTCTCAACAAACAGGTTTTGAACTATGGGCTATACCACAATTTCATCTGGCTTTCAACTATCATCTAAATTTACATTGTCTGGTATGGTAGCCACCAGGCACATGTGACTAGTCAGTAGCTAGTGTCACACGTTGAAATGATAATACTTTATATATAATTTAGATATATTTATGTCTTTTATTTTTTTTAAAAAATGAGGCGTTCCTGTCATGGCTCAGTGGAAATAAATCTGACTTGTGTTCATGAGGATGCAGGTTCCATCCCTGGCCCCTCTCAGTGTTAAGGATCTGGCATTGCCATGAGCTGTGGTATAGGTTGCAGATGCGGCTTGGATCCTGCATTGCTGTGTTTTGTAGGCTGGCAACTACAGCTCCGATTCTTCCCCTAGCCTGGGAAACTCCATATGCCACGGGTGTGGCCCTAAGAGAGAAAATAAATAAGTAAACAGAGCTTTTTTTTTTTTTTTTTAAATTACATGTGTAGCTTCCTGTTGGACAGCATTGAAAAGGCTGCCTACTGTCCTTTGAGTTGGTTTGGCACAGTGACCATCTTCTCCATTGTGAAAATTTCAAATTAGGCAAAAATGTTGTCAACAAGACCCTGTCTGAGAGAGTTTTGTGTGTATGACATATAGAGCATTACAGAATTAAGTAGCAGAGGGGAAATTCAAAAGGCATATAAGGAGAACTCAGTAGCCAAGCATTAGAGTAGCTGTGATTTACTAGATACATGAACAAGCATCATCCATGCAGTAGGGACAGTAAAGAGAACTTAGTCGCTAGAGTATGGCCAGTTGAAATAGATACGGAGATGAGTTATTCACCAGACTGATGAAATAATGTTGGGATGGAATAATGGTGAATTTTTTGTTGCCAAATAAGAGATAAACATAATGCCTTATTAATGAGTCAGTTCCATTTTTTTCTCAACTGTATTCTAATTCTCTATAAAGTCTGGCGTTTCAGGAAGTCAGCACTCATCTATCACCTCTTCTTCCCATATATTCTCATCTTCAAGCCCCAGTGATTAAGAGGCCCTCATTATCTGTCATTCTATTCTGGGAGAGCCTAAACTAACTTATACCCATATGATGAAGGGACTTGAGTGCAGTAACCTATGATGGGGGGACACACAAGTTCAAGGGTGCCTAAGACCACCTGCACTTCAGACACTGCTTGCCAGTTTAGGGTTCCCCAAGACCATCCTCAGGACTGATAATTTGTTAGAAAGACTCAGAGAACTCACTGAAAGCTCTTACACTCGTGGTTACAGTTTATTACAGTGGAAAGATACAGATTCAAATCAGGCAAAGGAAGAAGCTACATCAAGGTCCTAGAGAATTCTAAGCATTGAGTTTCCAATTATCCTCTCCCAGTGGAGTTATACAAATAGTGGTTATCTCTCCCAGCAATATGTGAGACAGTTTGCATGGAGTTTTGCCAGCAGGGAAGTTCACCCAAGTCTTTGTGTTTAGAGTTTTAATTGGGACTGGGTCATGTGTACACTCTTGGTTGCACCCATGACTGACCTTAGCCTTCAGCCCTTGCAAATGTTGAGCTGACCAGCATCGTCCAATCCGAACCCCCACTTGCTACCATAAATCACATTGGTAGCATAGACTATCTGGTGTGGCCCAAGGTCCTGAGGTAAACAAAGACCTTCCTATTAGGCAGGGCATACTGAGAACTTAGAGGTTACCTCTTAGGAGCCAGGACAAAGAACCAAGCATTTCTCAGGAGGAAGTTAACTTTTTATTGCCCAGAAGACCTTGAGTACAGTGACCTGTGGTGGAGAGCCTTGAGTTCAGTAACATCTCTCCGCACTTACTCCTTGAGTACAGTGACCTGTGGTGGAGAGCCTTGAGTTCAGTAACATCTCTCCGCACTTACTCCTTGAGTACAGTGACCTGTGGTGGAGAGCCTTGAGTTCAGTAACATCTCTCCGCACTTACTCCTTGAGTACAGT
>PVHT021183666.1:9341172-9378324 GCA_004024745.2 Catagonus wagneri
TCTCTCCGCACTTACTCCTTGAGTACAGTGACCTGTGGTGGAGAGCCTTGAGTTCAGTAACATCTCTCCGCACTTACTCCTTGAGTACAGTGACCTGTGGTGGAGAGCCTTGAGTTCAGTAACATCTCTCCGCACTTACTCCTTGAGTACAGTGACCTGTGGTGGAGAGCCTTGAGTTCAGTAACATCTCTCCGCACTTGCTCCTTGAGTACAGTGACCTGTGGTGGAGAGCCTTGAGTTCAGCAACATCTCTCCGCACTTACTCCTTGAGTACAGTGACCTATGGCGGAGAGCCTTGAGTTCAGTAACATCTCTCCGCACTTACTCCTTGAGTACAGTGACCTATGGCAGAGAGCCTTGAGTTCAGTAACATCTCTCTGCACTTGCTGGGGGAGGGAGTGGGGGCGCCACTGATAATTGTTTATCCCTCAGTGTCAATGTAATATGAAAAGAAAATAATGCATTTTACCTCCTGTGTCGTCTTCTGTTATTTTCTTTTCCCTTTCATTTGATCTCCGTTTTAATTGTCTCTCCTCTTCTGTTTCCCTTTTGTCAATATTGCATCCCTTCAGTAACCTCTAACTCTTTGTGGTGACACAGTAATTTATACAGAACAGAGACAAAGCTTGATGTTTTTTGCAGAATCTCAGAAAATGCTTTTATCGTGTGCTTTTGGCCAATAGTACAGGGGGAAAGAATATAGCCTTTTAAATGTGGCTCAAAGGTATAAATTTTCCCATTTATATTGGTCAATTCCTTTTCTAATAACAGTGATTTCTCTCCCCTAAAGATTCATGATATATGGAGAGGTGGACAAATCCTTCTCTCCATTTCCATAATATTTCATCAAGAAAATCATCCAGTGATTACATGGAGCTTTGATATAAAACAGTCCATCAGCATAAGATTATCTTTTAATATGAGTCTTTTGCGTTTTAGACCCCAGGTATTTTGCTTTGAGTCAGAGGTATCCCTCCATCCAAAATTTCACAAGCAGTAGGGAAGATGGCTTAGGGGTTTTGTATATTCTATCTGCAAAATAAAGGGAAGCAAAAGTAATCGGCTATGTCTGTTACCCATGGAGCCTATAAGATATGCTAAGATAAAAAGTAATATAGAATATCACTGGGAATTAGGTAATGAAATAGGGAAATAAGCAAAAACAAAGGGGTTTAGAATAATGGCAGGTCTACAGTAAAGCAGACTGAGATAAACTCTGCCTGCTAAGCCTTATTCCATTGACTTCTCACCTCTTAATGGTTCCTTTCTTCCTCTTGAAGTTATAGAGCTCATGTAATGAGGTTGTTAATGCTGCTTATTAACATCCACTGGATTGGATTCTTGGACTCCCTTGTTTGGGTGGAACAAGTGACAATCCTAGCCAGTAAGCCAATAAGTAATAAGCAAAAGTGATATGTATTGCTTCCAGTAGGAGAATGTAATTGCTTGGGCCAAGACTCCCTCAGTTCTCTTTCCTTCTTACAATTTTGGATTTCCTGACAGCAATTTCTGCCTTAGAATGGAGTGTACTGACATGAGTAGAGTGAGTGCCCAACCAATCAGAGGTTGAAGGTAGTATTAAGGGAAATGTATATTGTTGTTACTTTAAGACAATCATATTTGACGTTTTCAACAGCAATATAACCTAGCCCATCCTCACTGGCACACACAGCTATGAGAAATAATAAGCTAAGTGAATCTAGAGCTTACTCATTTACTCGTTTTCCTAAGCCTTAACCCCAAGAGTGTCAGTATGAAGCTGGACCCTGTGTGCATTACAGGTGTAGAATTTTGGACATGACTGTTCACCTTGTGTTGATGGCATTGCCTCGTGAAGAAATGTGAGTCTCATCTCACTCTAGTAGACCCCCAAAGTTACCACGGTTCTAAAATTACCTCAGTCTGTACGTTGCTAAGGCCTACTGAAAGATGAGGAGATATGATTAATATACCTTGCCGAAGTATTTTGAGCATCCAGGAGAAAAGTATTTAGGGTGAATGAAAGTGTGATGAATGTTTGTTACTGCAGAATGGATGTGGATTGGTTGCTAGCATTGTTCATATTCTGTCAGCACTGCTTCTGAATGCCAGCTAAGGACCCTACTTTACATTTATTGTTTTCACTGATTTCCCTGAAGTATAGTTTTTCAATGTATTTTAAACTAGTCTGGTATTTAACTTATTTTTACCTTGAACTTGTTATAGATAACGAGTTAAAGTAGCAGAAAATCAGCTTGGCTAAGAGCCAGTCTTTTCCTTATTCAAAGGCTGGTGTTTGAAAAGAGGATACTTCTTTGAAGAGACAGTCTTAAAAGCAAAGGTATAAACCTGGGGAGATAGAGTAGGAGAAGGATGTGGTATAACCAGTAAAGGTACACATCTCAATTCCAGAAACGTTAAGAGTACCACCGCAACTTGTGCAGGAGGGAGTATGTGTGTGCAAAGGGAGGCGTGGATAAATCCAGTGACCTTTAATGTGAGTCCATCAACAAGACAGAATTTATGAATCTCCTATGCTATTTGACCTCAGATAATGGGAGTTTCCTTTTAACCTCTGTGGTGATCTAATAAAATATTTAAATAGCTATACATTTTTCTGTCAAATTTAGAAGGCATCTGTTACCACAGTTATTCTCTTCGCAGATGCCAAGGGGAAAATCTGCATACACATTATTGCTGAACGAGGTCTCTTTGAAGGCTCCCATGGTTTCAATATTATGACCCAAGTCAGGCAAATAAATGAATAATAATGACAAAATATGGATACAGCAGGTGAGCTTTGGGACCTGCTACCTGATTAATGACAGGATAACTGGGATTGGTGGGTGGTCATCATTAAGGCACTGTCAGGCAGCCTAGAGATCAGACCATATGCATATTGTTATGCCTGTTTACAACACCGTTTAGAAACCCATCTTTCAGAATTGGAGCAATTGTTAGAAGTAAATGAGTGAAAAAGCCATAGATTAATTACTGTGATGAGCTTTCCTATCAGAGACAGTGGTCTCTGTCACTGCTGTATTTTCTGTTAAGGCATGAAGCCAGTTCATTCATGTAACAAATACTTATTAAACATCAACAGTGTATTCAATGCTTTTTTTACTAGGCACTGGAGTACTTTGTGGGTCCAAACAGACATATAAGCAAGTGGCATGGTCCCTGCCCTCATTAAGCTTAGAGACTAATGTAAGGGAGTCAACATGAATTTTAAACGTCAACAAGTAAGTGGATAGTCTCAACTGTGGTAATCATTATGAAGGACAATATATTATGGTAAGCAATGACCCAGATAGACTCTTTTCTGTAAAACAGGGCTGATACTGATACCTATCCCCAGGGATTGCAGTGAAGATTAAAAGAGTTCATATATTTTAACAGCTGACATGAAATAAGGGTAGCATATATTTTCTCCTTCTTGGTGTTTTTTTTTTTTTTTTCCCCCTCATGGCTGTACCTGCAACATATGGAAGTTCCTGGAACTAGGAGTTGAATTGGAGCTGCAGCTGAAGGCTTATGCCATAGCCACAGCAACACAGGATCTAAGCTGCATCTGCAGCCTACACCACAGCTTGCAGCAATGCTGGATCCTTAACCCACTGAGCGAGGCCAGGGATCAAACACATATCCTCACAAAATACTAGTTATTTCTTAACCTGCTGAGCCACAACTGAATTCCTCTTCCTGCTTTCTTCATTCCTCTAAATGCAAGATGTTAATTTCCAGATTTTTTTTTCCTGATTACTGCTGGATTATTAAGTATTATGAATGGTTGTTACTAGAAAGAAAATACTAGTGGTCATATTTGATCCACATAGTACACAGCTTACTGGAAACAACCTTGGCAGTTGCAGCCTCCCTTTTCTCTCTATCCCCATAATGGTTTTTTTTTTTTTTGGAAGGCTCCTATTTGGCAAACTTATTTTCCCCTTTTTCCACACAGCAGAGTATAGATCTTGCCCGAAAGCATATGTAAGACGAAAGAATCTTCCAATGAAAGTTGTCACAGCTACATTTTACAAATACACTATCCAGGATGATTCAGAAACTCTAAGTAAATCTAAGTAGAAAGAGGGAAATTGCAATTGTGTGGAAAAACTAAGAATGAAATTATGGAAGACAAACTGAAACTCAGCAGTAGAAACAGAATTCTCAATTATGCCTCCTCTAGTTCTCTCTGAGGTGAATGAACAATGAAACACAAGCAAATGAAGATGTTTAATAACTCACTTTTTAAGAATAATTCACAAATTTGGGGAGGAAAGTCTACCGGAATTAAAAAAAAAGAGATAAAACTTTCTTTTTTAAAGAGATCGCCTTTACACTTTTAATTTTGAAATAAGGTAGGGTATATATCATGTTGCTCTAACAGTTACAATATGAAAAGGCAGCTAAGATGCTGACGGGTGGGAGATATGTTTGGAAAGAAAATACAATTGCATATTCTTCCATCTGTAAGAACTGAGGATTAAATCATTCTCTTGGCTGCTGACCCTCACGTTTCGGAACTCTGCTGTGCCTTATAAGCTTGTATTTTTAATGGAGGCCTGTCTTGGGAGGTAGCATGAGTGTAAACGATAGTTCGATGGGGGTTGGGAGGGAGGCAACAGTGAGTTTCTACACATGGTAAACCACTGCCTCTTACAGGGAATTAGAGTAAAGGAATCCACCTGCAAACTAGATGATGTACATATTCATGGTAACATCATACATCATGCACACACACATATATACGTATACGTATATACATGTATACACACACACACACACACACACACACACACACACACACACACAGATTACCATTGATAATAGGAATTGAATCTGCAATCAAGACCTCATCCATGTCTGCATTTTGCTCAGACTAATTGAACTAAGCACATTCTAAAGCCTGAGGCCTAAGGAAAAACATTTCAAACTTCTGGTCAAGTGAAGCACTTGGGAAATAAGTGAGCCTTAAGGGGATGTCTCTGCTTCTGCAAGTGGAGGAACACAGTAACTAACCCAAAAGAGCTGTAGATAAAGATTTTCATTGTCTATAGCAGAGCTCCCAAAGAGTGGTATGCCTTAGGGAAGGGATGGGAAACATAAAGCAGGAGAGAAAGAGTCTTTTTTTATGACTGTATGGTTTAAAATACTTAGGCTCCTAAGGGAATCTGTTGGCATATAGGAAAAACTTGGCGAGAAAACGGGATGAGAAGTTTAAATTTCACTAGCTCCAATCCACTCATTACTGTCTGTCCTTCACAGTAGAAAAGGATTTTCTAGGATAAGAGAAAAATGAGATTCAAGGAGAAAATGAGACAGAATTAAGAGTAAATCTCAGAGGAAGGGTCCCTGTGCCCAGTCCCTGGTGCATGTCCTAGGAGATGGTGAGCCATCAGAGATGTTTATAAAATGGGAAAATAGGCTTGTGCCCTACAGTGGGGGAACAGAGTTAATTTGGGGAAAGAGGAGGCCCGGTCTGCCCTAAGCAGAGACCTTAAAGGGATTCATTGTCTGATGAAGATTCAATGAGAGCAATAAAACCAACCAGAAGCCTGTTTTTTATTATCACTGTGTGCAGATTATTCTAAACAATGTCAGTAATAAAATACTTCTCCCAGAGAAAAAAAACCTAAATTATTTCTATAGTTCACATTGGGTTTTAATACTATATACCTAAGTTTATAATTAGTTCATACTTTTAAAAAAGTTATCCATCAATAAATATTGTATTCTACATAAAAGTTATTCGGAGAACTCCCAGTTATTCAGTTGGCCTCTGTACTAGTTTAGTGGTGGCCCTCCAAAAAGTTATGCATAGATCCTAATTCCCAGAACCTGTGTGAATTTTGAAAAATGGTCTCTGCAAATGTAATTAAGGTTCTTGAGATGAGACCATCCTGCATTATTGAGGAAAGGGGACCCTAAATCCAATGACAAGTACACTTATAGGAGATACAAAGGAAGAAATATGTAGAGAAGAGGACAGGCCTTATAAAGACAGTGGTGGAGATGCGGCCACAAAGCCAGAAATGCTGACCATTACCAGAATCTAGAAGACAAGAGGGATGAGATCTTCCTTAGAGCCTGTGAAAGAGAGTGACCCTGCCAACACTGCCCCTCAGAACTACGAGAGAAGGAATTTCAGTGACTTTAAACCACCATTAATTTCATACAGCAGCCCTAGGAAACAAATAGAACCGCCAGCCCATATGCTCAACTATAAGCAAGTTCATTCTTAGAGCAACTTTGTGAAGGTTTAGACTCAGTCCAGCTCCCTCCTGCAGCAGTTAGCTCCATCTGATGTATTCCAATAGATTATTCGAAATAAACAGTGAGAGCATGGTTATTATAAAGACAAGGAAATAGAACTTGAACTATTTCATTTTTGCCATAATGTGTGAATAATGAAATTTTCATTTCTGCTTAACATTTAGAAGAATTCAATAGAGCATGAAGTGTGAGGTATGATATTTTTGTTCGTTGGGTGTACAGCTTAGTTCATGCATGAAATATTTTACTGAATTTAAATATCTTTAACATAGATATTTTTCATCTCTTTATTATAATTGTTATTAAATTAGGATAATGTTATCATAGCAGTAGAGCACTCTTTATTTTAAATTTCCTCCAAAGAAACATTAGTTTAATTAGAAAGTAAAAACTTACTTTTTTTCCTTTTTAGTGTGTTGTTATTATTTCTTTCTTTCTGGTGTGATCATATATTCAAAGTTTAATAAGAGAAATTTTTTGCTGAATGCATTTTTTTTCTGACCATTACTACTGCTCCCATCATTTCATTATTACCTAACAATAGTTTTGACGTTTAAAGGATGAATTTTCAAAACTAGCTCTCTGGGACACCAAGAGGCTAGGCATGCCCATTGCTGGCTTGTCTGGTTAGAGCCCAGTTGTAGGGCAAGACCCGACAATAGATAATGGCAGGTGCTCTACTGGGTAGATGAGCTTTTACCATCGTAGAGGATCTCTCGTTCCTGCCTGTTTTGGAATCTGGAGGATTTCCATGTACCCCACAGTGGTAATGATAATGGTTAAAGTCACTGAACCTGTAGCTGGCTGTCTGGTGGCTTTTCATGAACTAAAGTCTAGATACAACAAAAGATGATGCTACCCTTAATGGATGCTGGTCCGGACAAATATTTAGAATCACTCCTCTTTACACTTCATAATTAACACCTTTGCAAGCCTCTTCAGATTCCAAAATGAAGAAGGTAGAGGAGGGCATCCAGGGGACCGAGATATATTTCTTCCTCCTGTGCAGAATGAAAGCTTACAGAAATTTAACTAAGTTGCAGTAAACCGAAGTTACTTTTCTTGCTTGCCCTCACTGTGAACTAGAATTCATTTCCCAGAAGGGTAAACTGAGATTTAGATTATGTGACTTGTCTAAGGTCTCACAAGTAATTAAAGAGAGAACTAAGGTTCTAAGGCAGATTCATCTCATTCCAAGAACCCCATATTTTCTACCATGTTAGGCTGTGACTCCAGGAACTGCTGAGACTTCTGATCCATTGAAAAATAATTAACTGAAATTATTGCAGGGGGTGGGAACAGAGTGTTTTCCCCAAAGTCTTTGAATTATTTACTCCTAAAATTCTGGTAATTTTTATTCTTGGCTTACCTTGGAGGAGCAGGATGGTTCAGTGGCAAGCTGGATTCAAACACAGGTGATTTCAAATCACAGCTTTATTTCTCCTCAGTTGTGTGACCTTGGAGAAGTTTCTCAGCCTCTCAGTATCTTTTATTCTCAGCTCTGATATGAGGAGAGAAATTACTCAAAGAAATGCTGAGATTGGGAGTGGCAAATATAGAGTTCCCTGTAGCAGTGGCCTAGCAGTTAAATGATCTGGCATTGTCACTGCTGTGGCATGGGTTTGATCCGTGGCCCGGGAATTTCCACATGCTGTGGGCATGGCCAAAAAGAAAGAAATGGCAAATATAAAACATCTGGAACCCTGTATGACATCACAAACTGGAGCTATTTTATATTACCTTTATGAAGATAAAATACTCTAGAATAATTGCAAATGTCACTATCATTCTATACGCAGCCTCTGATGACTAGTATTTGGAAAGGTATCATAACTGAAGATTACTGCTTTATTTACCTATTGATTTATTGTTTATTTTTGCTGACAGTGTTGGGTATCTAGGTCTGCCTGGTGGATACAGAGAAAGGTTCAAACTAGATAGGGTGTTGATTCGCTTAAAATTCTCTTTCTGTTATAACTTGCTGATCCTCTCAGCATGAAATTGATTAGGAAATTCACATCACTTAATTCTTTTCATAATCACCTAGTGGGAAGCTAGCAAGGAAGAACTTTTTTTTTTTAATGGGTAATGAGCTGAGTGAGGCATTCAGGGGGGGAGGGATAGAGCTGGCTATTCAAGAGCAAGTTTCTTCCCTCTTATGAAATGCCCCATATAAGCAGTATTCCCTGCTGAGCTTCACAGATCAGAATTCAGGAAGTCTGGTGTGTTGGTAGAGCCAGAAAGTAAAAGGGATAAGTGGTGAGGACAGAGAACGCTGGTTGTGAAAAATGGAAAAATGAATGAAACAAAAGTCACCCTGGCTGTTTCTGACATGGAGCAGAGGAAAGGGAGTAAGAGGGCATACGAAGGAAGATTGTGTCTTAAGATGCTCTTTAAAGTATATCTACTGGAAAAGAAAGGAAAAAAGATGAAAGCTCTTAAGATATTTCCCAAGGAGTAGAAAAAAAACATGGGGTTTTGGAGGTGAACAGACTTGGAAACAAATCTCTTCCAGATTTTTAGTATGACCTTTTGTCTAGTTACTTCTATGAATCATTGTCTCTTCATCTGTGGTTAGGTATGTTATTTCTCCACTTATTGGTAACTTAGGGGTTAACTTCTCTGCACTCACTGTTTTATGACTTTGGTCATTGTATTAAATTTGTTTGGAATGTTGGGTACATTTGTCTACCTGTTCTGGTTGATTGAGCTCATTCAGTGTCCTGGTGACATCCTTTCTCTATGCTAAGTCAATGTCGTTACCACTCCGTTTTTGCTCCAAATAGGAGTTAGTCACACGGGGACTTTCAAGGTGGGCAGCTAATGAACTTTTTCAGTTATTCGCTTGGTGTATATGTCTAGGAGAGACAATACTTAAACTTTGACAAGAGGGTACCAAGACTTGCATCCTTCTCTTTATAAAGTCTTCTCTGATTTTCCTCTGGTCATACCTTTTCCCATGAAGCAACAATTTCCTAGGGCCCCAAGAGTGTGCCCACACTTAGATCATACCCTATTCTACATTATAGTATGCATCTCAGAAAACAAGAATTCCCCACCATCCTTAAACCTGATATGACTTCCAGGGCTGGATCTGTCATCAGGGTGAAATTTGCAGGAGATACCCTGACATCTAGGCAATAAGGAAGGTTACTCGGGAAGGGGCATGTGGTTAGGACTTGGAGCTAGAGGCTGAGGTCCCCTTCAAATGTAGATGGGGCCCCCATATGGCATGGAGCAAAGTATGAAATGGGAAATTTGCTAGGCCCAGGCCAGGCTTCCCCATGCAGCCAGGTTGTAGCACAGAACTCCAAGGAGTCTGAGAATTCTAAATTCAAACCTGATCTTCCAGGTCATTATAAAGGTCATGGATATAACATTTTTTTAACAGCGAGTTTGATTTATATCCTTAAATATTTAGACACTTGGCAAACAACTGTCCCTTTGTACTCTTGCCAATGGTATGGGTGTCCCTGGAGAAGTCCATCCGTGCTGTCCTCCTTTTAGTGGAAAAAGTAGGAAGCTTCATCACAGAGCATAAATGTTGATTTATAAATCACTTCAGTACCCGTTTTAGAAGATATCGTCTCACTCCAAAGAAGTTCTTCTCCTGTGTTTGGATCCCATGTATTTACTCTGGGCCTTTCTCTTTAGATTGGTTTTTATGTTTGTTCAGAAACACCTGACAACCCTTTGAAAGGCAGGCAGTGAAGCACCATGGTCTCTTCCTGTCAAAATTTTATAACCAGGAGGGTGACACAATAAGAAGGAAGTGTCAAAGAGTGAAGGAGGCCACATTAAATCCAGAGATCTCTGTGCTTCCACATCATCTTTCTATGAATGCTCTAGAGGAAGAGGTATTAAGATTCAGGATTCTGAGGTTCCTAAATAAAGTCCATAGGTTAAAGAAACAATTAGCCTAGAGAAAAGAAGCATTCATTAAGGGGGCTGGAACCTTAGACTAAGAATACTTTTGATCCAGTTGGGAGGCCAATGTTAAGGTGGAAGACTTGAGTAGAGAAAAATGATTTGTCTCCATGTCCTTTTAATTATACATGGCGTGGAACATTAGATAGAGAGAAGATATTCCTCTGGGAATTCAAACCTGTATCAGGTCAAGGTCTAATGCCAAGGACTTGCATTGGGAATAAAATTTGATCTAAACCTTGTTTTTTTTGTTGTTATTGTTGTTTTAGGGCCGCACTCGCGGCATGTGGAGGTTCCCAGTCTAGGGGTCTAATCGGAGCTGTAGTCGCCAGCCTACGCCACAGCCACAGCAACGCAGGATCCGAGCTGCGTCTGTGACCTACACCACAGTTCAGGGCAACACCAGCTCCTTAACCCACTGAGCAAGGCCAGGGATCGAACACACAACCTCATGTTTCCTAGTTGGATTCGTTAACCACTGCGCCACAATGGGAACTCCCTGATCTAAACCTGTTCAATGAAGAGGTCATTCCTTGTAAGACTAGGAAAATGAGAAAATGTGCATTCTGTGTTTTAACCCTTTCTAATACCCTTGTTATTTGGAGTCAGTGTTCCTGTGACCATAATGGCATAGGCAAATCTTTGTAACTCTCTTAACCTTAGCTGTTCTACCTCGTGGAGTTGCTGTGAGAACTGCTCTGAGATGGTGCATGGAAACGGCCTTGAAAACCTCAATGGCTTTATTAGTTGGTGGTCATATGAGTAAAAGAATTGGTTATTAGTTAAAAGTTAGTTACTAGGAATGGTCAGTTTAAGAGTTTCAGCTTCTTGACTAGTGGTTGTCTATGCACTAGTTAGTATTATTCTAGGGTTTAAATTGTTGTAGGGATAGGTTTGAAACTTTGCTATACTTTTCCTGTCAAAAATCATGGTAAGAATATTCTGTATCCTTGATGTGCTTTAACAAAATTCATCCCCTAATTCTATACTTGGGTTTTCTAAAACATTTTTAAACAAAAGTGAAGAAAATGAGTATAAACCTAACATATCTTAACTCCTCCCAAGTTATTCACATCTAACATATTTCTGGGTGGAGGGAAGAGTTTTTATTTTTGCTGATTAAACATAACAGGAAGTCCTGGTTTAACAGCTGAAGCAGCAGCTGGGCTATGGTGTAAAAAAAACCTTATCCTCAAGTCAGAAGGCCAGTCCCTTCATCATATTGCTGACATTTGGTAATTGTGTGCCTCCTGAGAAAGCACTGTATTCTGACCATTTTCCTACTTTAAAAACAGGCATAATACTTGTAGCCTGTTAATCTACCAGGTGGCTTTGAGAAATCTATAAAATGACCATCCGTGTGCTCTTAAGTCAGGCTGTAAGGAGAACAAATTAAATCAAAGGAAAAGAGAAGAGTTGTAATCATGTTACGACTGAGTAAATATGCACTGGTTTGCTTCAGGTATAAAAATTAAGAAATTTCTGTGGAATGTAGTCCACAGAGCAGTATAAAGATGTCTCCATAGGTGTATGGGATTAGCAGAGGGTAGAGACTGTAAGAGAATAAAAACTGATTGCTCTGATTCAAGTTCCTTTCCATCCCACTCACTGCTATCAGAATTATTTCCCATAAACAGATTGTGTCTCCCTGTTACTAAAAACTTTGAAATTTTTGCACCAGTAATCCAGTAAATCAAGATCTTCATGGAATAGGTCGAATGCCCTTTTCTGGCTTGAGTGAAATAAAGAATAACTGGTAATGAGTCCAGGCTTTCTTTTCAAGAGAATGGAATGTTCAAAACCGATTGTGGTGGTGGCTGAACATCTCTGTAAATATGATAAAAATAAAATAAAGAGTGCATTTTAGATGAGTAAATTGTATAGTACCAAATTATATCTCAGTACATTTTTTTAAAATCTCTCTTTTCATATGTTTTGTCTTGAAAATTATGTGTTTCCCAATCCACCTCCCAGTGCACAAACTTCACTGTACGTGCAGGGGCTTGTATTTTTCCTGAAGATCCACTTCCTCATGCCCTTATTTGTGGGGTTTACTCTCTTTCAACTGAACCACCTCTGCCTCTTAAAATCCTATACATCTCAAGATCAGCGTTAAATGCTGCCTTTTGTAAACCATCTCCTCTACTCCTACTTGCCATAAAATTAATATCTTCTTCCTTCAGGTAATCATAATACATTTCTCCCCCAAAATTTCCTGTTTTAAAACGAAATTAAGTCTGATTTCAATATTTTTTTTATTTGAAAATAAAAATGAATTCAACTTAGAAGAATTTCTCCACATGTGTCTGTGATCTAATAACTCTTCTGATCCTGTGAGATCAAGAAGGCATGGTATTTTATTTGCTTATATTTCTCCCAATATCCATCCAGACTTCTGCTTTTCATGTAGCCTTCATACAATAGATGTTTATTAAATTAAATGGAATTACTATAATATGGAGAAGTTATCTAAGGAAAAATTGTATTATCCTCACTACTGCATTGGTCTAGAAAACATGGATGAGATGCTAAACATGTTGAATACTCTTCTTATAAAGCTTCATTTACAGGCGTTAATGCCAAAGGATGAGAATCTTACTAAATAATGAAGAATGGAGTTTTTAAAACACATGCTAACATTTGGATTCATCAAGCTTTACTGTTAAATCCCACATTCCTTTTTCTTTCCTGCTGTCTCCAATTAGAGCATTTCTGTCATCCTCTAGGATTTCTGACACATTATCTGGGGCAGATTTTGAATACCATTCTATATTCATTTAAAAGTAAATTGACTCTAGAAGGAGAATAAAAGCGTACATCTTATTCTTTTAGTAGGTTTATTATCCTAAAGCATTTATATAAATGGGCTTCAATATATTATGGATTTTGTATCACATTGCAATTCAAAAAATGGAGAATTATTATTTTAAAATTTTTCTGCTTATCGTCTTATTTAAAATTATTACTCACAAAAGTCCATTTCATTTTGAATTTCTATGCCGTGTTCTCTTCCTCTGTTGACAGATTGTTCTTAATGCAAAGATGAAATGCTCAGTGTTTTAGCTAGTGATGTGCTTTGTAGAGTTCCTCTTGGGCTGCTAACAAAATGTCAGGAAAAGGGGAAAAGGGAGGTGTACTTTCTCTAGGAAGTGTATATTGTGACTTGATACTCTGTCACTCAGTTTTATGTGGTATAAATTGACCTAATAGTCACAATATTCCTATTTCATGTAAGATAAATATTAGTATTATAAATTTAAAGAAAAAAAATTGACTTATAGAAGGAAGAAGACTATCTCAGAGTAGCACAGCTAGTAAGTAACAGAACTGGGGTTAAAAACCCCAGATATATGTTTTCAAAATGTATGCCTTCCTAACTTTCATAGACCTTCAGGTCTCTGCTTACATATCTATTTTAATCTCCAAATATAAGTTAGGTTTATATTCTTTCTAGGTACTTATCACTTGTAACTCTACCCCCCCAAAAAAAATCTACCTTCTTTTTTTCAGTTATCACAATTAGTGTTACACACAGTTAGTGTTACGTTTGGTAGTTGTCAACCAGATCATTTTGTCAACTTTCTCCCTGACTTAATGAACATCAACTTTGTATTTGTACATCACATATGCACAGGAGTTAATGTGAATGCCAAGGAATGTTAGTGAAAAGTTAAAAACATCATTTTGTGGAACATTCCAGAGCAATTGAAGTATATTGACTTATTTGTATGAAATAGCTTCAAAAAAAAAAGGCGATAGTCACTGAAATTAAGTCATGTTTCTGGGAGGTCACTTCATAGAGAATGTTTACATACTTTATATGTAATATCAGTTATAGTACTGCCAAGTGTTAAAATTAGAGTGTAGACATTTCTTTTAAAACAAAACAAATGTAGCTTTTGAAATATGGCCATAAATTCTGACATGTGAGTATCAGTTAATTAACTTTTCTTATTATGAACATAAAAGACATGAAAAATATATATAATGAGTAAATTAAGTAATACTTTACTCACTTGTATAAGTACATCTTTCCCAGACATGTTGGCCTGTGCTATATTAAGGATTATAGATGAACTGAAGCTCCAGGTACTGTAACAGCCTCATAATTCATCTTCATGAAGCCAAATGTTAACTAATACAGTCTCCACACGATTTCCAGTGTCTTTTGAAATTCCATGTCTGGCACTGTTTCTCTCATGTTAAAAACTTTTACCAGTGCCCTGTTAATGTATAATAAAAATATTTTAATTTGGCTCACAAGGATATTCATAGTCTAATTTCCTCTATCTCTTCAACTCTGTGTCATTGCTCTCCTCATCTTTCTCTAACCTCCATTTTATTTGATAAACCAATAACTTGTAGTAACCACGTTCTTTCTTGGTTCCGGGCTATCTTCCCTTTGGGTACAAGAGAGTGCCAGTTTTCCAGCAATATCTCTTCCATTATTTTTTTTTGGACACATGGCTGCACAGCTAGATTTATGTTCCACCATCTTTGCAATTTGGTAGTCACATGGCTTCATTTTGCCAACAAAAAGAAGTGTGGTGTGTTGCTTCTAGGACTCAGTGTGAATATATTGGGGATGCTTCTTTCACACTCTCTTCATATTCTCTGCTTCTTACCAGGTATTATGTGATCAGCTTTGGCAATGATATAGACAATAATCACACCTTAGAAAGTTGAGAAGCAAAGACTTGAAAAGAACTCAAGTCCATAACTGACAATGAGAAAAAGAGCTCTCTTGCTGACTTAGGCATTCCCATTTGGACTATCTGCAAGAGAGAAATAAACTTCTTTGTGTTTCAGGTTATTGCATTGTTGGCCCTTTTTGTTGTAGTAGCACCTCAGACTTTGCTTAATGAACAATCTTCCTTTTTCCTGTTCTTTGCTTTACTTGGACTGTTCTTACCTGTTTTTCCATCTTATTTAACTGACTTCTCACCAAGTCCAGGGACCTTATGTATGTTCTTCCAATGGTATCTGTTTCTTAAAATATTACCTAATAGTTATTGAACATATGTATCAGGCACAATTTAAGTATATATCTGTTATCATATTTAATATAATAATCTTACTAAATAGGTATTAATATTATCTCCATTTTGTAGATGAAGAAAACATCTTTACAGAGAGGTTAAGTATGACTGTATTTTCCAAAAGTTAGCTGTAACAATGTTTATTATCTTATGTACTCTTTTGTAACGGGACTTGAACACTTACCGCATTGAAAGACAGAGTCTGTGTTTCCTGTATTTGAATCTTGGTGTCTTGGGACTGTCGAAGAAGAGGCACTCTCTGACTTCTAAAGCTAGATTGGGAGCTGTGTCAGTCACTGTCAGATGATTCTCTTGGGATACTCACTTTTGAACCTCTCAGCAGCCAGATGAAAGATCTGAGGTATCATGCCATAAGAAAGCCTAGGTAAGAAGGACTGGCCATGGTGTTCTGACCAACAGCCAGAGCCAGAGTCTTAGCCAGCATCTATTGTTAGACATATGAATGAAGACACCTCCTGATGTTTTCAGCCTTGAGCCATCCTCACCTTGAACTTCTGAGACTTCTTAGATGAAGCACCAACCATATGGACTAGAGATAAGTTATCATTCTGCTCTTCCGAAATCCACGTTCGCAGAATCTCTAAGTGTACTAAAATAATTGTTTTAAGCTGTTAAGTTTTGGTGTAACTGGAATAATGCCCAAATTAAAAAGCCTAGAAGTAGAAGATCTAAGAGACAAACCTAATTAGTCTGATTCCAGAGCCCTTAGACACTACATCCCTTGTGCTTAGTTTCTGATACAGAAACTTCTTGTTTGAAACCTCCCCCCATCCCCTTGCTGGTTTAAAAATAGCATTACTTCAGAGATTTTTTTTCCTCATTCATCCCAGACAGCAAGTATTTTTACCTGTTTGTCCATATTGATACACACACCCTGCAGTCTAGCACAGTGGCTGACACATAGTAGGCACTCAGTGTTTGTGAGGTTTATGATTGCACCTAGTGAGAACGCTGGCTTCATCCTGTAGAATTCACAAGTGTCTAGTATAAGATAAAGCTTGTTAAGCCTGTACCATTTACTTGATGCTATGCTAAATGCTTTAAAAGTGTTCTTATTTAATCCTTACATCCCATAATGTATTATTATAGGTATTATTAAGAGACTCATTTTACAGATTAAGAAATGAAGATGTTGAATTAAGAAACAACTTACTCAAGGCCTCATAGTTGTTAAAGGAAAAAGTTTAGATCTGAAATTTTTTTGACCCCTACCTATGCTGGATAGGCTTCATTAACCTTTTTCTTCTCTTTCCTCTTCTCTATTCTGCATTTTAAGCTGGGAAACTATACCTTCTGAGTCTTGGGTCGATTGTTACAGAAGTCATTGTTTAGCTTCCTGAATTGTCACTAGAGATACCAGCCTAGTCTCTTGAAAGTATCACTTACAGTAGGCTCATTCTGAGGTGGTTTATTGTAGGGCAGGTTGCTGCAAGTTGTGGGACGGGGTTGTTTTTATGTATGATTTGGCTATTGTCCTTTTGTATAATCAGTCTCTCAGGTGACGTGAAGTTCCTTGAGCACCTCCTGAGGCACTGTGTGGAGTCATAGTCTGAATAGGAAGCCACTAGTGGAGCCTCTTGGAACACACAGGTATAGCCAAGGTTAGGGTCATGAGAACTGACAGACTATCATTATAATCCAGGGGAGGAGCGAGTGGAATTTGCTGCCACCCAGAGAAGTGCATTTAGGGAGGATTTCCTAGAAAGTGGAGAGGTATTTATTGGGTAGGTGTATTGTACTTGATCTGATCCTTGGCCATGCCATGGACTTCATTTCCTATCTCGGTCTCCCTTAGCCCAGTCTAGTCACCAGGGCCTTCTTTCCCCCTTCTACATTATGCCAAGTATGCTCCTCAATTCAAACATTGCAGCTTCTGCCTGGAAACTTCTTTCCCTAGATAGTCACCAGACTGAGGCTGAATTCTGCTCAAATGCTCCATGATTGGAAAATCTTTCCTATCCACACTATGTAAAACTGTTTTCTTCCTCCTTATCAGTTTCTATCCTGTTACCCTGCTCAAGCATTTCCATTGCACTTATTACATCCTGACACCAGAATATGAATTTATTTACTTTTATTGTCTGTCTCCCTCACTAGAGTGCAAGCTCCACCAAGAGAGGGCTTTGTTCAAGCAGTATCTCCAGAGCTAGAAATAATGTCCTATCCTTAAGTGGTTGGAAGTGAACAGTTAATGAATGAATGAGAAATATAAAAGGTCCAGGCATTCTCTCAGCTCAGTAAGTGAGTTTGTATTCAGAGAAATAATGTTTTGTTACTATTACTTTGCCGTATTTGCTCTCTAGTCTGATACAGCCTAGGGAGATTTATGCAAAGTTTGTAAAGACAATGGAGAATAGGGAAGGAAATAATAACCAAAAAGTTAATAGTATTCTACCCATGATTGTTCCCTGGTTTTGATCTCTGCTACTGTGGTTGTGCAAAATGCAGTTGGAAAGGCTAGCTGAGGGAATATATGAAAATTCTCTGAACTGTTTTTGTAACTTTCCTGTAAGTCTAAAATTAATTCAAAATTAAAAAAAATTAAAAGGTCATAGTGGGCATGTAGAGATAGATCTCATGGGACTTTTTGTATTTATATTTATTCTCTGTATTTTCCAAGTTTTCTTCAGTGACCATTTAATTCCTTCAGAATAGAAAGAAGTTTTAGGTTAAAATAAAAGTATAAATGCCACCCAGACATGTGCATCTTGTGGCCTCAATCTCTGATTTTCTAAATCATAGAATGGGCAGAAAACTAATCAGATTTGATTTGAGACTCATGTAGCAGGAAATATAGGTTTTAAACCTGGATTAAATTTCAATGTGATAATTCTTTTTTTTTTTTTTTTTTTTTGCCTTTTGTCATTTTATGGCCACACCCGCGGCATGTGGAGGTTCCCAGGCTAGGGGTCTAATCAGAGCTGTAGCCACTGGCCTGCGCCGCAGCCACAGCAACGCAGGATCCGAGCCGCATCTGCAGCCTACACCACAGCTCACGGCAACGCCGGATCATTAACCCACTGAGCAAGGGCAGGGATCGAACCCGCAACCTCATCGTTCCTAGTTGGATTCGTTAACCACTGCGCCACCACGGGAACTCCCCAATGTGATAATTCTTGAACAAATTAGCATGGTATTCCTTGAATAATAATCGTAACATCCCCCAAAATGATCAAATAAGATATTTTTATAGAATGACTGCATTGTGATAAACTGAAACTCAGATATCACACTACTGTAAACTGAATAGCTTATGAATATTAAGAAGTCATAATAATTTAACAATTAAAAAAGCTGCAAAAGCAAAACCCTTGATGACTCTGGAATTTAGAAACAGACATAAGCATTAAGTAGTAACTCTGAAGTAGCATATTGACCAGGACACTAGTAGAACACTGTGTACTTTTATGGAAACTGAATTTTGAAAGGAAGTAGTTGAAATTCAACTGGGAATTTTACCACAAATGAGGTGAATATGGGATTCTGATTCAATATGACTTAGAATCTTTCCAAAATGTGCTAATTACCTGCCATGGGAGACTTTAGAGGGAGCATAAGGCATAATCCCTGATTTACAAGAATTTAACAGATGTGTTAATAAGGCAATATGCACAGGAGCCCAGCGGAGACCCTCTGATGAAGAGATAAAGTAAATGTGTTAACACAGTCTGTACAGTTAACACCATGGGCAGTCAACAAAGTGAGCAATCAGGGTTGAGTAGGGTTACCAGGAAATATTTAGTAAAAAGTAGATGCCAAAGCATCCACACAAATGCCCACTTGTTTTAACTGGGAAAAGAGGTAGTGGAAGATGGATGTCCAAAAGAAGGTCTTAGACTCTTGGCCTACACCATTTCAGATCAAAACAGCATATTGGAAACTTGAATATTATGCTAAAAATATTCTGCTCCAAATTTCAGAGCATTAGAATCTCTGTGATTATCTACCATATCTAAGGTTTTTCTTCTCTCTTAATAATAATTAGCAATAATTAACATGGAGTATAATTTTGTAGTAAATAATATGCAAATAATGTTATGCACATTGTATCCATCCTGACAATCGCCATTAACTTTATCTGAATTTTAAAGATATTAACTGAGAAACGAAACGTAAGGCAGTTGAAACTTAACGCTCCCTTCTCGCTTCTCTAACATCGCTTGCTTGCTAAATATCAGTTGTGACAGTGTTTCGCAACAAAGGGTCAATAAAACCGGCCAAGACATAACAGGCTACCATTTAGGAAATTTTCCATCCCCCCCCAGGTCTACAACTTTCAAAAGTCCCGCGCGCGCCAATTACAGCCAGTCACTAACAGCCACATCTGCTTCTGTAAACCTGCTTGCTTGCTTGCTGAATATGGATCACGCGATCCCAGGCCAATCATATAGCAGACGGTGTCCCAATTCAAATATCAGCCAATCGGCATCCCTCTCCTTTGAAAACCTCCCCTAAGCCCCGGACTTGTTTGTGTGTGCCCATAAAAACCCTGTACTCGCTGCAGTCGGGACCGCTTTGCGTCACCGGTAACGAGTGCGCAGGGGTCCAGGTTCGAACCTGCAATAAAGGACCCTTGCCGTTTTGGCTTTGACTTTTGACTCTGGTGTGCTCATTGTGAGGGGGTCTTGCGACCGCGGGCATTACATTAACTTGCTCAAATCAATTAACTAATAAGTAGTTGGAGTCTATATTTGTATGTAAGTAACAACTTAAATGCATCTCTAATATTTTATATTGCCTTTTAACTCTTTGGGGACTGTTACAAATATGGAGGCATGTATCCAAACCTATCAAGTAGAAATTAGGTGGACAGTTACGTGATAAGGTATTTTACGTATCTCTACCCTGAATCTGACTCTTTCAGTCAGGCCGGCTTAATCACAGACAAGCTCACTTGTAAGAATCAGATTTCTGTGCCAGATACTCTTTGAGGTTATAATTTAAGATCACTCTCTTGCTATCCCCACATCTTTGAGTCTCTAACAGGTAGTACTCATATAAGCTCTCTACGGTATGGAGAGCTTGCCTTTATTATGTAGATTTGTCAGAATGGCTGGCTTCTGAAATTCTATCCAGGAGGAACTGAGTGGTATCATTCAGGTCAGTGGGCGTGTTGGAGGGGACAGGGATTAGGGACCCTATCTTGAATACAGATTTGCATGAATGCATGCCATTTCAAAATTAAAGTAATCTTAGATGTTTAAAATGTACCCTTTGCGTAAGAGTTCCATAAATATTCATTGTCCACTTCCAAGGTAATCATTATTATCATTTCCTGTTAGGTCACAATGGAGAAGGCTGATGAATTTATAATTTTAAATTGTCCTTGACACTCACTCACTCCCAACATTCTCATATCCACAGATGACTACCCAGATTCTGCCTATAGTTTCTCAGAACTTAACATAATTCTGGGCCAGGTCTCTTAGCAAAAATAAGACATTTTATTAATCAGCATAAAGTACTTTGTCTCACCAACTGAAAGAGCACTATGTACGAGGCACTTGTGCACTGAAAAAAAAAATTAAAACTATATTTGGTCAGGAAACATTATTAATGGATTCATGACTTCTGTACTTCTATTTGAACGTCTATTTTTAAGAACATTACTTGTAAAAAGTGTTTTCTTTTCTCTGTTAATAAAACAGAATATGCTGAACCAGGGTCCTTGGTATGGAATTTAAAACCTGCAGAGATACAAAAACACTTTCATTTACTATTGGCCCTTTGGTGCTATAAGTGTCAACACGGTACCAATCCTTAGACTCATATGCTCAGCTGTGAATAGAATACCTTCTTTTGCCATGTTAGAACCATGTTCTATGACTATTTTTTTTTGTTATTAATGAAATGTCAAAAGTGCTTTGAAATTGTATCAAGTATATATTAGAAAAATAGACTATTTTATATAAAGATGTGACTTGAAATGTTTAAGCTGTATCGATATGTTTGTCTTCAATATTAAGGACAGATAAATGGCCAGATAGACAGATGGGAGATATAAAGAAAAAGCAATGATAGATAGGTAAATAGATAGACAAACATATTTAAGCTTAAAAAAAGAACTTTTCCATAAATTTTTATATTTGATGACTATAAAAATCTTCTAAAGGTAGTAATTTTCCATTTCAAAAGGAAGAAAACTGTAGTTCAAAGAAATAAATCTCTCATTCATAGAGCTGAAATGGTACTACCAGAAATCAAGTCCATTTCTTCTCTCATACTATTGGCTCTTCTATCCCATCCTAATACCAGATTTTGTCTCAGAATAAGAGGAGACAAGCATGACAGCGTGGTAAGTGAGAAAAAGTGTCAAGGCATGAGGTTACTTAAGAAAAGGTAGAAGATAAAAGGACTGTGCTTTCACAGGGGACTTTTTGGAAAGAAAGTGTTGCTTATTGGAAAAGTGGATCTAAGCAATCTCAGAATTATCTAGCAAAATCTAGGATGGATGCTAATAACCAAAAGAGATGAAATGTAAATTATATGACATCAAAATACAACATATCCTGGTTCAATCTATTACATTACATTATATGTTGCATTACAGTCAGGGTTTGCAGATCCATTGCTTATGAAATGTTTGTCTGCTCCCACCTTTCACTCTACTCCCACCCCTAAAACTGCTTCAACTAAGAACCAGTTTCCCTTTAGTGGAGATTTATGATCATAGGTCCAAAGTGGTCCAGAGGGGAGCCCTGGAAGCTCATTTTCCCCAACACATGGAATATGTACACACCACAAAATCCACTACCTAGTGAGTTAGAACCTCATAATTGCCATAGTGAAAGGAAAATTACTCAAGCAGATTTGGCTAGCTATAGTAACAAGACTTAAAACCTTTAAGAAGGGCTTTGGGCTCTAATTATTCAGCAGCTGCTGCCAGGGCTAAAACTAACCCATGTCTAGAGTAGTTGATTTGCATTTCCCTTCCCCTGAAGCAGGCTGTCTCATTCGTTGTTGTACCTGACCTATTTTGGAAGCCCTCAGCCCCCATCAATAACAAAATTTCCTCTCTTGTTTTTCAATTTGAAGAAGAAAGATTGTGATTAATAACATTGAACAAAACCAAGTGCCTTTAAAATATAACACCGAAAAATTCAGAAGTTCCCGCTATGATGCAGTGAGTTAATTATTCCACTGCAGCCACTCAGGTCACAGTCAAGGTGCAAGTTGATCCCTGGACCCTGGCCCGGTGCAGTGGTTTAAAGGATCCAGTGTTGCTACAGCAGCTCTGGTGTCGGTTGCAGCTGTGGCTTGGACTCTGGCCCGGGAACTTCCATATGTGATGGGTGCAGCAATCAAAAAAAAAAAAGAAAAAAAATCATATAGAAAGATAAGCTCTGGCTACTTTCTAGCTGAGTAGTGAATACATGATGTCATCAAGTAATTCCTTAATGGGTCAGGTTTTTAGAGGACGCTAAAAAAATCACTGCTGTAAGAGGAGCTGCCATAATGAACGATTCATCAAAGATGATTATCCAAACATTTTGGTTATAATCATGACCATTGTCAGTTGCTTCTTATTATGGGAATGTCAGAACGGGGAGTATGCTGTCACCTTGATTAGGCAGCAAAGAACAAAGTTTTGAGTTAAGCATTTCTGTAACCATTTCCTTTTTATTTTCTTGCAGCGGGGGTACAGTCTATAGGCTAGATCATATCTCAGACCATTGCACAGATGTGGTCTTGAATGATTTAAACCTCCGCCCAAGGTTTAAACATTGTTAAATTAACTCCCATTGTCGCTAAAACAATGATCAGTATATTTTGGACCATAGAGAAGTATCCACAGTCAGGAGACAATTGGAATACAAGTATAGCACTTCTCTTCCTTCTCAGATGTTTCCTCAAAAACAGATGCTCTGTTTCCACTCAATAACACACTTTCGTGCTCTTTTTTTTTTTTTTTTAATTGAGCAGGAAAAAGAAGGGGAAAATGAAAGCTCGTTTTTGTGTCCTTTCGGGGTGATGCAGCTATAAGTATGAGTGTGGATGTATTCACTGATATATATCTGAATATACACACACACATACATACACATACATGTCTGTGTGTGTGTGTGTGTGTGTGTGTGTGTTTATACACACCTATATATAGGTATACATATATCCATAGAAAGAGAGATCGTATTATTACTTTTAACATTTATTGTCATGTCTGGGTCCATAATTTATGAGGCTTGGTACAAAAATAAAATGTGGGGCATTGTTTGAAAAATATTAGGATTCAAGAGGGTGATAGCAGAACATTAAACTGAGCCCCACTATGACTAAGGGCCAGTATGACCGCACTGGGTTCTCAGCAGATGCTAGTCTAAGAGACTGGATTGGGTCAGCCCCACTACTTTCTTTAGCTTGCTGAGATAAATGGTAAAAGTGCGATCTGTTAGCAGTCCAGCTCAGTACTTCGGAGATAGAGAAAAAAAATAAAGGCCCCTTTTTAATATGCAGCGGGGTGGTTGGTGATTGTAAGCTGGATGCAGAAAGAGGGAAAATAAGGCTGGTGCCTCCTTGTCAGTGATTTAATTATTTTCCCATCTACACTTGTTTTTGACGCTTATCAGAGCAAAGTACTGTGGGCAGCCCAGCTGTCACTGTTATCATTGTGGCTCCGAGTGTTGTAGTCCTGATTCCCATTGTAATGCAATTAATCTTTAGCTTTGCACTAATGGATGAACAAGCATATTTACTGCAGCATAAAATCCTAATTATTTTTTGAACAAATGCATAAAGGGAATGTAAATTAATGGCAAGTGACAATTATGATAAATGTGTACTATCTCCTTAAATGTCAGCGTTCCTGTGGTGTTGGCTGAGCCCATGCTTGGACGTAAAAGCTGCCCCCCTCTCCTCTACTTGTGTGAGGAGGCACTGCCATCATGCTGAGAATCTATTCTAAGAGCATGACTTGTGCTTTTAGACCACGATGATTAGAAATTATAGTATGTTGGCAGGTCTGTCCTCAATATAGTGGCATTCTGCGTAGGTACTCTTGAGCTACTGTTGTTTTTTATTTATTTGTTTATTTTTTTAATGGCCTCAGCTGGGGCATATGGAATTTCCTGGGCCAGGTATTGAATCCTAACAACAGCTGCAACCTGTGCTGCAGTTGCAGCAATACCTGATCCTTTAACCCATTGCACTGGGTTGGGTCTTAAAGCCGTGCCTCTGCGTTGACCTGAGCTGCTGCAGCCAGATTCCTAACCCACTGCACACAGCAGGAACTCCAACCACTTTTGTTTTGTAAAAATTATTTTGTTTGTTATTACTTGGTATAACCTAGCTCTCATAACAATAGAAAAAATATTAATTGAGCTTTTTTCTATATCTATCCTTGCTCTAGTTTCACAAAAATTCTCTTATTAAAACCTTTTGTAGTTGCTTCAATATGGAGAAATTCGACAAACATAATTTGAACCAAAAGCGGGCAAATAAAAAAATATCACGATTTTATGATTCCACTTCCATAAAATTCAATGACAGTAAGAAGTAGTTTATTGTGTGAGAAGTTGGTAAGATGATTTCCTTTGGATTGTAAAGTGATTGGAAAGGATACTTCTTGGTTTGGTCTATTTCTTGAGCTGGGCACTGACTACACAGATGTTTTTAATTTGTCGAATCATATAATTGAATATGTGCACTTTTCTTTATGAATATTACAGTTCAGTAACAATTTTTTAAAAAAGCTTTTACTCTTTTCATTTTTTTTTTTTTTTTTTGTCTTTTTGCCTTTTATCTAGAGCCGTACCCGCGGCATATGGAGGTTCCCAGGCTAGGGGTCTAACAGGAGCTGTAGCTGCCGGCCTTCACCACAGCCACAGAAAGGCGGGATCCGAGCCACGTCTGCAACTTACACCACAGCTCACGGCAACGCCGGATCCTTAACCCACTGAGCAAGGCCAGGGATTGAACCCTCAACCTCATGGTTCTTAGTCGGATTCGTTAACCACTGAGCCACGAAGAGAACTCCTACTCTTTTCATGTTTTATCAACAGTTTTAATTTTAAAACTGAGACGCAGGATTTTTAAATACTAGACCAAAGCGGCAAAGATAAAAGGGGGCAGAACAATTCTTCTAGTCAGTGTGTGATCTCAGCTTTTCTGTCTCTCCGGACACAGTCACGATCAGTGCTAAAAGAGTTGAACATAGCATTGTGTATTTCTCCATGCAAGAAGGTGCCGGTGCAGTTATGGGGAGTTGAGTCTGCAACTCCCCCCACCCCAACCACCATGTCAAATTCCATTTACAATATTATTTCCAACACAGGAAACAGAAATGGATTTGTGAGGGGGAAAACCTGCTGCTGTTGGCAGGATTGCTTTGCTGGTTCATCATTACCGGGGTGAAATACTTTCCATCCATTATTGCTCTGTCTTCTAGAGATGGTAGTTTCTGTGCTAAATAGTGGTGTTACTACTTTTGAGATGCACCAGTAGAGTTGTAAAAGATTTTGTTGGGAGCAGACCAATTAAATTGTTATTCCCTCACGTGCATTTTCTCTACATCAAATTTCTATAACATGCTTCAAATTCTGTTTCTCACTGATGTGTTCAGATTTCTGCCACATTTAGTCAACTCATCTCTTTCTTGCTTCTTCGTCCTTCTAAAGGCCCCCATTGTCTTTCAATGACCTTTTTATTCAAGGAGAGATTATAGGGATAAGCTATGTATTATTTGAGGTCTGTCCTTGTTAATGTCTTTAATGGCTCCCTCTGTTTCACACCCAAAGCCCAGAAGAACTGTGAACAAACCCGCCTTCATTAACTTAGCCTGAGATTCCAGAAATTCTTCCTGGCTTCCCTTCCATCTACGCACCTACATCCTCCTCCTGCACTTTGTACCCACAGTCTTTGGCACCGTAGCATCCTGTTTTTTCCTTCTTGTACTTTATTTGGTTTCATTTGAATTTTTAGTCATTCAGATTTCACATTGTTATCTTCATAGGAATGTTGCTGCCTCTGTAAACCTCGTTTTGTTGCAAACAAAGGGGAAAAGGCTCCCCCCCAACAGATACAGGAGCAAATGAAATAACACAAATGAGAACATCTGGCTTGACAAGGAGGACAGACTCAGTAAATTGTCCTCATTTTTGGTTATATCCTTCAGTTTCAGAAAACCCTAACATGGCAAAGGTGGAACAGTGGACTTTGTCCATGGAAAACTGCAGAACTCCAAGAGAGGTTGGATTCTACTCATTCCTCTGTATTAAGTAGAAATTGTTGGAAAAGGACTACTTTTGTATGGATAGGCCATTCCATTCAGAGAAATGAGCCAGACAGAATCAGGTGGTTGTAAAAATGCCTAATAATGTCCTGATAAAAAGTGCAAAATAAAGTCCTACACTGGGATGGAAGTCATTTCACAAATAAAATGGCTCTATTCCTTTTCAGGGAGTTCTCGACTTTTCAGTCCTTCTAGTGAGAACTCATCAGAGTGAAAATAAATTCTTTTATCTGGTACCTTTTAACGACATTTCAAATGAGTTTAAGACTGCTGAAGAAAAATGAAAAATCCTCTTAGATGGAAAAATCCCGCATTGTAGCTCTTTTTATCTTTGATCTATCATATCAATAAAAAAAAAAACTGACGTATATACCATGTATTTTATATTCTGATATATTTGTATCTTGATAGTGTGTTTTAAAATGTAAAACACTGAAAATTTAGTTAACAATATAATTGATCTATACCAGTATTATTCAAAATGTTAGAATACTAATATAGTTTTGGTTTTTTTTTTTTTTTTGGCATGCCCTCGACATGTGGAAGTTCCCAGGCCAGAGATCGAATCTGTACCACAGCAGTGACCCAAGCCCCTGCAGTGACAATGCCAGATCCTTAACTTCCTGCATCACAAGAGTTATAGCGTTTAGAACTTAATATAGTTCTAAATTAGAAAAAAAGGCACAAACGCTATTTATTGAATTTTGAATAAAAGGAAATGCTAAATATAATAAGTTAAAAAAGGACAAAGTATACATACAGTTTGAGCATATATAAAACATATGTACAGTGAAATAGACTAAAAGAAGGCACACCAAGTGTTATTACCTTGTGTGGTGTGATTATGCAATGAAGTTGTTTTGTTTTTCAACAATCCTTAATGTCTCTGTATTTTTAAACTTCTACATTAAGCATACATTACACTGATAATAAAAAGGAGAAAAATATCAATCAAAAATCATTGTTTTTAATGTCTAGGTATAAAATATAATTATTGCCAATTCTTAGTGATTCTATCACCAAAAAAAAAAAAAAATGGAAGACCAGACTTTAAAATTTTACTAATAATTTGTGGGTACACTTGTCAGAGCCAGTCCCATTATTTTCATTGTCCTCTTTTAAGACAAAAGCCAAAGTAAGCAATTAACTCTTTACCAGCCATACCTGGGCAGAAGACTCTGTACACGCAATTAGAGAGCCAGAACTCGGTGGGAAATACAGAGCTTCTTTCATATAAAATCACACACATAACAGTCTGTGCATTTCAAAAACATAAATTACTGTTCTTGGTCTTAAGTGCTTGTCTGGAATGTTTAATTAACTGAAGTCTAAACTGGACCTCAGTTTAGAAAGAAAGAGGTGATAATGAATGCCATACACTTCTGAACAGAAATATCCATTGAATTTCTTGTATTTCTTAAGAACTTATGCAAAAAAAGGATGGTCATACTTGATGGAGTAGTTTGAGTACTTTGGTGTTCACCGTTCGATGGAGTCTTCCTAAGAAACTTGCCTGATGGCACCCTGTGCTCCTCTATTTCAACATCTCCCTGAAACAGATTCCTTGCATAGATTAGACACAAGTGGAACATCAGGGTAGAATTTACTTCTGCATTTGAGGGCTAAATTACTTGCCCCTCTGTACAAGGGTCTTCCACCAGTGGTTGTACTCAGATAGTCAAAACGAACTGGCTCTTCCATGTGAAGGAAAGGCTCCTTTTCTTTTTATTTCTGTCTGATTGGAAAGCTCAGTGTCTGCAAGAAGAGGGCGTATATTAGAAAGTTCAGTAAGAAAGACTCATTTATATTCTGAGACATCATTTATATTCTAACAGACGTTGTTAGATCATTCTGTGCTTGGTTGGCTGAGGGGTGAGAACGCTGAACCCTAACTACTTGATGTAGGTCCCCAGTGTTTGTCCCTTTGGAAAAAGAATTCGGCAAAGAGACTGAGAGTAGTGAGGCAAGTAAATGTTTATTCAGAAAGAGGCCAGGTGTGAGGCAAGCACAGGCACTTCCAGTGGGGATGGAGGAAGGGAGAGAGAGACCGAGACAGAGAGAGAGAGAGCGACATGTGCTTTAAATCACTTACATGGGGGCAGTCCTTCCGGCTTCCTCTGGCCGATATTCTTGCTTTTGGCTTTGAGCCCACATGTGGCCCAACTCAGGGCCCTTCCCTGTGTGTGTACATCTTTTAGTCAAGATGGATTCTACTGCCAGGGTCTCTGGAAAATTGACAGGATGTACTGTGGTCTGGTGCCCCTCCTTTCTCTGACCCTTGAGGAACCCTTCTGTGAATGTGTAATTCTGGAGGTCTCCTTAACTTCAAGAGTGAGAACTAAGTAGACTCTTTTATCCAAGCAGGTCGCAACTCCACCTTGCTCCTGCCATAATCTTTATCTTGAAGTATCTGTCCACAGACAACAGATTACAGTTGCTCAGCCTGGGACCCATCTATCTCCTGTCTCAACTTTGTTCCTAGTTTTCTTTTGCAGAATGGAGTTCTTTGCTGTGGTTACAATTAATTATGACATGGATGTTTATATTCCTGGCTCATAGATTTGGTTATTGCCAGGCTTAATTTGGAGGCCTTGATGCTTTCTTTTTGACAACAGATAAACTACGCCTTGCTCAATAAGAGATATCTTTTATTTACAAGAACTACAGATAAAATAATGACTGAGAAGCTACACTGTGAATGGTGGCCTTCTTATAACATTTCCTTGCAGGTCTAGGTATGTCAGAATGATCTGACCGCACTAGAGATTGTACTTACCTATGATAGCCTAATCACTTGGAAATCATGAGAAAGCTAACCCAGAAATTATGGCTCTTAGGTAATTTTAGGTAATAACAAGTTCTATTGTGTAATCTGAAGGAATTTATGATTTAGAGAAGTGAATAATAAGTGGAGAAAAAAAGTAGTTTCAATGTTTCATGACTGACAGGGAAGTCCTAAGAATTGTTTTGGTTAATGCCATTACTTGAAACTATCAGAGTGTGCTTTGTATGGTGACTAAATAGATCAGGTGCTAAACAGATCACTTGTGGTGGTTACTCATTTTATACACGCAGGCTAAGTGATGGATTTCCAAATACATCCACATTTATTACACAAATACTTATTTTTCAGTCTCCAATAATATCCTTAGAAGTATGAGGAGGTAAGAGATTTTTGACCACTGTGATAATTTACCACACAGGCAGAGATTTTCTTCAGAAACATGGAACAAGAAGTAGAGACACCTGTGAACTGAGTAAAAAGGTATTTTGTTGTATCACACATAATTCCTTAATTTTACAGATGACCACTTAGGCCCATGCCAAATTCAGAAACTATCTGTGACAATCCAGTTCAGCTAAGAGCAGATCACTTAATTGAGTATCAGCTCTTTGCCTGGTCCTAAGTCAAATGCCAGGAATTTCATTACTAAGCAGGGATCTGGATCTTTAGGAGCTTACAGCCTACGGTGGAGCCAGAACTTTTAGTAGATTGTATACCTGATTGTTTCTGACTTGATCTAAGCTATATTCTCAAAATTTAAATATTCACTGAATACATTTTAAGCCACTTATGAGTATTCAGCATACGTACTTGCAGACAGGCACAATTACCTTCAAAACGGCAGCTATCAATAGATAAGGACATGCTATAATATGAACAATATAAAGAATATATGTTACATTTTTAGGGTCTCTTAGTCACTAGTCAATAGTTTCAAGTAGATACAGTTGTGATCCACTTTTTAAAAAAATAAGCAGTATGAATTTTTTGCCTGAGAATAGTTTATCATTTGATTGCATTTTCTTGATTACGTAATACATGCCATGCCCACAGTTTCTGATTGTTAAATGGTAGATAACAGCCTTCATAAATTCTTTTACAAATCAGCCCTCATAAAATACAAATTTCAGACTAATTCCTCTTTCTTTCTCTTTTCCCTGCAACTTTTTGTTACATCTGTATAAATGAGTCTTTATAGGGAATATCTTCTTTATTTTAACATGTACAGTTCATATGTTCCAACTTCATGGAACCCCTTAGAATATCTACTTTATACAGATTAAAGTAATATCAAAACATCTATATTTCACCCACCCTATGAGTTTAAGATTGAGCTTCTAAAGTATAACAGAGCAGGTGTCAAACATCAAGGTCTAACCTCAATTTCATATAATGGAATAACTGTCAATGGATTATGTTAAGGAAACAGAATCTGTCTCTATTTTTGTGACATTGTGATTTTAGAGAAATCTTTTTCCTCTTCCTCTGTAACATTTTGTCGTTCAGTATCTTTCCTTGGAACAATATGTGAAGAAGAAATATTCTTTCCTTAGAGCTCTTTTTGTTATCTCACTTTTAGTAATGCTTAACAAACTGGCATGCAAAGAAGAGGTTCAATAATTTAACTATGTTAAGATGAGTGTTCAAATGGGAATCTTACAACACTTAAAATAACTTCTAGAAGATTTTTTTTTTAACTGATGTGGGTTTTTGGAGCTTAGATACAAATTTGAAATGTAGAAATCGCTAAGAAATCATTTATGAAGTGTTCTTGAGTTACTAAGGGAATAACAGTAGGTGTGGCCATTTATAACTCTAGCAAGTGAAGCCATATTCTATATTGGCCTCCAAAAGAGCCCTCAAGTAGTTTGCTAACATTTAAGACATGAAAAAGCTATCTCCCTTTACATTCTTGCCATCATATAAACTGTTATAAGAACACAATAAGGTTCTTTAAGGCATTTGGGGAAAAAAGCTATGTATGTAATTCACAAACAAGTTCATCATTCAGTTTCTGAAATGGTTCAGGAAAGAAGAGTTTATGAAGTAAAAGTTATTTTATTAGTATATGAAAATGTGTAATTCATAAATGCTGAGATCCAAAGAGACAAATTGGACATTTCTAGGAAGGCAAATTGGATAGATTTTTCATGTAACAGATGCAGCAGATACATGGAGTCATTCATAATCTTGAGTCATTCATAATCTTGAGTTCCTGTTATTTTTTCATTCTGTTTTTATTTCATGCATTTATTCAACAAGTAGCTACTTGTTGACTGTGCTAGGTTCTAGAATACCTGTGAGCCATTACCCAATACCAGCATGGTCCCTGGCTTCACATATCTTATAACTCATACATCTTATAACTGTGACCAAAAGTCTCCACCAAAAACTTGAGGGAAAGTGAAATATATGGCCCTTGCTTCATAGTAAGGTAAGTAAATAATAATAATGATGCAGTATTAGAGGAAAATAAATGATAGTGTGAGAGTATATTGTAGGGCACATTCTAAGTTTGAAAATTTCATAGAGGCTCTCTGGAAGAACTGGTCTGTACCTTAAAAAAATCTTGAGAGATTATACCATACTATCATCTCTTCATTGATTTCGTGAGCATTGACTGCCAGCCACAGGAGAACCCAGGAAAGAATAAGGCAAAAGGTGTACCCTGAGTTATTTCATAGTCTGATATGCCTAGGTAATGGAGATAGTCAAGTAAGGAAAATAAATTATAATAAAAGTACTTGGAAACCTACAAAGAAAGGTGAATTACCATCAAGGAAAATGGAGTGGTTAGAAAGATTGACAAAGAAAGAGCCCTTATAAAGGTAACAGATAATTCTTATCCTGGAAAGGTAGAGTGAGTTTCTTTTTCCATATTTATACCACTATATACTACTGAAAACCTTGGACATTAAATATAAAATGAATATAATAATACATTGAAAGGTGGAGAGTAGAAGACAAGCAGGTTAGGGGCTGCAGGCTCCAAGAAATGACATTGTGGGTTGAGTTTTCTCTCTTCCTTATATATCCCAGACTTGAAGCTGAAGAAGCTGGAAATACAGAAATTCCAATGGGTGCCTATGAAAGAAAAAAGGAGAAAAGCCCAACAAATCATACTAATAATACCAAAATCTTTCAGACAATAAATACTGTATTCTAACCAAATACCACAGAAAACAAAAAACAAAAAACAAACAAACAAAAGGTAATCTTCCCTCTATTCACACCAGCAAAATTTGAAAGTGAAGAGTTCTACCCTCACCAGGTTGCAACAAGGTATGCCAACCCCCACCTCCTCACCATCCTCACTAAGGAGTTGTCAGAGAAGACATTTATCCCATTCTCCCTGCTGGGTGGTATCAATGGAAGGCTGATGTAAATTTAGGACTTTACCACTGTCTAGCAGTAATAAGGTCATTTGCACTGTGTCTGTGAAGGCTGCCAAGGTAGCAGTAATGACACACATATGCATTTCTCAAGCTCTCCTAAGCAGAGGTCTCTTGGGAGCCAGAAGTCTGAACTCCACCGAGCAGTAAGGAGAAGCTACCTTTCAAATATCAACACAAGGTTAATGGGGACCTCAGATTCTATCTACACTTCACTACAACCTTTTCTTCCTCTAGCAGAGCAGTGTTAGAAGAAGCCATATTATAGTCTCGTGAAGTATGCAAAGCAGACAGGCTTTAAATGGCTAAAACTCTGGATATGTAAAAACTTAAATTTAGTGCTGGTGGGCTTTTAATCAAACAGAACCAAGCCTGCTGTGAAGAAGAAAACAACATAGAGCCAACTTACAGGGGTAATTTTAAAGCCAATTATGTGATAAAATGCATCAATGAGCCATAGCAAATATAATTGAAGTAAATGAACTACTAGAAAGTCTCATCAGAGAATATAAAATATAAAGAATAAAATGGAAAATTTAGAACTGAAAAATAATCAATAATCACAATAATAACTCTATAGATGGAGATGATAGCAGAATGGATGGGACAGAGGGAAAAAAATCAGTGAATTTGGAGAGTAAACAATAGAAATCAACCATCTGAAAAATCAGACAGAAAATAAGCAGAAAAAAAAAATAGAAGTTTCCATTGTGGCTCAGCACATTAAGAATCCGACTAGTATCCATGAGGAAACATGTTCAATCCCTGGCCTTGCTCAGATGGTTAAAGGATCCTGTGTTACCACAAGCTGTAGTGTGTTTCACAGATGCAGCTTGGATCTGGCATTGGTGTGGCTATGGTGTAGGCCAGCAGCTGCAGCTCAGAATCGACCCCTACCCTGGGAACTTCTTTATGCTGTGGGTGTAGGCCTAAAGAAGACTAAAAATTTTTTTTAAAAAATTAAAAAAAAAAGGATAGACCCTCAAAGACCTTTAGGGCTAACATTTATGTCATGGAATTCTGGAAGGAGATGAGAAAGAAGGTAGGGCTGAAAAAGAACTTGAGGAAATAATGGATAGAAACTTCCTCAAATTAGACAAAAGACATAAACCTAAAGAGTCAAGAGCTACTAAGAGGGAAAAATCAAAAAACAAAACAAAACAACAACAACAACAAAAACTAAGACTCACTATAGACAAACTTCTGACTACTAAACCAAAGGAAAAAAAAATTGAGAACAGTAAGAAAGAAATGACATCTCACAGGGGAAAAAATAATTTGAATGACAACAGACTTCTAAAATATGGAGTGAAAAGATAGCAGCATAGTATTTTTCAAGTGCCTGCAGAAAAGAACTACCAATCCAGAATTCTATATCTAGCCAAAATATCCTTTGGAAGTACAGAGGACATTAAGACATTTTCAGATGAAGAAAAAACTAAGGAATTTTATCAGCAGCAGGCCTACATTAAAGATGTAGAAGTGACTGAAGAAAATTTTGGAAAATTTTTGGAAATTCCAAACAAAAACTAAAGTGATAAAAGAAGGACACTTTTATAAGAAGGAATAAAGAACAACTGAAAGAGCTAGCAGGAATAAGTACAGGAGTGCCTATTGTAGCTCAGTGGTAATGAATCTGACTAGTATCCATGAGGATGTGTGTTTGATCCCTGGCCTTGCTCAGTGGGTTAAGGATCTGGCATTGCTGTGAGCTGTGGTGTAGGTTTCAGACAAGGCTTAGATCTGGCTTTGCTGTGACTGTGGTATAGGCCAGCAGGAGCTCGGATTGGACACCTAGACTGGGAAATTCCATATGCCACAGGTGCAGCCCTGAAAAGATGGCAGGGAAGGAATAGGTAGGTACATAGGTGTTCCTTCTCTCTCTCTTTTTTTTTTTTTGAGGGCCATACCCACAGCATATGGAGGTTCCCAGGCTAGGGGTTGAATTGGAGCTGCAGCCTTTGGCCTATGCCACAGCCACAGCAACACTAGATCCAAGCCACGTCTGTGACCTACACCACAGCTCACAGCAACACCAGATCCTTAACCACTGGGTGAGGCCAGGGACCGAACCCACATCCTCATGGATACTAGTCAGATTCATTTCCACTGAGCCACGATGGGAACTCATAGGTGTTCCTTCTCCAATTGAGTTTTCTAAATTATGTTTGGAACATGAAGCAAAAATTATAATCTTTTTTGTGGTTCTCAATGTACATAGAGGAAGTTAAGAAAATTATAAATGGAAGAGGTAAGGTAGACTTGACCTGAATGGTAAAATATTGACACCAAAAGATTGTGATAAATTTTGTATTTATGATCAAATACTGAGGAAAATTACTAATAGAAAAATTAAAGATAGCTCTGTCTATCTGCTAAATGTAAAGTGATACTCAAAAACCCTATTGAAAACCAATATGGAGACCTAAAAATGTTCATTTAACTCGCAAGAAAGTAAGAGAAAACAGAGAAAAGTAAAACAGAGGGTACAAACAGAAAAAAAATCAAATGGTAGACTTAAACTCCAATATATCAATGATTATATTAAGTGTATATGATCTAAATTCAGTAAATAGAAAACAGAAGTGTTTGGAGTGAATTAAAAAATTTAACCCTACTATACAATGCCTAATTCAGTTCATTTCAAATAGAACAATATAAATTGAGAAAAAAAATGGAAAAACAATATGTCATGCAAACATTAAAGGAAAAATGTCTATATTGATAGCAGATGAAGTAGACATTAGAACAAAGAAAAAAAAATTACCAGAGTCAGATAAGAACATTGCATAATTGTAAAGAGTCAATCCACTGTAAAAGATATATTCTAAATATTAAGTGCACCAAATGAGAGCTTCAAAATATATGAAGTAAAAATGGAGAGAACTGAAAGGAAAAATAGACAAATTCAAATTATGTCTTGAAGCTGTGATATTACTCCCAGCAACTGAAAGAAAAATTAGACAGAAAATTAATAAAGATATACAAGTCTATCATTTCAGTAAATCTAATCCACGTTTATAGGAACTTGCCCAACAGGCAAAATCCACATTCTCCTCAAGCACCTGTGTAATATATACCAAGATAGAATGTTTCTAAGGCTGTGAAATAAAGCTTGACAAATTAAAAAAAAAGTAATATAACATCAATCTGAGTGTGTTCTCTGACCACAGTGGAATAAAACTTGAACTCAGAGTTCCCACTCTGGGGCAGCAGGTTAAGGATCTGGTTTTATCTCTGCTGTGGCTTGTGCTCCATCCCTGGCCCAGTGAGTTAAGGATCCAGTGTTGCCGCAGCTGTGGCCTAGGCCACAAATGTGGCTTGTATTTAATCCCTTGCCCAGAAACTTTCATATGCTGTGGGTGTAGCTAAAAAAGAAAAAAAACAAAAGAAAAACACTTGAACACAATAACAGAAAATAACAGAAAAATCTTCAATACTTGACAAAGAAGAATCAAGTAAGAGGAAGCAGTCTGTATGATTTCAATGTTACATAGCTGCAGGAATCATAACCTGTGATATCAGTGGAAAGATAGACACAGAGATCAATGGAACCAAATAGAAAACCCCCAAATCTACCCACTCAAATATGCTCAGCTGATATTTGACAAAGGTACAAAATCAATTCAACGGAGGAATAATAGCCTTTTCTACAAATGACTAAGAAGCAGTTAGACGTTCAATGCCAAACAAATTTCCCTCAAGAGGACAACAAAAAACCTCAACCTAAATAGCACATCTACAAAAACTTTATCAAAATAGAGTGTATTTATTGCAAATTTCTAAAAGTTTTAGAAAAGAAAAATTTGAAAAAAAATTGGATCTGAGGATAAGTAAAAAAAAAAAATTGTACTTGACACCAAACTCATAATCCATAAAAGAAAAAAATTAATAAATCGGACTTGATCAAAATTAAAAACTTTGCTTTGTGAATTACTCCTGTGTAAGATAAGAAGAAAAGCTGTAGCCACAAAGAATTGAAAACTGCATATTTACCAAAAAGCTAGATTATAGAACATAAAAAGAATTCTCAATACTTAAGAGTAAAAACATCAAGCAGTCCAATCAGAAAATGTGCAAAAGGCACAGATATACATTTCATCAATGTACTAGAGAATGTAGAGATGGCACAGATCCCATGAAAATAATATTCAACATGATTAGCCATTTAGAGAAATGTAAATTAAAATCACAGCAGGTATCATTAAATACTTAACAGAATGGCTAAAATTTTAAAAAGTAAATACTGAAATACCAAATGCTAGTGAGAACACAGAGAAACGATCATACATTGCTGATGGGAATGCAAAATTGTACACCCCTGTCAGCAATAGTATTAGTCAGCTGGGCCGCTTAAACAACAGAAATTTATTTCTCATCATTCTAGAGGCTGGGAGGTCCAGATCAAGGTACTGGTCAATTCAGTTTCTGGTGGGAGCTCTTTTCTTTTTGTTGGCTTTCAGATGGCCACCATTTCTTTTTTTTTTTTTTTTTTTTTTTTTTTTT